>SJXQ01011209.1:0-181758 GCA_006408695.1 Aepyceros melampus | reverse complement strand
TATTGAATGGTTTGCCTTGGAGACGAACAGAGATCATTCTGTCATTTTTGAGATTGCATCCAAGTACTGCATTTCATACATATACACAAAAGAATTGGAAGTAGAGAGAGATATTTGTATGCTCATGTTCATAGCAGCATTATTCACAACAGCCAAAAGGTGAAAGTAACCCAAATATCCATTAGAGAAAGACTGGATAAACAAAATATAGTATAAACAAATAATGGAATAATGGTGGTAGTAGTTTAGTCGATAAGTCATATCCAACTCATGATCCCATGGACTGTAGCCTGCCAAGGTCCTGTCCACCAGATTTCCCAAGCAAGAATACTAGAATGTGTTGCCATTTCCCTTCTTCAGGGGATTCTTCCCAATGGACACGGCTGAGCGACTTTTACTTTTATGCATTGGAGAAGGAAATGGCAACCCACTCCAGTGTTCTTGCCTGGAGAATCCCAGGGACGGGGGAGCCTGGTGGGCTGCCGTCTCTGGGGTCGCACAGAGTCGGACACGACTAAAGTGACTTAGCAGCAGCAGCAGCAGCAACAGGGATCAAACCCATGTCTGTTTCCTGCATTGACAAGAGGATTCTTTACCACTAGCGCCAACTGGGAAGCCTTATAGTTGTACAACAATGTGCAAACAATACCTCTGTGATATATGCTTTTAAAAAATGACAAAAGTAGGACTTCCCTAGTAACAGTGGATAAGAATCTGCCTGCCAGTGCAAGGGACATGGGTTCCATCCCTGGTCCAGGAAGATTTCACATGCTGTGGAGCAACTAAGCTCGTGAACCACAACTGCTTAGCCCACGAGCTGCAACTACTGAGGCCTGTGAGCCCTAGAGCCCGTGCTCTGCAACAAGAGAAGTCACTGCAATGAGAAGCCCGTACACTGCAGTTACAGAGTAGCCCCAACTCTCTTTAACTAGAGAAAGCCTGCACAAAACAACAAAGACCCACTGCAGCCAAAATTAAATAATTTTTTCAAAATTTTAAATAATTGAAAGAAGTCAACGGTGCAATGTTTTCAAAAAGAAAAGTAATAAGGCAGTAAAGTCAGAGATTTTTTGAGGTGGAGGAGCCTTGAACATATTCACTAGCCTGGAAAGGATTTTTAGAGAAATAGTGATATGCATCTACCACCCAGGTAAAAGGGACACAAATATTGAGCTAGCACATTAAAATCATCCAGAGATACTGAGCACTGTGCTTCCAGGAGTAAACCTGGGTCTTTGAGCAACAGATAGGCTTAATGTTTTATAACAACACTCACATACAATAATATTTAAAGTCTTTCAACACACATAGAATCTAAGCAATGTTAATCACAGCCATCATAACTTTTTCTTCAAAGTTTTTCTATAAGTATCTCACTTTTTTAATCAAATTTCCTATTGGTGACTCTATGGTGGAGTTTTTATTTGGTTTGATTTCTGTGTGGAGGGGGCGGAAGAGAGAGCTTTCTTTGTGTTGCTTATTCATTTATTTTCACTTACTGCAAATTCACATTAAGTATGACTTTAGGTGAAATGGAAAATGTTTCCATTTTTAATCACCCCCTAATTACTTTTTATTGCCTCTTTGAAAATAAGGTTAAGTAAAGCAGCCTGTGATACCCTGAGAGTATGGTAGTTTCTAAAGTTTAGAAAGCAGTTCTTGCAATGTGTGGAGGTTTGCATAATTACTTAATTATTCTTGCAATCCACCCCCTACCTCTTCCCCAGCCAGCAAGGGAAGGTGGGAAGGACCGCCACATAAAAATTGCAGCTACCTATTTGCTTCTATGACCCAGTAACCTGGGAGAAGTATATACATGAGTATTTCCTTTTATTTGAAGTTAGCAATAGTATATGTGTTGCCTGACTGTTTTTATGTCCTTTTTCAAATATTGTCCCTACTGTCCCATAGATATTTTTAATTAATGCCCTATCTTCTTAGAAAATTAACCAGTTAAATGCTCAGCATTGCAGAATCTGCACCTGTTTTTTATTCTTGTGGCTGAAGTTGAGAGAGATCATAGCTCATGAATAAGGAACAGTTTAGTTTTGCAATGCTTTATCTATATGAAACAGGCAACTATTCATGGGAAAGGAAGTTTAAAACTTTTAGGTAAAAAAACCACTATTCAGATTCCAGGAAAATGCCCGTTTACTGAACTTTGTTTTTTTTTTTTTTTACAAAATATTTGTAGTCAGGTTAGCATTTAGGTCATACTCCAAAGACTTTACATTAATTAGCCTTATGAAAAAGCAAGTTTATTCCTCATATATCAGCCTGACAATTTCTTCCACATAGAGCAATATTTTCTGTTTTTCTATGGTTATCGTTTAACCATAGAGGAGATGTTTCCTCATATAAATGAACATTACTTAAATATAAATTTCTATAACTTTTCTAAAATTTGCTTACACATATAACTATATACATTAATTTTGTATGTGTACACACAAATTATAGGTTGTTACCATGATTTCAAGTGTAAGCTTTGTGAATAATTTTCTGTTCTCTGTAGAATTTATAAAGCATAATGACTGTGGTGTTTCACAACTTCCTCTTTCAGTAGACTATCACTTTGCAGAGGGGAAAAAAAAAAATGTGTCTAGAGAGGAGAGCAGAGCAAAGCAGAGAACAGAGTTCTTTGAGGTGCTGTTAGTTTAATTCACTTCTCTAGGCAGCCCAACAAGCAACTGTAAATAAGACATAGAGGTAAGAAGAAAATATTACTTATTATTTTTCATTTTATTTGGATTGTTACTTATAGAACAACAATTTAAATACTGGCCAGATTATAAAGTAAGTTAAATTAAACCGGATATCTCTCTCAAGTAAGTAGTCAATATTTCAAATGAAAATGCTTAGTAAATTTACAATTTCTCAATTTCATACAATCTTTAAAAAGCTGGAAATTTTAAAAGTTCTCACTGACCATTAAATTATTTTAACTGCAAAGTTAAATATACTCTTTCTTTGTAAGTTTGTACAGAATTTACACTAAAAGAATTTTTATATTAATGATAAGTTTTGAGAATTTTTTCTTTCCTGGCTCCAGTAAATTCTTAACGTTGTAAATTTTCCTACATATATCGGTTTGTTAATTTTGCATATTATTAGTTGAACATTTTCTGGGGAAAAGATATTCTTGTGTTTGTTTACACACTGTGAAAATGTATTATTCTAAAAGGACATTTCAGTGTTATTTTTCATATCATCACATTACGGTGATATTTAGATATTTTAAAAAGCAATTTGTGGTGTAGATGATATGATCTAAAAAAACTAAGTCATGTTTATCTTAAGATCAGTTTACAGTTTAATGCTTAACAACAGAGCAAGAACTAAAACAAAGACCATTTGGATTTGTAACTGGAGATCAAACTGAGCTGAAACTGATCTGACTAGGAAATTCTAAAGTAATCTAAATACAATGTAATTTTTTTCCAATTGTTTGTCCCAATTAGAGTAATGTTTACACATATTAACGTGAATTAATTGTTTTTAATACAATTGTATTCTTTATACAACAATTTTTAAATCTTCCTTTTAAAAGCCGTTGGTTTCCTTGTACTTTGGCCCAAATCATTACAATTTATCTCAATACACCTTTAAACAGAAAAATGCACTTATACACACACATATATATAACATATATATATATATATTTAAATAATAATGCAAACGCTTACTTGACTTGGTTTGCTTTTTCAGTTAGAATAATAGCATGGTTTCCAAAATAGAAAGTCTATGCTGTTCAGTCAATTAATGGATTTAATTTTTACTATTTTGGTAAACAGTACTGTCATACTGGTTCTACTACATTACCTGGAAAAAAGCTTTTTTAAAAAAACCATTTTCATGTCAAGTGCTGTAACAAGAGTTGCTGTCTTTTGATTATAAGGAGAAAAAAAAAAGAAAAACAGATTGATAGTGCTATAAATTCAGGAAGTAAACTGTTGACTAAAGTTTGACATTCTTAACTAATTAACATTTTAAAATTAAGCTGATAGTTGTGAGAAAACCATTGAAATTATGCACCTTCATCTTTATGTATCACACATCAATTAAATACAACTATACTTCATTATGTTTTTGCAACAATATCATTTTTAATGTCCTTCTCTATCAAAAAAAATGATGGAAATATTATTAAGTGTCCAGAATTTTAAGTATGAGATATTTTGACATCATGAACTATTATGTGCTATGTGTATACATAGGACAGTGTTACACAGAATAGCTGATGACAACAAAGAGAAAACATAATCCAAGGAAATTAGAATCTAAATTGATCACTGCTGTAATTTAGAACGCAAATGAAGGCTAAATAAATAGAGAAAATGCTATCTTGCTAGCAAGACAGATGTGTTGATGTTGTTGTTGAGAATTATTAAAGTCTCTGAACGAACAGCCACATCCTAGATTACGGAAAATAAGCTTAGAATATTTTCTGCCTTTGAGAAAATTATACCTACAGAAAAAAAATCAATGCCTATCTGGCTGTGTTTGCGTAAGTCATGCAGATAGTTAAAGGGGATATTCTTGGCATTGTTAGGAAAACAGCGGGATGCATTGCATAGGCTTTTTTTGTCATTAACTTTTAAAAAATATTTATGTATTTATTTATTTAGATTGCGCTGGGTCTTAGTTTCAGCACGTGGGATCTTTTTTTTTTTTTTTTTTAGTTGTGGCATGTGGGATCTAATTCTCTGACCAGGGATTGAACTCAGGGTTCCCTGTATTGAGAGCATGGAGTCCTAGCCATTGGACCACTAGGGAATTTCCATTACATAGACTTTTTATTTCACACACTGTCATTACATAAAACATTCAGACTTTGCCCCCACATCCAAAGTCGCAAAGAATTGGACATGACTTGGCAACTGACCAATGAACAACCACATCCAAAATTTTTAAGTGAAAGTAGATACCATACTGTAAATAATTTATTGCTTGGAAACATAAATTTTGGCTTTTAAACTATAGACACATATATTACTATGTTTCATTAGAATTATATTCATGTGACATACTATATAAGGCATCAATTTTCACTGAGTCGAATAAAAGTTAAAACTGAATGACTGCTGTATGGCATTGTGAAATTTTATATTGTCTTAATAAGACACACATATGACCTATATGACCTGTGGCTGATACTGCTGAGGACCTGTCAGTCAATTGAAACCCAGGGTTGATCCAGCTAATCTCATAACTCCCTGGCTATATCTCTCTTTCACACTATGAACGTCCCAAAACTACCTACCTGTAGAAGAAAATGACTTGCTAACAGAAGACTGTATCCCATCGTGATGAATATATAATCTTTCATATAATAATTTTACTTTGAAACAACATTATTTGTTTCTGATATAGATAACTGGATTTCCTAAAGGACTTTTGAAACACATAAATATTTCTTTGTTGTTTGTTTTGCTTTCCCTTCTTTGGCCATTTCCCCATTTGCAAAAAAAAACAAAAATAGACACAAGAAAGCTTGTTGCCTGAAAGAGGTTATGGTTTAAGTGCAGACTAAGAAGGATGGCATGTTTTAAATTCAGAAACAAAAATTCTCTATATCTAGGTATTGTGAGTCTTTCAGCCTTTTAAAAGCAAATTTGTATTCACCTACATCTGTTGATCTTCTATTTATTTTTAAGATATATGATTTCCAGATAAGCATCGCTTGTAGTGCATTCATATTTATTTTGTTAATAAAACTAGAAAATTCTTGATTTCCCAAAAATATGCACTGTGATAGTCAGTATATTTTGTCTGTGAGATAGAATGTGTATCTCATTTCCATATCTACAAATATAAAGAATAAGGGCAAGCCCTTTTATATTTCTGAATACTCCCACTTAAAATGATATATTAAATGCATTCGACTGTACACGTCTGCACTGCAATGTAGAAAATAAAATCACCACTAATTTATTGTAAGTCAACTATTACTCCAATAAACTTTTTTAAAACAGTGCTAACTTTTAAAATATTTAAAAGGCAAATTATTTGTTATTTGAGCATTAGTGTTGTATTTCCAACACTCACCTGACATCACTGATAATTTTTATTATTTTACATGAACTGAAATCAGGCAGTTATATTTGATGTTTTATGAAAAATTTTTTTATTTTATTTTTTTGTTTTATTTTTCATTATTCTATGCATATACAAGAAATAAAGTTTTAATGTTTCAGTATTATTGAGGAAAATGCTAAATTCATATTTTAAAATCCAAATTTAAAGAAAAATATTCTACTTTACAGATATTTCATTGTAAGCTTTTAGTTTTTTATGTACGTAGTTGTTACCACATTCTCAGAATTCTTCTTTCTGATATAAGTAGTAATATGATGGTCAAAAACATCACCAGTTTGATCTGATTCTGAAAAAAAAAAACTGTAGAATGTTTCTTTAAGTATACCTTAGTTAAATTTAGTTTCACTTTTCATAAGAAAAAATATAAGCAGGTACATTTATTCTTTTCCTGTTCTAGTGAACACATCTGAAATAGTGAAGAGATAAAAACATTCTCAGTGCAATTAGGCGGCTTTCTCAGTAAAATAAAATCACATATCTTATGGCAATGGACTTTTCAAAATGCTCACTAGATACACTTGTTATACTTCATTTACTTAAAATGTATTTATTTATAAATAATTTCAAGCTCAGAAAATGTTATAAAAATAAAAGCAGTATACTGAACTCTCTTCTTCCCTTACCCAAATTTACTTAATCTTAATATTTTACCCCATTTGCTTATAATTTTTCTCATTCTTTCCGTCTTTCTATGTCTATTTTTTTCTTTCTGAACCACTTGGCCCTTTACTTCACTGTGTAATGACTAAAAATAGTTTCTTATTTAGCAGTTACATATAATTATCTGCTTCACAAATTTACATGGATACAATATTTTAATCTCATATTTGTCCATATTCCAATTTTCCTGATTATCTAAAATAACTTTTATGATATTTCTCCTTCCAGTAAAGAATTCAGTCTAATGTCACATATCACATTGAGTTGTAGTATCTCTTTAGCCTACCTTAATTTGGGGCATTTCAACATTTCTTTGTATGGAATTGCATTTCAACATTTCTTAGTATGGAATTGCAAATTTTAAAGAATACAGTTTATCCGCATACTTTTTTTTCTTTCTTTTTAACAGTTCCTCATTTTATATATTGGGCATTTTTTTTAAGATTACCTTGTGATTATGCATTTTCTGCTAGAATACGGCACATACAGGCGCAATCAACATCTAGAGGCACATGATGCTCATCTATGCCACATAGAGGGTGTTAATTTTGGCTATCTAATCACGGTGTTGCCTAATTTCTCCATTTTATAAGGACGGCTCTGCGTGTTGGTTTAGCATTAACCAGTGCTATCTGATGCAATCTGTACTAAAATGGTTTCCAAATGATGATTTTTCAACTCCAGCACTTCCTGAACATTTGTATCAGTTTGCACATCTACTGTAAGCAAAAGAACTCTCTTTTCTCCCACTTATTTGATTATTACTTATGTTTATCTGTCACTGGTGTGAACTCATGGATTTCTGTATTTTCAATGGCTATAATTCATTGCCGCCTTAATAATTTTGGTGCTCAAATGGTCCACATTTAGCCAATAGAGCCCTCTCTTTCTGACTTCTGATGCCTTGCAACATGCCCTCATCATTCGAGTAAGTATTCTCTTACTCTTTTGAATAAGGTATTCTAGGCTGATCTAGTGCCCATCCTGTATCACCTCTGAAATCATTCATTTCTTATTTCCTTTAGTGGGGAATAGTGTTAGAAGCTAAGATTTGGGGGTTTAGTATACTCACTGCCACTGCAATATCTTTGCTTCTTGACTCTTTTTGGAGAAATATATTATTGCATATACGTACATAGAGACATAAACACACAGATATGCACTCACAAATCATAGGCATTCATGAATAAAAACATTTGTATAGACGCACCTCTGTTTTAGATATCATGAGTTCATTTGATAGCTCTAATTCTAATCTATTCCTAGAGGGTTCTTTCTTGCCCTCCGCAATTCCATATTGTTATGCTCCTTCTTCTGCAGTGTGAGCCCTGGATCCTAACAATATCTATATGCTTACTCATTTGCTCAATTCTATGATACATCTAAAATAAGCTTTAAATTGCTTTACCCAAACCTCACTACAATAAGCAAACCATCTCTTCCCCACACTCATACCCTACCAAATACTGTAGTTGTAAATTATTAGATGGATACATTTTCCTTCCTTCCTCTCTCACTCCATCCCTCACTTTTTTTTTCTATTCAGGTTATCATAATATTTATTTAAAATACAATTAGATTATTTGTTTCTGGCTTTAAGATTTTTCTCCTTTGCATTATTATTGCTTTAGTGTTTTTTTTTCTTGATTTATTTAATCTTTTTTAAGTCATGAAGAGGAATTACTACTTGCTTGGGACCAATTCTGTTAAACAAAACTGATACAACCTAACTGAAATTTTATGACAAAATTCAGAAATACTTGTTTGAGTTACTAGTTGAACTTTGCCTTTATATTTCAGTTTTATGTAGTCTCAGTTCAGTTCAGTTCAGTTGCTCAGTCATGTCCGACTCTTTGCGACCCCATGAATCACAGCACACCAGGCCTCCCTGTCCATCACCAACTCCTGGAGTTCACTCAAACTCACATCCATCCAATCGGTGATGCCATCCAGCCATCTCATCTTCTGTCGTCCCCTTCTCCTCCTGCCTGCAATCCCTCCCAGGATCAGAGTCTTCTCCAATGAGTCAACTCTTCGCATGAGGTGGCCAAAGTACTGGAGTTTCAGCTTTAGCATCATTCCTTCCAAAGAAAACCCAGAGCTGATCTCCTTTAGAATGGATGGTTGGATCTCCTTGCAGTCCAAGGGACTCTCAGGAGTCTTCTCCAACACCACACTTCAAAAGCATCAATTCTTCGGCGCTCAGCTTTCTTCACAGTCCAAATCTCACAGTCCAAGGAGTAAGCGTCTTTTAATTTCATGGCTGCAGTCACCATCTGCAGTGATTTTGGAGCCACCCTAAATAAAGTCTAACACTGTTTCCACTGTTTTCCCATCTATTTCCCATGAAATGATGGGACCACATGCCATGATCTTCGTTTTCTGAATGTTGAGCTTTAAGCTAGGTTTTCATTCTCCACTTTCACTTTCATCAAGAGGTCTTTAGTTCCTCTTCACTTTATGCAGTCTACATCTGGTCTAAATTCAGTTACTTTCTTGGGTATTCCAGAAAATGACCATTTCAAATGAGAAAGGAAATAAATATTTGTGGTACTTGGCCAACCTTGTGTGTTTATCATTCCAGAGATTTTTTTAAAAGTTAATGTGCAAATATCATCATATTTACAACAAATAATTAGATAAGGAAAGTAAGATAAGAAGTAACCATGAATTTGTACAGTCCATAAGCACTGAAAATAATTTTCATCCTTTCATATAAGTTATTCTAGGATTTTCCTGCTCCCAGACCTCCCCCATATTCTACTCCAGTTGCTTATAACTATGAATACATCCTAATATTTGTGGTAACAAGAGAAAGTGGGTTGATGTCAAAAGATTCACTTTCAATTTCAATTGTCACTTACTGACTGTGGATCTTAGATAAGTTATTTGTCTTCCCTCTCCAAATATCTCGTTCCATACAGTTCAATTTTTAAAAATCCATACCTCCTTATCATCTGCCAACTTCTGGATTCATACCTCGAAGTTATTATTAAAACTCTTCACTCAGATGTTAACAGATATGTCAAAATCAACATGTCCAAAAAGAAAAAAAATTCTGCTTATCCCCTACTTTTCATTTCTCCATCCCCAATCTTCTTTGCTCAGTAAATTGCACTATCTTATACTTAGTTATGTAGGTCAAAGGCATCATTAATTTTTCTCTTTGCTTCATTTACACTCTAGTTATGAGCAAGTCTATTAAATATATTTTTCCAAAATGTATCAAAACACTGATCAGGCTCACTCCTTCCACCATCTTGAGTATCATGTGAGACACTGTCTCTGTACTTGTTGTATCCTCCTAAGAAATTTCTCTTTTTAACTACTCACGCATCCCATTGCCAGCATGACTCTTTAAAACATAAACCAAATCATATAACTCGCTGCTTGAAATTCTTCGGTGGCCTCCTATTTTAAGTATGATAAAATTCAAATTCTTCATGTCTTGTCCTTTACCTCATCTTCGCCCTCAAATCCACTCTGTCTTCCCTTCATTCACTGTGTTCTGACTCTCCATCTACCTACATCTTCACCCTCAGATCCACTGTCTTCCCTTCATTCACTATGTTCTGATTCCACTTGTTATTTTGCTCCTAGAGTATCTTAACTTTGCACATACTTTTCCTTCTCTTTTCTTAGCAAGCTCTTCCCACACATATTATTATGACACAAGCATTCTTTATTCAGATCTCTGCTCAAATGTTCCTCCAAAAAGATGTGTTCCATCACCAACTACACATTTTATTGAAGAGTTTCTACTCCAGTCATTCTCTGTCTTTTAATCTCGCTTAATTTTTTTCACTTTTTAATAAAAATTTTATTGGAGTATAGTTGCCCCTCATTGCTGTGCTATCCTCCACTCTACAGCAAAGTGAATCAGCCATATGCACACACGTATCCCCTTATTTCCAGATTTCCTTCCCATCTGGGTCACTACAGGGACTGAGTAGAGCTCCCTGTGCTATGCAGTAGGTTCTCATTAGTTACCTGTTTTATACACACGTGCTCATGCATGCTCAGTTGCTAGGTCATGTCCAACTCTTTGCAACTCCATGGACTGTAGCCCGCCAGGCTCCTCTGTTCACAGGATTTCCCAGGCAAGAATATTGGAATGGGTTGCCCTTTCCTTCTCTAAGGGATCTTCCTGACTCAAGGATCAAACCTGTATCTCCTGCACTGGCAGGCAGATTCTTTACCACTAAGCCACCAAGGAAGCCCTATTTTATACAGAGCAGTGTGTGTGTGTGTGTGTGTGTGTGTGTGTAAGTATATATGATATATGTATACTTATGTGTGTGTATCCCAATGATATTTAATACTAAATAAAATTTTAGTTTTTTTTTTTTTTTACTCAATTATCTCCTGTCCATTCCTCCCATTAGAATATAAGTTCCATGAGGGCAGGGATTTGGTCTATTTTGTTCATGTTATATCCACAGTATCTCAAACACTGCATGGAATACAGTATGTGCTAAAATAATTATTAAGCAAAATGTTTCCACATTTCTAAGCCTATGTACACATAAAACAGGCATAATGAAAATACCAACTATCTCACAAGGTGGTCTGGAAGAGGCCATGGTTATGGCAGGACTCTAAACTGTCATGCAGTTGTCAGGTGGGGATACTTCTGTTACCACTGAGTGAAAGGAACTGAAACCAAAAAGTGGTCCCTGGAGACAACAAATGGACCAAGAAGTTCTCTTTTTTGGTGTGTGTTGGCTTTTTTCCACTGAGCTGAAAAGAGATGAGTTCATAGTGGCTGCCACTAGCCTCTTAGACTATGGAGGGGCAATCTCTGCTCATTGCCGCCCCACTGCTTCCACACTTTTTCTGTCCCTGCCCTCAACACCAAGAAAAACACCTGTCCATTCTTCTTCGGTCTTACCAGGTGGCGCTAGTAGTAAATAACCCACCTACCAATGCAGGAGATATGAGAGATATGGGTTCGATCCCTGGGTCTGGAAGATCCCTGCAGAAAGAACCCACTCCAGTATTCTTTCTTGGAAAGTCCCATGGAGAGAGGATCCTGGTGGGCTACAGTCCACAGGGTGGCAAAGAGTGGCACATGACTGAAGCAGCTTAGCATGCATGTTCATCTTTGCAGTTGGGGTTCGTTGCTTTCTTCAAGTCAGATATAGAGCAATTTCCTTCCAGAATCCTTTCCTGATGAACCACCCTCATGGCTATGCATATAGTTCACATATTGCTTTGCAAATGTTTTCTGGATCAATTTTTGATCTCGAAGTGGATTATAAAGCTGCTCTAGGAAAATTGTTTTCGGCTTTTGTTTGGTTTTGGTCAGTGCAAAATGTCAAGGTTAAAGTTATAAACATACAACTTGGTTCTTGAGACTTTTAGGCCTCAAAGAATAGTGGTGATGATGACGATGATAATACCTTTATTATACTCTTAGCATCAGTTTTTACTACCATTGCATGTGACATGGTTATGTCACTTTTTAGAACTATTTTTTAGTACCATTTAAAAATATTATTGTATTCAAAGGCTTCCCATGAGTAATTTAATACCTCACCAACCCTGTGAAATATGTACTATTTTACAGATTTAAGAGCAAAAGGGAGAGAGGTTCAGAGAGAGGTAACTTGATAATGGTGACATAACTGATCTTGGTGTGTTCTTCTCTAAGCTGGATTTTTATCATTGTATTATATTGCTTCTACTATTTATTTATTGAGAAACAAGATAGGCAAAGCTGCGGTTTAGATGGTATTAGAAATTTATAGATTTACATGGTACAACCCCTGCCTTGGAAATCTTACCATCTAGTAGAGGAAATATTAAAAGAAGTGGATTTTGAGACACAATATGAAAAATATAAGGTATCACCCAAGACATCAAAATAATCGAAAGCTATACTTCTGGGTGAAGTGATGGCACAAGGCTTAGTAAAAGAAGCAACTTTAAAATTGAACCATCCCCATTTTATTACATGGAAAAGATAATAAATTTAGGGGAAATTTCAAAGAACTAAAGTTTTAAAATTTCAAAGAACTAAAAATATTAATATTTTATGAATTATGATTTATAAAATGAATTTAATATTGTCATTTTCCCCCATTTTATGGCCTCACCACAGGAGGTATTTGGTGTCCCTGACTTTGTGGTTCTTCTCAGGAAGTGGGTTATGTGAGGAGAAGGGTTTAATTCTTGTGAGAAGACTGTTTACATTTTGAAGTGTGTTTATTCATGTGTTCATACATTGAGCATCATGCCTTGAGCACTGTTCTAGACGCGAGGGAACAAGACCAAGTTTCCACCCTCAAGGAGCTGAACTTCTAGTCTAGTGGGGAAAGGCAATGAGTACAGCAGTAGACAAGTAAATTTTTAAAAGGGAATTTCAGATAATGATAGCAGCATGAAGAAAATTCAGCAAAGCAGAAGGACAGAGAGACAGCTGGCTTCCCAAGGTGGCCTCTCTGAAAGTGTAATACTTAAGCTAAGACTTGAATGCTGAGAAAATAAGGCACTGTGGACTCTGGGAAGAGTGACCTGGAAAGATTAGGAGCAAGTGCAGAGAAAGGAAAGAGCTTGGCATATCTGAGAAGTAGAAAGGAGGAGTCTGGTCCTTTGAGGGAAATGGGGCATGAAACTAAGGAGGTGAGGTTGACAAAGGGCCAGGTCACCTATGTTGGAAGTCAAGGAAAAGAGTTGTTGAAAGTGAGCAAATACTTCAAGGATGTGTGCATGTGTGGATGGGGTGGAGGAATACAATGAATGACTCATTCATTATCTGTGTTTAACACAGGCCAAGGAGTAAACTGTTGTTTGAAGAGAAGCAGGAATTGCTACATATGTCAAAAGTTTTTTAGGAGATAAATTATTATATTTAGATAAATTTCAGATAAGCTCAGTTTTACCTTCAGAGGTTAACCACATTTTCTTGCCTTTTCATTTCCATAATAAGTGTGAGTCTGATAAAAGTGAAAAGGTCTCAAATATAATTTAAATTTATCAACTTGAGATTTTTCAGCAAAATTGCTGTGGATTAATTGACCCCAATCATGGCCACTGAGAATAAATTCACTGATGTCTGGTAATGGGGTCATAAGGCACTTCATTTCTGCATTGATATGAAGCAGAAAAGACTAGAGAAAAGGCTCCATTAGAGTCTCTAGAGACAATAGATGTTCCTTTGTTTATTCTTCCTACATCTCAATGTCAGTGCTCATAGGGACCCTAGCGATATCAACCTGTTCCTCTTATAAGTAGCAGTAACTTATACATTGCATTTTCCATGGTCATTATGAATTCTCTCTGATTTATTTTTCTCATCTCAAGAGCTTTAAATGACCCAATTAAATAACACTTATTATTACTATTAACATTATTATTAAAAACTTTTTGAGGGAGTTTGGAGGTGGGGTATGATTTGGGAAGGGAATATAAGCTAATTTACTGAGAAAGATATATATATATTTTTTTTTTAATGGAGTAAACAGACTCAATATCTAAGAGCAAATGGCCTCCCCCTACACTTAAAAAGTGAATTGCAACTAGTATGGCTGTTTCTATATCTGATTTGGTTAAGAGCCTAAAAAGAAAAAAAAAAAAAAAAACTACTGTGACCTTGGTCTGAGTATGTGCTAGAGATTGGCCATAGGTGGTGTGGAGAGGAACACAATGATAATTTCCCCAAGGCAGGCAGACATGATATTGTAGGAGTCAGAAGCTAACTTTTACACGCTCCTGACAGTACCTAAGTAGAAAATCATTATGCTACTAGTATTGGGAAGTGTGGAGGGTACAAATGACTTACGTGCTACTTAATAAATGTATTCCATCCTATCACGTACATTTGTGGGCATGATGACTCACCATGCTATCGGATTAATGCAAAGTGTGAGATGGTGTGTGGTTTCTAAGTGCTGGTGTGTGAGAGAATAAATATATGCATATCCACAGTGTGTGAACGTTAAGAGACCAGTCCTGAAACATGAAGCCACTCTCTGACCTGTTGCTTACTATAGTTGGGTAACTTAACCAAGAAGCAAATCTACTATGGGAGTTAATGGGATTTCTGCCATAGAGTAGTACACGTTTGTTGA
Source organism: Aepyceros melampus (assembly GCA_006408695.1). Lineage (NCBI taxonomy): Eukaryota > Metazoa > Chordata > Mammalia > Artiodactyla > Bovidae > Aepyceros > Aepyceros melampus. The sequence continues at coordinate 166,927 of SJXQ01011209.1, read as the reverse complement.
CATGAACTAGGTTCGAGAGGGGATCACAGAAAAAGCCTGTGGGTTTGAGCTGTGACTCTGGGCTGTGACTCTATTTAGTTAACTTGGGGCTAATAATTTCTCCAGCATTGGATACTAAGAATGCCTTCTCCTGGCCAAGCAGACTCTCCTGCCTTATTTGGCTTTGTTCTTCTGATGGTGACACATCTTGTTGGAAAAGAATCTCTTTCAAAAGTGTAAATGTTCCTCTTTCTGTGGGTGACATCATCATTCCTGTGGCCCAAGTCTTTGTTACTAAATAGTACTTAGCAACATATAATCATTATTTTCTCCTCTTAGAGTTCTGAGCCTGTTTGTTCTGATGAAGTTGAGAGATACTCTTTTTTTTTCCCCCCCCAGGAGGTAGGAGTAAAATCTGAAAAAGAGGAAGTTGTGTCTGAAAGGATCTCTTAACTGTGTTACTTAAAAGAAGCAAGTAGACAGCTAAATTTTTGTACTGTGGCAACAGCTTTGACTGGGTTAAAAAAAAAATCATAATTTCACGTATGGCTCCAAAGGAAGTGGTTTCCATGCAACTGTGCACATAAACTATTCTTTAAAGTGGTAGATAGATGTCTTTTGCTTGGCTTGGCTTGTCCTTCTTATGATTTTCCTTGTAAAGTGGGTAGGGAATGTTGGACAAAAGAAAGCTGTTCACTGGCCAATTAAGGAAGATGTTTCTAAAGTGCCTGTTTATTATTCCAGGGAAGATCTGGGATTCCTTTTTAATTACATCCTACCTGTCTATTCAAAAAACTGTCAGGGAATCTGTCTTTTCATCTTGTAGAAAATAGCTGTAAATTTCTTAAGGTTGTAGTTTGAGTCTAATCCTCATATTTTGAAGTCTAACATGAGCTTATTCTTTAAATATTCTAGATTCTTAAATTTGTAATTGTTATCCACTTAAAATAATAATAGTGGTTATAAGTTATCAAATGCCTGATCCATGTTAGGTTAATTCTCATGAAGTCATTCATGAGCACATTTTTATGAGGTAGGCATTTTAAGTTCACAGGAAACTGAGACTTGAAGAGATTGTCCAGAACCTCAAGTCTAATAACAGACTCCAAAGACTGTCTTTATCTCACAGGAGCCAAGGTCATGGGCAGAACATCAGTTTTTGAAAAATAACCCCTGTGTTTTTCAACCTGATTCTTCTAAAGAATGTGGTGCACACACAGGTCATTGCACGAGGTGGGGGGAGAAAGGTATGCCTCGCTTCAAAAGTGTTTAACAACACGAGCAGAAGGGCAAGGTGGCAGCCGCCAGACTCTTGCCAATGGAAACTGGCCCATGTGTCATATTTGGCATGTGTGTACCTGTTGTCAAAAACCCCAAAGTGTTTTCCCTTTAGTCACCCAGTAAGTTAGTCATAAAAGAGGCAGACTTACTTCAGTTGTCTTCTTCTTCCATCATGGTAAGGAAAAATATCCAAAACTGTGTGAAGTATTATCCAAGAACTCCATTTTTCCTAATAGTCAATTTGTCTGCACCCCATAAATTGCTATTTGGTGCCAGATATGCCCTTTTCCACAAGTTCAAGTCTAATCTGTTATTACTTCCCAGGGCCCATATAGAATTCTAAGTATTTAGGAACCCTGACAAACTATTTACAGTTTCTTCCAACACAGACCTACCAGGATATTGTAAGAATAAACAGACTTCAAAGTCATCACAAGGAGAAAAACTGTTCTGGCGAAGTCTGTAATTTAGAGTATCTTTAGAGAAGAAAGACTTTATGAAAAGAGAGACTCAGAGTGGCCAGCCTCTCTTACACAGTTACCTTTTTCTTTATTTAATTGTAAAGACTAAATGACAGGTAGGAAAGTGCTTTTGCAGGACGTGGGCGTCTTGAAGCCATAGAAGGAAGTTACAGTGTGCATGGGAATAAGCCTGTGGGTAGGAGTTAGACACTGCTGCTCTATTGCTAGTCTAGAATAATCATGCATAAACATCTTTACGATGGCACCTGAATGGAATTAATAAAACCCTATTAAAGGCACTTGATACATGATTTAAAATAAGAACACATTGCTTTTTATATCCAGGAATAGAAAAAAATTTTTTACATCAGGAACAAGGATTTTTTTAAAAAGAGCCTGTAATTTTGACAAAACAAAAGATAGCACAAGTGGATTTTCATATGTTAATTCAAAAGCTGACATACTATACTCTGAAAGTGTGGGAGAAACGCTAGCTTTGTCTGTAGGTGTCAGTCTTAAAAGATGAAACCCAGGAAGCGAATGAAAATAAACACCAAAGAATAGAGCAAGAGCAGAACAGTAATGAGAAGTCACGGATTTCTTCAAACCTTGCCCTCGGGGGCTGTGTGGTGGACACCGTGCATCTTAACAAAAGTCACTGTTTCATGCAAAAACAGGAACAGAATTCCACCTTTCAAATGAGGGATTCGAGCAGTGTAGACACGTAGTTTATACACTATGATGACTCTCAGAAGGCAATGAGTCCAGATGTTTGAATTTAATGAAATAAAGGGGAGGTCATAGAAATAGTAATTGTCTATCTTGGAATTTAGAGTCACTTGTTCACATTCTTTTTTCTCTTTCACTACACATTGCAAATTTGCACTGTTTACCTGTGTGTGTTCATCTCTCAGTTGTGTCCGACTCTTTGTGACCCCGTGAACCATAGCTCGCCTGGCTCCTCTGTCCATGGGATTCTCCAGGCAAGACTACTGGAATGGGTTGCCATTCTCTTCTTCAGCATATCTTTCCGCCCAAGGATCAAATCCAGGTCTTCTGCATTGCAGGCAAATTCTTTACCATCTGAGCTACCAGAGAGGTCTTATTGTTTACTTACCTGATTATAATTACTTACTATTTCATATTTATTGTCCCAGTGGGACTGTATCTTTCAAGAGGCTTGGGATCTAGTGTTGCTCACCCTGTAGCCTCAGATTCCAGAAAAGGCAGAATTATGTCAGGTGCTCAGTGACTATTCGTGGACCAGGTAGGAAAGCTGACAGCAAAAAGAATGAAAATGCCCCAGTTACTGGTGAGCTGATGGCCTATGTCGAGAGGAGTTTGAAAAGGGAAAAGAATGTTCAACACTCTCCAAAAATACATGAATTACTGAGAAGGCTGGAGGGGATCAGGTCCTGTCAGCGATTACTCATTGCTAAACCTCTGGCAGAAATAAGGACATTTGAGGCCAGCCAGGTGTGACCAGAAGGGTCCTTTGGGCTGACTGCACATTCACAAAGATGGTATATTATAACTAATAACACTACCTGCAAGTGAGATTCAAATGAGAAATGTCCTGTTATATTTTTGTCTTTATGATTTAACCATGTTAGTTGGTGAATGAATTCATAAAATACACTAAAATTTGCCAGAACTTTTATTTCTAAAAAAGTTGTATATATAATCAAACATACATATATTTTCTTATATATACATATACATATCTATATGTATTCTAGAACATATATATCAGTTCAGTTCGGTTCAGTCGTTCGGTCGTGTCCGACTCTTTGTGACCCCATGAATCACAGCACGTCAGGCCTCCCTGTCCATCACCAGCTCCCGAGTTCACCCAAACTCATGTCCATCGAGTCAGTGATGCCATCCAGCCATCTCATCCTCGGTCGTCCCCTTCTCCTCCTGCCCCCAATCCCTCCCAGCATCAGGGTCTTGTCCAATGAGTCAACTCTTTGCATGAGGTGGCCAAAGTGTTGGAATTTCAGCTTCAGCATCAGTCCTTCCAATGAGCACCGAGGACTGATCTCCTTTAGAATGGACTGGATGGATCTCCTTGCAGTCCAAGGGACTCTCAAGAGTCCTCTTCAACACCACAGTTGAAAAGCATCGATTCTTCGGCACTCAGCTTTCTTCACAGTCCAACTCTCACATCCATACATGACCACTGGAAAAACCATAGCCTTGACTAGATGGACCTTTGTTGGCAAATTGTCTCTGCTTTTGAATATGCTATCTAGGTTGGTCATAACTTTCCTTCCAAGGAGTAAGTATCTTTTAATTTCATGGCTGCTACAAATATATATATATTATTTATATATATATAATATTATATTTTCTGTATTCTGATATAAATAAATCCCAAAGTGAATCAGGATACTCTGAAGCTCTGATACTATTCTCAATTGTGTTTATGATTAGAATTTCTTAGAAAGAAACAGGGTATAGAATTTTAAGCAAACAGCAACCTAAGCATTACAGAACATGTAGGATTATCCTCTGTGTGGGCTTGCTTGTTTCTGTAGATAGTTTTTAAGCCCAAACTCCACTGATGCTTATCTGGTATAAAGTATAGCCTGTTTTGATTGCCTAAGAAGCACCTCATCCAACCAGGTACACAACAAAAGCGCCCCATCACCTTACTTCCTCACAACTAGTCTGACTCCCTCATTTCTACATGTGTATGGGCACCTGTTTACCCAAAAACCTAACTGGACTTGAGACAGTTTCCTGCAGATAACATTGCTTCTCTTGTGCCAGCTAATTCTGAGTAATTTCATCGCATAAGCTCTAGTTCTGCAGTAGGAAGACTTGACTGCACAGAGGAATCATCTGAGGAACTTATAAGAAATACCAATGCCATGCCTAGAAATCCTGATTTATTTGCAGCCCAGAAATAGATGGTTGTACTCTATAGATCCAAAATGTGGCTGAAGTCAAGAGTCACTGCCCTGGTTTCGTCTCCTTCTTTCTAGGATGGGCTCATAAATTCCGTCTCACACGTCTCTCTTGAGGGTTCAAAGAGATAGTGTGGGTAACAGGAGTTCCCTAACATCTCTGAATGCACCAGTTTCCCTTCTTCCTTTATTTCAGGAAGGAAAATAGACAGGGAAGGACGAGGGGGTGGGGAGTCTGGGAAAGTGAGGAGGAGGGATCTTGTCCATAGAGCCCTCCAGTTCTGCCAATTAGCATTTCATTAGGGTTAACAAGCTATCCTTTTGTTAAAGCAAACACTTTTGAAGGATTAAGCCTCATTCTCACCTTAGTGTGAATGACTTTAATCAGATAATCTCCTATCACCTAGTTGGGAATTTGTTGTTAAAGGTCTGGGGGAAGCTTGAAGTGAGTTGCTGGGGCAGCCGGGTGTTCCCTCAGGGCAGGGTGAGGAAGTCTGGTTGTCTGGAGCCCCAGGGTCTGGGAACTAGACTTGACACTCTGTTGACTTTACATAATGGCAGCTCGAAAAATAAGAAAAACAAACTTCTTCTCCCTGTTGCTATAGTGTAATGATTTGTTAAAAGTGGTTGTAGCATCAAGTTGTTAGTCTAATGGCCCTTCAAGACTTTCTGTGTCTTTCTTTCTGCCATCAAACACTTAACACATATGTGCCAGATAATCTTACCATTTGAAGCTGCTTGGGAGTCTATGAAGAGCAAGGCTTTGCCCAGCTCTACTCTCCTTACCATCTGCTTAGCACATGGGTTTAATTGAATTATTTCACTTGCTACACTCTTTTTCNTAACATAACCAAACATGTCAGTGGTTCCTGCTGGCCAAAATTATCAGGATGTAGCTATGTATCATGAGTGTGACTAAATCTTATTAAGATTCATCAGTTTTCTCACTGGACTCTAAGCTCTTTGAAGTTAGGCAGCCCATTAGTTTTTAAAGATTTTTTTTTTAATGTGGAACATTTTTAGTCTTTTTTGAATTTGTTTCAATATTACTTCTGTTTTATGATTTGGCTTTTTGGCCATAAGGCATGTGGGAGCTTAGCTCCCTGACCAGGGACTGAACCTGCACCCCCTGAACTGGAAGGTGAAGTCTTAACCGCTGGACCACCAGGGAACTCTGGCCCATTAGTTTTTATGGGTCACTGGATTTCCAGCCCTAACATACGCTGAAGATTCAAAGTGCTAGGCCTGCAGTTCCCACTGCTTGAATGATTTTTTTCCCAGATAGTTTTCACTGTCTTGAGGACTATGCCTACTTCTCACCATCTCAACCCTTGACCACTTGTCCTGCTTAACACACAGCCTCCCCTCCTTATCCCCTCAGCCTGCTATCTTTCGCTTCATGTACTTACCTCCATCTGATATTGCCTGAGAGGTTTATTTGTTCCTTTATTTTTTGTTTACTGCCTATCTCCTTCTAGCAGACTGTAAATTCCTTGAAGGAAGTGATTGGGCTGTGTTGTTCATTTCTGTAAACCACACTGCCTAGAACAGGACTGAGCACAGTGGATACTCCATGAACATTTGAACGGTGGCATTGTGTGCAAATGTTTTCTGTTATGGAAAGAAGGGAGGAAGAATGGGAAAATGGAAAGGAAAAAAAGAAAAAAGAAAAACAAGGAAGAAATAAGGAAGGACAGAAGTATACTCCTCAAAATCTAATGTGGTCCCTCTTCACATTAAACTTGGGGAGCAGTTATGCCTGTACGTGAGCTCAGCTGAGCTCAGAGCCTCATATATGAGGCAACCATATGTTTTCTTTAAGAAAAAATGATGAAAATAAATGGCCTGAGTTAGAAGACATTGATTCTAGTTCTTCTCTGACATTGTTCCAACTTATTTATACAATACTCTCTGGTCTAATAAGAGAGGAGAACTAGATAAGTCTCCAATGTTCCATTCTCTACTATAATTCTGTGGTTCTAAACCTTTAATTGTGAAATGTATTTGCTTTCTAATTCTTTTTTTCCATATGCCAAAATAATTATAATGAAGATTTAGATTCAAGTTTTAGATAAAATAGTCTAATTGAAAAATGCACAATTGGTTCATGCCTACCCAGGGATGCTCAAAAAATGCACAATAAAATTAATATTTTAATTCAGTTTTAATATTTATATACATTATAAGACAAGTACATTGAATTCTATAAGAGAGGAGAACTAGATAAGTCTCCAATGTTCCATTCTCTACTATAATTCTGTGGTTCTAAACCTTTAATTGTGAAATGTATTTGCTTTCTAATTCTTTTTTTCCATATGCCAAAATAATTATAATGAAGATTTAGATTCAAGTTTTAGATAAAATAGTCTAATTGAAAAATGCACAATTGGTTCATGCCTACCCAGGGATGCCCAAAAAATGCACAATAAAATTAATATTTTAATTCAGTTTTAATATTTATATACATTATAAGACAAGTACATTGAATTCATATAATGTTTTTACATTTATGTGATTTGTATATTAAGTGGTATATATGTTATATATGTAATATGTCCTACTACTATATAGTATATATATATACATATATACTATGTATATATACACAATATATAATAGAATATATATATCATTAATATTTAAATACTAGGTATGATTTTTAAAACTTACTTATATGTGAAATATATAAAAGTCCTAAACTAATTTAGGTAAACTAAATTCATATAATTCTATCAAATATTAATATATTTATTCAGATACCTAAACAGGTTAGAATCCAGGCTACAGAAAAATGCTTCAACCCTCTTCCCTGCTGTAAAACTGAATGGAGATACATTTAATGCATATACTTAAAATGGATTCACCATATGGGAGTGTTTCCAATTCTTCACTGCCTTCCAGCAGCTTCTCTTAACCATCTATATTTAGCATGGGTTAAAAATCACGGTGCCCGAATTTGAATCCTAGTTTTGACATTATCTTCCAATGGATTATTTTTACTTCAGAATAATACAAACAGCATTCCTAGATCTGTGATTCAAGACCTTTTCATATTTCAAGTTTAAAGAGCGTAACTTCTCAGGGTATTTTCATTTAGATGATGAGTTGAGGGGGACGATGCAGAAAAAGCAAATAATATTTAGACGGCTGTGAGAGCTTACTGAGGTATTTATAAATGTAGTGTATATGACAAGAAACATACAGTTTGTACACACACATTTACACAGTGCCGTAAAGACTCCCACTTGAATGAAAAAGATAAATGCTACCGTTTCCTTTGTCTATTTTATTCGTAAACTAGGTAGTTGATGTTATCTCTAAAAACCATATTCCTTAACTATATTTCTACTGGGACTCATTGGTATAATTAAAACTTGAATGGTCTGAAATATTTCAGAAACCTGCAGTGAATATTCTTTCCTTTATCTTAACATTTAGTTTTATTTCATCTAAAATTGTTCTCTATAATTTCCCTCTCCACCCACAAAAGATGTTCTTTTTATACTTATAGATGCATTCACCCATGAGCCTATGGACTATAACTACACTTCACAGATGTAAGAGAAACCATAATGCCATCCTAGCACTGAGGGAATATGATTGGTATTCTAAATGGGGAACTATTTACTTTTTATTACTATAATGATTTTTTAATAATTTTCACAATTTGAAATGTGGTTAGCATGCCACTGGTAGTGAAAGCTGACAATGTGATTTAATATTTTAACATAGGATCCGGTATTTGCTACAGTGCTTCGAAATGTTAAATGTCATTATTCATGTTATGGCATTATCAATGACAATACATTAAGCTAAACCAGTGATAATGAAGTTTTATATCACAATTTATTTGGACTCACTTTGAAGTCCTGGGTTGACCACTGCTCTGTATGAGTTTTCTTAGCCGCCCCTTTTTCCTTTACTAGTGTGAATAACATTTTTCCCCTCTTCTTTGTCATTTACTAGGATGTTTATTCTACTGTTCCTAACATTTAAGGGTCTGTCTTGTATTTCTTTGTATTCTGTGCAGTGGAGCAGAAAATCTGTCTCAGTTTCAATTTCTCTTTTGTTCCCAGAACTTCCCCCTCCTCCAGTGTTGAAGTGGAAAAATAGTTTCCCCTCTTGCACCATACGCAGGTTCAAAGTCTTGTTTTTCAACATGTTGCTCCAAACAGCAAATTTTCTAACCCACATGAAAAAGAACACCAAAGCTCTGACTTAGAAGTCTGCAAGGGTCTGAGAACAATGGAAAAGAAGTTCCTGCAATTGGGATTAGCCCTTAGCGGTTCACTGGTCATTCTGAGGAGAGGCGTGTGGAAGCCGACAAGGCCGCCAACCTGCTCGCACATGCACAGGTGGCCCAGATCTGAAGTCAGTCTCTGTTGTCATGGAGAATGGAGGCAAAATTAAAAAGCAAGTAGCAAACAATCCAGTAGGTTAAGCCAGGGACTTGGGAGTCTCCCAAGGCTCCTCCCTTCCTCATTCCCTGCATGAGTCATTTTTCCAGTCTGTCCACACCCATTCACCCTTCTTCCATCAGCCTCCACCCCACACTCCCATTCACTTTCCAAGCTGCTGCCACAGGATCCCTCTGAAATACTAGTCCAAATTCAACCTATCTCTTTGCTGATTAAACTCATCTAGATTATCACAGTTTTCAGAGTAAAGCTGAAACTCCTTGGGTGAACACAGACCTGCTTTTAGCTCCCTTGCTGCCACTCTCCTACAAGTATCCAGCTCACTTCAACTCCAAGACTAGCAGTTCCATTGTATTTGCCAGGCTCTTTTCCCACAGAACCTGGATTCACCTCTCTACTGATCTTGATAATTTCTATACCCCCTTTAAGGCACCTGTTGAAACAACCCCTTCAGGAAGCCTTCTTGACTACTTGGAAGCACCTTGGTCTAGCCTCCCATCATTTTAGCATTTATCCTTCAGCCAGAATTAATTAGTTTATTTCTTTTCCCCAGTCTCTTCCCTAATAGAGGTATTATTCTTGAGGGGAGGGGCTCTGTGTTATTATCCATTCTTGAATCTCTGGCATAGCAGTCTATTGAGGTAGTTGTTGAAATGAATGCTGAATTAGAAGAAAGGAAGTCCTTATTGCTTGGGGTAGCTCCTAATTGGCAGATAGAGAATGCCTATCCCTGTCCTTTGAGAAAGTGTCGGTTTCGTTTAAATTTGCTTCCACTGGGTGTGCACATGGGTACTTTTTCATGATTAATACTGAGAAGCGGCACCATCTAATTAATTTATTTATTTGTTCTGGAAGGGAGCAGTGCACAATATTAACTCTGTTTTGTGGATGTAGCCAAGGGTAGAGAACTCAAGTCGTATTAATAGCTCTACAAGTAGTCTTGTACTTCAGCACCTTTCACGATGCTTTTCCTTCTCCTCCTTAAGCCGTCCCCACCATCTTTAAAACAACCTAACAAACTTGTAGAAACATCACACGATAGGTAGCGTTTGCTCCTAAACTGTATTCAAAACATAGAAAAAAGTTTTTAAATTATAATCATCGTTGAATAAATTATTCCCTAAATCATAAGTAAATTCTGCCCCCGAAATCTCTAAAACTTGATCACAATAGTCCAGGAGTCTTTCTGTTCAAAGTGAAGGCAAGTTAAATCTCATTAATATCCTGTGAATTATGAGTTGGGGCTGTGTTTTCTTTTGTTCCAGCAATAATATGACTTATTTGCCTCGGATGATTCCAGTATTTCAGAAAATGAATATTGTATAACGAAGGAGGAGTCTCTACTTTCTTATATCATATAATGCAGAGTTGGGGTGAAAGGGGGTTTTACAGTCCAAATATTATTTACAAAGTAGATGGGAAGCTAGTATGTGAGTATTCGTGCTTGTGTGACAGTTAGTTTTACCGTAGAATTCCAAAACCCTGGACACCCTGGTCCTGGAGAAAGATACACACTAGCAGTCTTGCGGATGTTTTTCCGTCTATGGGCCACCGAGGTTCGAAATCTGCGTGGTGCATTTTAAGGCGGCCAGCCCCACCAGCTCCTACTGTTTTATCCAGTTTTGGAGACTCACCTTCAGTCTAACCTTGCCGACGGCCTTACCAAGCCCCATCCACCCGCCGCTTTCAGAAACGAACCTATCTGTCTGCCCAGCCAGTCTCAAGGATCAGAAAGTAGCAGGGGTGCGTCCCGTGGGCACTATAGCTCGGAGGTTACAGTGTTGAACGTATAAGATGGAAGATACCACCGGGAGGCGGCGGGGATGCACCGCGCCAGCGCCGGCTCGGGTTTCCTTTTGCTTGCTGCGCCGATGGGCGAGTGGCAACCGCCACCCCCGGCGGACTCTTGTTAGGCTGAGGGGCGGCGAGGTGGCGGGGGGCTGAGCCGCCGGGCGGCGGAAAGTTGAAGAGCATTTTTTTTCTTTCTGTCGCCGCGTGCGTTCCGGGGCTCGCGGAGTCCGCCCAGGGCTTCCTGGTGGGGCTGGGCCGGCGGGGGAGGGGCCGCGCAGCAGCAGCGGAAACCAGACCTCGGCGATAAGAGGCTGCACAGCGACATGCAACAGTCTTTTCACTGCAGCTGAATGAGTTGTGGCGCTCACAATGCTCCCGTGACCGGGAACTGACAAGTTCAATTTTAAATCGCGGGCCTCTTGGAATCATGACTCCCACAATGCCTTGGGCACTCGCTCGGCAGTCTGGCTGCCTCTGAGGGGGAAAAAAATGTGAGAGGTAAGTTTCCATTTTCCCAGTTTGCTCGTGCTGCTCTGCTGCTCTGCATTGTTCGTACTCTTTCGGGACTGTACATGGCTGAGGAGGAAGTGAAAGGAGGCTGGGGCCGGCTCACTGCGCTGGATGGTTTCCGATCACACACCATCTCGAGCTAGAGGGACAGCGGGAGGTTGCAGCTGCAGCCCAGCTCCGAGTAGCCCTTCCACGGGTTCTGCGGACACTGTCAGCCCTGCCAGCTTCCCACTTGGCAGCCTAAAACAAAGAGAAAGAAAGAAAAGGGGGGAGGGCGGTAAAAGAAACAGGTGCGTGGAAGTGTACTTACAACTTAACGGCCTTTGTCGGGGGAAAGGGGGGATGCGAGTCCATCAGACGCTAGCCACGGTTTCTCCCTAGAGGTCCCGCATCCCTGTTCCCGAGGCTGCCATCCAGCCCGGTTTTCATCTGGGCCAAATATGTGCACGCAAAGGTTAATTCTCTGCTTGCTACCCATAAATTACGCATGACATGTTTAGCTGGCCTTCCTTATATGGAGAGTGCTGTATTTCAGTCCAGTTTGCCTTTTGCCAAGTTTTCAGGGCGGAAGACGCCCTGCATGAGAGGGCTCCTTTTTTTTTTTTTTTTTCCATCGTTTTGTAGTGCGTCACTCAAAAACTGTAAGAAAAGTAAGTATAGACGCTCTCTGGGTGGAGCCGCAGTTGGTTGATTGAATTGCTTTCATGAAAGGTTGAAAAGAATGAAAAGTAGTTAAGACTTCTGTTCTGGGTTTTTTTTTTTTTTTTTTTTTTTAGACAAAAGCAGGATAAATATGTAGCGCGTCCCCTCCCTCCCCTTCTCTCTCTCTTTTTTAAACGGAGCCGGAATCTGTTATTGGTAGTAATGTGTCATGTGAGAATACTTCGATTCCGGAGCCTGTAAGGCGAGCAGGTATATGGAGGAGTTTATGCTTGCCCGTCTCACAGTACTTTACAACTAGCGTGGTGGAGCCGGAAGAGTAATTGTGTTCTTCAGTCTCTCCCGGGCCGGGGGGAATGTGCTGCTGCTAGGATTCTGTGGTGTATTTCCGAGGAGTGTGCTTCCCTAGGATTAAGATTGAGTAAGAAGCTGCAGCAAGGTTATTGGCGCTGCCTTTACTTTGTGTATCTACCAGCCCAGGCACAAGCCCAGAGCAAATGGATGGTAACTCTGCTATACTCGGAGGAATTTCTTAAGCAAATTAATCCACCGAGAGAGAAGTCATAATTAATGCCTTTGGATTTGCAGGCCCTCCGCAGTGTGCTTTGAAATACTACACCCCTGGACGCGGTGTTCCTCCCTCCTAGGTTTGAACACAGTGTCTGTTTATACACAGAGGGTATTTAGTACATAACTATTCTATACCAGGCTAAGTGATCCACTCCCTGTTATCTCTTCGGATTGCTGAGAGCGTTGGTGTTTCTCCCTGTCTTGCTGTTGAGATAAAATATTATCATTGAGACAAGTTAAAATGAAAGTTCAAGGACTGTAAAACTCACCCTAGGAATACTTAGCTCAATACTTAGAATGGCTCTGATGCGGTGCTCTAGCCAGAGACACTGAATAAAGTTATTTTGTAGGCAGTGAAAGCACAATGTTGTCACTTGTATTTTCGCTTTTTTAAACTTGGTGACAACTGCAGCTCAAAATTGTTTTTTTAGGAAGACTCTAGCATTCTGATCTTCATCAGTGTTGCATGGGGGTGAATTTTTTTTTTTTTATTACTTAGTATGGTGTTAGGCCTTCTTTCAAAAGATAGACATAGCTTTTAGTTTTATTTAATGGGGGGTTTCCTCACAAAAGTGGCCTTTTGTGTTTTAAGGAACAGGTTGGATCAGCACTAGAAAACCTGTTCATCCAACCGTCTGTAATTACAGTGTCACTTAAGACAGAATAATCAGGTTTTATTATGGCGAAGAGACTCAGAAAACCTCACATATGCCTGGTTTAATTTGTTTTTTCTCATGGAACTAAGATAAAATTTGTGTGCAGACGCGCATCTAGTGTGATCCTCTTCTGCAGCCATGCCAACAGACTCCAGAGTGTTTTATGCTTTGAGATATTATTGCTTGTGTTTACATTTCCACATTTGGGGCAAACTTAGGCTCCAAGTTAATTCATTAAATTTTTATTCCAACATTCTGTTCTTCCTCTGGGCACAGAATTCCTATGACATGAAACACTGGATTCTGTTCCAGAACAAGAACAGAGTATCCCAAAGTTTCTCCTGGGACGGGGGTGGGAAGGGAGTGAAATGGTATTTCTGACTGAAGATGAGTGTGTTATTTTGTTATATAAAATTTCCGATTTTTTTGTAAACAAAAAAAAATTGCCCTTATATTTATCATTGTCGCCATACATTAGGCCTGTATTTGATATATATCTATTTATGGAAACAGACTAGCCTTCCTGCACCTTCTGGCTTTTTGCTTGGTGATGGGAAGATGCAGAGGTGAGAGACTATCTCAGATCTTGCTTAGAAGAAGCTGAAAAGAGTAGGTGATTGGAGTTTCTTGTACTCTGAGGCGTCAGAGTGGCCAGTAGATAAATGAAGGTCAGGGAAGCAGTTGAAGGAAATGAAATATAGTCATTTAAATATTTAGCTCAATAGAAAATCCCAATAGCAATAGCAATAACAGAGGATGTTACATAGGAAAATTTTAAAACATGTGAACTTTTAGGCCGCAAAGCTTCATGTTTTTGAAATCTAGAATGTGCTGTCCATACAGTAGCCACTGGCCACGTGTGACTATTGAGCCTTTGAAATGTGGTTATCTGGATTGAAGTTTGTTCTAACTGGATGTTGAACACTTTATACAAAGGAAAGAATGTAAAATACCTGGTAATATTTTTATAGTGATAATATATTACAGTGATAATATTTTGAATATATTAGTTTCAGTAGAATATGTTGTTAGATTAATTTTACCGTTTCTTTTCATTTTCTTTTTAAAAAAATATGGCCACTGGGGACTTCCCTGGTGGTCCAGGGGTTAGGACTCTGTACTTACACTCGAGGGCATGGGGGTTTGATCCCTGGTCAGGAAACTAGGATCCTACATGCTTTGCAGCGTGGTTAAAAAAAAAAAAAGTAAAAAGAAAATACGGCTACTAGAAACTTACAATAACAGATGTGCATGCATTGTATTTCTATTGGACAGAGCTATTCTAGAGTAAAGCAAGAAAGCGGTATTCTGGGAGAGAGCCTAATAGAATTTACTGGACAAAACACAATAAAAGGGATTTTCATTTTCACAGGCTAAAGAAGTTTATTGTACATAGGAATACTTCATCTTTCTTACCCATTGTAACTAAAATTTGAGAAAACACGCCATCTAACATCTATTTTTATTTCCTCAAAACTACTGTTTAGTTTAGAGATTTAATGGTGAGGTAGTAATAGCAGAGAAAAGGCTTATAATTAGGGGATGAGTCTTAACACCTCTCAAAGGCCAGAATAGAGTATGATTGCTAGTTAGGAACATTTTAGAGACTCTATAGTTATCATTGTCCCAAAGTTACCAAACACAAACGAGTCACTGAATTTATTTTAAAATAGAGTTTTCAGTAAATAGCAATTATCTTCAAATGCTTAATATATATTTTCCTTTGCTATGACTTTCCTTCTTTAGAAAATAAAAACACCTAATAAATCCAAACAACTCCTGACTGTATGTTAATCAGAGATTAATAAATTCACAAGAAGGAAAGACTTTCACCTGTAGGGAAGTGGGCATTGTTTTGAATACTAGGAAAGGTAAGAATACAATTCTTTGGTAATGTTTTGGGCTTTGAAGAATTCCTATACACGGAGACATTGTCTTTATAATTTGAATACATTCTTGAGAAAGCATCTGACTGGTAAACAAAGCACAATGGCATAGGTCCTGGAAACATTCCTCTCAGATATTTTCATAACTGAAGTACATTTTGTCATACACAGTGTTAAACTGAAAAACCCATATAACATAAGCATACTTTTATTTACTTGAAGGATGCTAAATATAGAAGACAGGTTGGAGCCTATGGGTTTTTCTTTGCTGGGGGAGAGGGGGCAGATTTTATGGAGAATCTCAGAAGAGTTACCTCCCTGCTTGGTGCCAATCTTGAATCTGTCTCCCACCACAAGAAGCATAACTGCCATTAGTGTCAATGCATTGGAGCCTTTGGGGAACAATGATCCCCATTAACTTTGTAGATCGTTTCTGATGAGTCATGGAGCAGATTCACTAATGCTTGGAGAATTATTGATTGCAAAGCAGAGGATTTAAGAAGAGCTATTGACATAGGGCACTAAAAGTCTCCAGACATATTTTATATTTTTAGAGTTGAGGTAGGGAACTTGGGATTTATGTCATGCTTTTGTATTATAAAAAATATGCATTTATATAAACATTACAGCTATATCCTTGAAAAAAACCCTTAAATAATGAGGTAATAGCTTTCTGCATATTATTATTAGTCTCTTAATGATTTCATTACATTTCTTTCAGATAACTGCTCATGTTTTCTGAAAAGCATCTTATTACCTCTGCCTATGACATATATAAAAATGAAAAACCTTTGAAGGATATATATTACAGTATGAGCATTATGTATTTGATACTTTTCCTGCTATTTTTGAGATCTCATCCTCAGTTTCTGTGATGATCCTTTGTTAAAGAATTCAGGATATATTAACCTCAAGATGAAATGTAGCCATATTGGATAGAGTGGAAAATTACATTCCAATTGTGATCAATTATTTTTTTAAAAGTGAAGATGTTTCTGAAATAAGTGTCATGCTTCAAATAGTGCATATGCTGTAAAAGAAAAACTGTCATTTCTTTGGACAGTTGTTTTAAGAAATTGAGAGTTGCATCTTTAAATACCCAAAGAGGTGAATAACAGCTAATAAGGTAAATAGTCCCATCAAGCGTGGGTACAATTTGTGTGTGAGTATGTATATATGAATATAAAACTGTTCCCAAAGCAATGCCAATTTATTCAAATCATCTAGAGATTAAGTAACATAATGTTATTAAAAAGGATTGTAGTAAATACTGTGTAATCCAAAGGCTATGTCCATGTGTATCAACTCCATTCCAGTCCCTCTCTAGCTGAGTTCACAAAATGATATTTCTTCTCCAAAGGATTCTTAAAAAAATCTGTCTTGACACTGGACCTTTACGATATCCACTTTAAAACAGTTGAACTATTATTTAATTCATAGTTCATATAATTACAAGTGAACTTGTTTTAAAGAGCTAACAAGATTTTTGGATTGTGGGAACACAATCATGTGAAATAAAACATTACATGCTGATTTGAGATATTTTGTTTTGTAAAGTTGATTCACGGGAAAATATATGTTGTGGCAGAAATAGCAAGCTAGGTTCAGTGAGCTCTACCAAACTTAATCAAGATGCATCTTGTCCTCAAAGAGGTGGCAGTCTTGTCAGGAAAGTTAAGAGTTTTGAAAATAACTGTAAGGTGCAAACCAGTATTTCATAAACGGTGGCTAGGTAACATTGTATGGAAGTTGAGATAAGAAAAGCTCTGACCAATACATGTAATAAATATAACAGTTCTAATGCATAAATAGTGGAAAACAAAAAATATTCTTCATTTTTTGATATTATAGAAATATTATTCTGTTAAAGCAGCATTAACTATATCTATTCAGTGATGTTTCCATATTATCATGTGTTTATATTTAATATCTAGGCATGATTTTCATACATATTCTAGTTCATTTATTTAGTTCATTTTGCTGGTAGAAATACATATTTTTCAGACGTCCTGTAGTAAAATATTGATAGCTTTAGCACTACTGTTAAATACCATAAAATACCAGTTTTTGAAGCTACCAAATAATTACAAATGTGTCAGAAAACCAAAGTGGGTAACCAGGGTAAACAGTGCATAGAAAATTTGTTCAAGGGAAAAGCTAGGTTAAAAGTAAACTGATAGTTACAAGGTCATTTGCTTTAAAAAAAAAATCTATATATTAAAGTTAAGCAGTGAAAATATTACTAAAATGTACCAAAAAAGAAGTGATTTCATTTAGGGAAAGAGAATGTTTTATACTGAATGAAGCAATGAGAGAAATATATATTAGCAAGGAGATTTTAATCAGAGACAGCCAGAGTATCCAATTTATTGTGACATTGAATAGGAAAGTGAAGAAATAAAAACAAGATATAGATGATGATTTCAGGCATGGTAGAAGTGTCACAATTGTGAATACAATTTTGTCGGTTTTTAAAAGTAGTTCATAAATATTTTAAGTATGTGGTTGTGGAAGACATGGTAACATTGTGTATACTTACTGTACTCAAAATGCCTCCTTACTAACATTTGTCTCCAGTGATTATAACTAAATAGACTCTTCTAGAAAATTGGAAAAAGTGTGGTAACAATAGTATATGCAGTGGGAGTGTGAGGAAATTGAAATGGTGAAAGACTTTATAGTTTAATAGTCAAAACATGTCAAAAGCAGGATAAATAACAAGAATGCCAAATGAGGCATTAAGAAGTCTATATTCATATTTAGAATATCATTAAAGATACTTCTTGAACTTAAAACTTAAAAACTATTCACAGCTTATTGTAGCCAGAAAATTTAAAATTTAATCAAGTCAAATATCCAGCAACCTGTTTATCAGCGTTGTTGATCATAGTAATAATGATAGGTTAACATTTTATTTGTTTCTGTCTTATCTGACTACAAGAAGAGAATTACCTTTACAATGACCTTTTAGCACTCTATGTGGATGGCTCCTCTTATCCTAGTAGAAAGATAGTCTGGGATGGGATGGTGATAATCAAGGTGACCACAGATATAATAGGAAGGCAGATGGCCTGCTAGGGGGGAAAGTTGGTGGAAAAAGCTCTGAATCATTAAGTGACTTTGCAACTCAGTGTTCTCCTAACACAGACTCCCTCACTGATATTTCTGTTTACTAAATTTCGTTTTAAAAAAGCCATGCTATGAAATGATATATCAGTTTCTGTGAGCACTGGGTCTACATTTGTTTTGAAAGTCCAGTGTTTGTTGCAGTGCAGGTAGAATCAGAGCCCACTTGAGGGTACATGTTTTGAAAAGTGACGCACTTTATAAATACAAGAGGTGATACTGATGTTCCTGTTATCATTTACAAGTTATTATATTTTTGTATATTTATTACACTTTGTCTTTATCTTAAAAGGAGTAATAGACTTGGGAGATGGGGCACAAAAATCCACAGTGTATGGATTTTATTTTACCAAACCAGATGTGACTAGGTATGTGGATTGGGAAAAAACATTCACTCTTTCTGTTGTTTACTTTCTACATCTGTAAAATTATGAGCATATAAATAATAGTTAATGATATAAGTGCCATTTGCTGTACATTTCTTTATAAAATATCTCATTTAATCTTTGTGACAGATGTAAAATGCCCCTTTTGACCTTTAAAGGTGACTAGCAGACTGCTAAACACTTTTTGTCATTTTCAGAGTTGTGAGACTTTTTTTTTAAACTCTGATTCCATATTTTTAACCTTTTTTTTTCCTTTGATCTTGCTTGCCATCATTACAAAGAATGGTGATGAGGATAATAGCTTTAACAAGGATCACTAACATCTTGGACTACTTACTTTGTGCCAGGGTAAGGTGTATGAATTAATTTACATACTCCTCAGAACAACCCTATGAGATGGATGCTATCTCAGTTTCACAGGGAGAAATGAGGCACAAAGTTAATTGCCTGTGGTTTCTTAACTAGGAAGTGGCACAACAGGGAGTTGAACCAAGGTAGTCCAGTTCTAGAGTTGTGAAAGAATAAAAACAAAATTTAAAAGATACTTGGGTACTGATAGGAGATGGAGACTGTAGACATTTGGAATAATCCACAAGAGTAACTCTTGCTACAGCATTTGAGGAGACTCCGGAAGAATGGATAGGAAGTTAAGAGGAGAGAGATAAAGGGCCTGGGGAGGAGCAGGTGATAGGGTAGAAGAAATAAGGAATCAGTGGAGAAAGAGAGTTTGGGGCTCCACTCTGGAGGACACTAGGGACCAGGTAGGAAGTTCAGGGCACAGTGGGAACATTAGGAGACATTTGCTTTAGCAAGTAATGTACAGGTGTTGTGTTTGAGTGACCTTTTTTAGAGGGAGAGTAGGACATACATAGGATGGAGTGGAAATTGTTGGCTAGAGATGAGGGACTGGAAAAGGACAGTAACAAGGTAATGAAGGGACACGTGTTCTGGGGAAAAAGTCAAGGCTTCAGGTCCACAGGATGTAGCAACTAATTAGATGTGGATATTAAAGGTGATGGGAGATATTAAAAATGATTTAAAGAGTATAGTAAGAATTTTTAAAACTTTTCATCCAAAATCTCTTATTTAAAACTTTGTTAATGTTATCCCTGTTCATCATATTGTTCCTTGTGAGCTCTTTTCATATAAAGAGCTATATTTTAAAACATCAGAGAAGAACACTTAAAATTATATTTTATCTGAGACGGTAACTTGGTTAGGTGGAAGATACGTTACATTCTTAAAAACAGTCAATTTTTGTGTCAAGCTCCTTTAAAACACAGGATCCAATCAATTAAAGAATGGTATTTAAATTCTTTATCCCAAATTGGTCATTCTAAAGTAACCGTCATTTCATCTTAGCAGTATGTTGTTGTTTGCTGGGAAATGTCTTATTGATGGCTAGGCAGTTCTGGTCCCTTTAAAGTTCATGCAGAACACTGGTGTAAATGATCCCCAGTGATAAACCAGGTGGCAGATAGATGCATGATAAAACAAGTTTGCAATGTGCTCAATGTGGCTGACATTTATGCTTCTCAGACCTTGCTATTTTAGGGAGGGTATCAATGATACTCTCTTTCCTGGAAATAAAGATCCTTAATAATCAGACACCCTTATAAACAGAATGATTTACATACGGAAATAAATAAGCAGTTGCATTGAGTTAGCAGTTACCTGGAGTTGGGAGGATAGTTATATTTCAAAAAGAATAGAAAGCTTTCCAGGAGTACTCGTAGGCCTTTTTATATAAGGCATTTACGTGCTTTTTACAAGTAAGTGGCTTAAGAGTTTAAGTTGAGCATGTCAGAGCAATGACTGTATTTAACATACATAGAGAAATTCTTATGAAATCAAGAGTTTCCAAGAAAAAGATTCCATTTATAAATACTTATCACTTAATTTATTTAGATAGTCTATGTCCACGGAAAATAATTTTTAAATTGCACTGTGTATGTCTTTAAATACAACATGTAGAGCTAGAGAAATAATGTTAACTGTGTTTCCATTTTGCCTTTTGTTTATATGCCTTTTAGTATTATGTGAAAACCACACTTAGAATGTGTCTTTTTCTATTATTAGACTTTTTTTTTTGCCCCATCTGGTTTTGGCTGTGTGCTATAAAGATCTGGTAAAAATCTATTTTTGTTGAATTATTAGATAATGCTTAGAAAATGTTCATTTCAAAGTAAATAAGATTAAATAGTACTAAGATTAGAAGTTCTTCTTTGCCTTCCCAACTCATGGGCCAATCTTAACTAGTAAATTTACTCCAAATTGTTTTGAGCTGTTATTTGAATTTCATTGCTCAGAAAGTTTAGGAAAACTGCATTGTCAACTTAGTGGCATTCAAATAAGGCAATTGGTTTTAAATAATTGGTATTACATATCCTATCCAGAAGACTTTGAAAGACTGGATGAACACAGCAAAAGTGAACAACTGGGAATACAAGCAGATCTTTAACCCAGCTGTGGAACCTCTCTGAGGTATTTCCAAATAGGACCTTTCTGAAAATTAATTAGAAATAGCCAGAACAATAGTGGAGATGATTGAAAAAAAAATTGAATTCTGCGTGATTCTTTCAGAAGGACCACATTTACTGAAAATTGCACATGGGAAATGACTCACTCAGAGAAATATATTAATGGTTTGAGGACTGGATTTTTGAAGTAAATATTGTTTTGGAATCAGTTAATATAGAGACTATTGTGTCTGTTTCTCAGTAGTGGATTAAAGTTTACTCTGTGCTGAGGTCTTTTTAACTTAAAAGGCTATTTTTCTATGTTAATAATTAGGCAATATAGGGAAGTCATTCTTTATGTTCTGAAAAATAATCAATTAACAAACATTTGCTGAGCACTTATTAGAAGTAAGGGATTATAGTAGGTCAGGAGAGAAGGTCTCAGAGAAGTACATAGGTTTTATTCTTGTTTGACATATAATTGAGTTGGGGAGAAAGACATGAGAAGTTAACAGTACAGTCAGTATTGACACCGTACAATTGAATACAAAGGAGGAAATGAAAAGAGGGAAGTCTTTGCGGAACTGAGTGGTTAGGGTTTAGAACCGCTACCCTCTCTGTGGAGGAGGGCACCTGACCCAGGGTGAAGCTTAAGCAATCTTTTCAGAAAATGGAGGGAAAAGGTATGAAGAGAATGAGGCTAGCTTCCATATTGGAGCATCTTCTGTATATGAGGTTGTCTTTCCAGAAAAGAACCTGCTCACAGTGCTTGCACAGTTAGGGAATGGACTTGTTTGGTAGGAACCACCATCCTCTTGATAGAGTGGAGGAAACTAAGGTTCAGAGAGGTTAACTTACATGCCAGAATTCACACAGCCTGATGAGTAGTTGAAATGAAGCCAGATATTTCTTCACTTCTGAGATAGCATTCCGTCTCCCCTTTATGATTCTGCTGAGAATGAATGTGGTATAGTTATGATACAGTAATTTGAAACTTCGCCCATAGAATTTTGACATGACTCAGGAAGGTATAAATTTAATTTAAAAGGCTGGCTAATACATTTTGTTCTTTTGCTTTGACATTGGTTTATTGATACACACGGCATAGAGTTTGCCCAGTTGTTTGTAATCATTGCTTTTTAGGTTTGTAGAAACCAAAGCAAAGCAAAATACACCAGGCCTCCTGTCTTTAGCAGATAAGGTAAAGGCATGCAGTAGTGTGACCCATTATAACATTGCATTTGGGCCATCTGGGATCCTCCC
The DNA here is from genome assembly GCA_006408695.1 of Aepyceros melampus. Taxonomy (NCBI): domain Eukaryota; kingdom Metazoa; phylum Chordata; class Mammalia; order Artiodactyla; family Bovidae; genus Aepyceros; species Aepyceros melampus. The sequence goes on along the minus strand of SJXQ01011209.1, from coordinate 144,569 downwards.
AGAGGAAGCTTTGCAAAGATAATGTACTTTCACACCAGTAACATGATGCCATAAAATTTTCACCTAGAAGTGATAGGCCTCGCTCCAGAGTACATGCTAAATTTGTTTATCAAGCTGAAACTCTAATACTTTGGCCACCTGATGCGAAGAGCCAACTCATTGGAAAAGACCCTGATGCTGGGAAGGATTTGAGGGCAGGAGAAGAAGGGGATGGCAGGATGAGATGGTTGGATGGCATCCCTGACTCAATAGACATGAGTTTGAACAAACTTCAGGAGATAGTGAAGGACAGGGAAGCCTGGTGTGTGCAGTCCATGGGGTCCCAAAGAGTCGGACATGACTTAGTGACTGAACAAGATGGGCACTTTATGCTTTCCTGCTGCATCGTCTTCACACAATCTGTGCGCTCTGTCCCTATGTGGCAGAGCTTATGATATTAAAAAAAGATAAACGATTAATTGAAGACTTATTGTCTTGGAGCTAGTCTCTTACTAAAAAATTCCTCTCTTCATGAGCTATTTTGAACATACACCAAATAAAATTATGTATTGTTCAGAGAAGGAACATGAAAGAACTGTATGCTCTTGCTTTTGGCCTCAAAGGAAAGCACTTATATTAGGAAATATTTATTGAGTGTAGTTGTACATGTGCCATCTCTCATGCTTTATCCACCTATCAGAGGATAAAGACGTGAGTAAGGTATATCCTCTTCTCAGAGTAGTTTCAGTGTAGTGATGGAAATTATTCACAAGTAATGTGCGGGCAAAACAAAGTGGGCATGGAGGAGCCAAGAATAGGCTGCTTGTGGGCAGAGTGTGGAATTTGCCTAAAACCATCCAGTAGACACATTAACTCTTTACATACTTTGTATATTAAATAGAAGACAAAGAACCAAATCATAATTTGTTATAATTACATGATTCAGTCCTTCAGCTATTCTGTTTAAGTATTTGATAAATAAGCATGACCCAGATGTAGGGTAGACAGATGACCAGACAGAAGAGATTAATTTATTTCAGGTGTTGGCATTTTTATAGAAAGGTGGGGACATATAATTCATCTGAAGCTTCTTCATACTAACTCCTGATTAGGAGATGAGACACTCAGTATTGACCTTCAAGTTTCAGAGACTGAGATTTTTGTGTTAACAGAAAAAAAAAGAAATCCTTAAGAGAGAGAGATGCTTTAGGTGTTAACTAATTTAACTTTAGTGACAGAAGGTTTTAGATATATGAGACTTTCTTCCCTTTGACTTTTCTTTGTGTGCAGAAAATAAAGCTGTATTTTGTAGGCTAGCTTCCCAATTCTCAAATGGTGAAAGTGCAACTTGCATGGGTTCTATAAGGCCCCATTCAGCTGTGAAGTGTTTGTTACTTGTTTCCAGGATTTATTCTGTGTTCTAGGTTAGAAACCAGGATTTTTATTCTGTTGCTTGCCATTCTTCATTTGCAATCATAAACATTTATTTAAAGCCCCCTGCCGAAAAAGCTTCATGATAAGATTTTTGGCTGAAATTTTCAAGAGAAATTAGAAATACGGGTTCTGCTTTTCTGAAGTTTATGGCCCAAAGGAAAAGCTCCATCCATTGCAAAATAATGAAAACACAACAAGAACTACAAAAGACCAACCTTCAGCAGTTATAATAATTATAAAAATAGCTTCTTATTTCATAGGCACTTATTCATTTTACTTATGTGACTATACGAAGTTGTTACACAGCACTGTGAGATTTATGCATGGCTGGCTGTCTCTGGTTCACAGGTAAGAAAATGGAGGCTCAGCAAGGCTCAGGTCACGTAATTTGCTCAGGGGCCATGTAGTAAGGTATTGTGTGTGTTGAGCTCTCAACCCAGTTCTGCTGTTGGTTTGTCTGTTTCCATCAAGATGGCACAACTTTGAGTCAACAAGCAGTCACAGCAGTGTACACTTGAGGCCCAGTCCAGGTTAGTTCTGCAGAGACTTAATGAAGGGGGCAGGATGTGAAAGGCGGGTTTTGAATCACTGTGGTCATAAAACAGCAGAGACCAGGGAGTGGACTCTGACGTTTCCCTGGCTTGGAAAGGAGGGCAGTATCGAATGGCCTAATCTGCCAGGGTGGCTTGCTCAGTATTAGTTCTACTCACACCTAATACCCTCTGCTCCAGCACTTGCCAAGATCAGCAAAATCTACTTTTAGACTCAAAATCATTACCACCTGTGAGTTTCAGGTGTCGCTTCTGAATGACATAGCAGTCTGCCAGTTGATCCTGTGGATGGCTTGAAGTGGCACAGTTTGAGAAGTGTCTTGAGTCCATAGAAAAGTGTTACAAAAGCTCTTATAATTTAGTCAGCTACATTATTGAAGGCATTAGGCAGTTCAGTTTATTTCTCCCATCATTTAAAAATAGAAATCTGTTACCAACATTAAAATAAACATTTCACTGAGAATGGTTATTCACTTGGAGATTTCGGTTGAACTTTTCTCACTTCCCCCCATCTCTAGCAGAGTGATTAGAATATGTCTGTGAGTGTGTGATGTGTACAGATACATATGTTATATCCTATTTACATGTATATTCCATAAAGGACTATGAAGTAAGTAGTCCATAGGTTATAGCTGAAAATGAAACAAATTCATGAAACTAAAGGATGCATTCACCAATAGGGTCACCAAGTTTGTTCTGAAGTATATTTAATTAAAGGCAAAAGAAGAGAGTGGCAGAGGATGAGAGAGTTATATAGCATTACCAGCTCAATGGACATGAACTTGAGCAAACTCCAGGTGATAGTGGAGGACAGGGAAGCCTGGCATGCTGCAGTCCATGGGGTCGCAAAGAATCAGGTGTGACTTAGCAACTGAACAGTAGCAACCACACGTTGTGTGGTTCTTTGCACTGATTATAAGTAGGATTTGTGAAAATACAGTATGCCGAAAACAAAAGATACTCTAATATACATGTGTAAATCTAAATTTATTATTATTAATAGTTACTAAGGCTTGAGATCAAATAATTGATAAGTAAGTAAAGTCACTCAGTCATGTCCGACTCTTTGTGACCCCATGGACTGCAGCCCACCAGGCTCCTCAGTCAATGAGATTCTCCAAGCAAGAATACTGGAGTGGGTTGCCATTTCCTTCTCCAGGGGATCTTCCTGACCCAGGGGTCGAACCCGGGTCTCCCGCATTGGAGGCAGACGCTTTAACCTCTGAGCCACCAGGGAAGTCCTAAATAATTGATAGATATTGTTATTAAGAATCGTAGTCCCTCTGTCTTAGTGAATTGATTTCTATTGCTTTTTTCCCCTACTGGTGTTAGACTTTATCCTGTTTGAACAGTAACAATTTTCTGTTGGTAAATGACCGGGCGTTAATGGATTTTAAAAATATTTTCCTTCGTGTACCAGGAATTCTCGGGCATATTTTTAAAGATAAATATTCTATGCTAATATACTAATTTTTTGGCAAGAAAATTAGCACCTATATTTCAGTTCAATAGTTCTGTGATAAATGAAGTGTAATTAAACATTCAGATTCTGCAACATGCACTTAAATATTAATTTGGATTCTTTTATGTTTTAGGCACTGCGCTAGGCATTGAATACATAATGGTTAACATAAACAGATGCAGTTATAAAAGTGCAATTATAAAATTTAGACATCTCTCAAATTTCAAATTGGCCATTGCAGAAATAATGATGTATTATTATATTTCTTGTTGCCACAGAATTTAAATAATCTTGTTTATGGAATTTAAATAATCTTTTCTGTAATTAAAAGTATTATTTATAGATGGCAGTAAATATTTATTTTAAAGCCTCTATCAGCGTTAGGTTTACTGTGAATAAGTAAAGTGTTCTGTTTTCATGTAAGGAAGGTGCCATTTTATGCTTAGAATGACTGCTTTCCAAGTAAGCAAGAGAAGTAGCATCACAAAGTAAGAAGAAAAGGAAAACTCAATTTTGAGTGGCAGCATAATATTGTAGAGTTTAAAAGGTCAGGCTAGTACAGGAGGCTCCAGTTTTGCCACTTAATATCATGCAGAATGTTGTGACAGCCAGGGCTGATATAGCTGAAAATATCTGCAGCCTTGGAAGCCTTGTAAGTTTCAGAAGGTCATTTTGGCATCATAGTAGAAACACTGATTCACAGGGAAGGTCAAACTGGACAGCCAGGCAGGAAGATAGGTTGCTGAACTCAACAGTTGTAGATTTTAAAATAGTTGTCAACTGCAAAAACTGGGTATTCTAATTTGCGGTGGCCATTTATCATTGAAATATTTACAGAGGAACAAGTTTTACTTGATGGGAGGGTTCTGATTTCTCTTCTGTAAAACTTTTTAAGTGTTGCATCTACAACTTTACCTGATACCAGGGCATTTGTTAATATAATTTTATTTATGTGTAATGTGTACTCCTCAAAAAAAAAAAGGATGTTAGTTGCCTTACTATGATAAGCACACATCAAATAGGACTATGAAAAAGACAAATAAGAAGGAAAAGAAATGAAACAAGTACTTGAGATGAAATTGAGAACTGAATTTATCTCAGCTTTCTGGAGACTAAAGCAAAACCTTTAGGAAGTAGGAAAATCCCAAGTTTATTTGTTAAGATCTCTTTATATCCCATGTACAGTCTTATTCTTAGCCCTTAGGGTATTTAGTTAAATATTCTGACTCTGCCCTTGAGTGAAATCTTGGAATGGATGGATTCCAAATAATTAAGAAATGAAGGCTGAATTCTTCATTCTGGCCTTCATGGCCCTTACTGGTTTGGTTCCAGCCCCAGATTCCAACATTATCTCCTGCCAGCCCCATTGCACATGGTGCTCCACACCAATCAGTTCCTCCAGCGTTCATATTCTGTGCTTTCTCCTGTCCCAGCCTTGTTCCTTGTATTCCTGTGGCCTGGAGTGCCATTCCTTTTTGTATCCAACCAAATGAAACCCATCCTTCCAGGCCCATTTTAGATGTCTTATCCATCAAGAAACCACTCCTGACTCTCTTTTAATCACCAAGCCTTATTGTTATCTCTCAGCACTTTCTTTCTTATGTGCAATTATTTGTGTATTAATTTTATGTCCCCAATAAAGCAATAAACTCTTGAAAGTTGGATCCATGTAGTCCCCCTAGATCTAGGCGACATATAAGGTATCATCCATAAACTTTAATATAATCTGTGTGTATATACTGTTTCACCTATGTATTGTTTATCCTTAGTGTATTTATTTATTTAGTAAGGTTATTGTGTATGTTGGATATATTTGGATTCATTTAAATAAAACATTTTTTTTCCTAGGATAGTAGAGAAGAAAGAAAAAAGAGAGCACTATTAGAGGAATAGACACCTGCAGTTTTTGTCAAAGGAGATAATTTTGAGGCAATGGAGCTGAGATTGTAATTTTTAAAGTTGTTTTGATTTGGGGTTTTCTTATTAGAAAAACTTAATATTTACCCTTTTTGTGTGTGTGCTGTAAGGTAACTAATTACTAGAGAATAGCTTTGTTACATGTAAAGAGAAGTATCACTTACGCCATTTCAGACCTTCAGTGCTTTCTCCCTAGTATACTTTTCCACGGTTTTAACAGCTGTCAAAAAATCTCTCTGCTTCTGCATTGCTTAGAAGTGTTTCAGACAGTTATTCCATCTCCTTCACTGTTTTTCAAACACTGTTTCAGTGGCTGATACAGATCAGTCTTCCTGTAAGCATACTTGCTTTGCATGCATTCAGTTGTGTTGCTTTCAGAGCAGTCTTCCTTTATCCTTCTGCAGAAGGTTTCTGTTAATAGATTTTAAGTCCTCGAAAGCTCTGAAGGAAAGGTATGCCCTTCTTGCTCAGAAAGCAGATGGATGAAAATAAAATCATGCCCAAAGATCCTTTTCCTTAATAACTCATCTTTCAATCATTTACTGAGTATTTAGAACCCTGTAATGTATTAATTGGGCTTCCCTGGTGGCTCAGATAGTTAAGAATCTGCCTGTAATGTGGGAGCCCCGGGTTCAATTCCTGGGTTGGGAAGATCCTGGGAGGAGAGCATGGCAGTCCACTCCAGTATTATTGCCTGGAGAATTCCCATGGACAGAGGAGTCTGGCAGGTTATAGTCCAGTTCAGTTCAGTCGCTTAGTCGTGTCCAACTCTTTGTGACTCCATGAATCGCAGCACGCCAGGCCTCCCTCTCCATCACCAACTCCCGGAGTTCACTCAGACTCAGTCCATCTAGTCAGTGATGCCATCCAGCCATCTCATCCTCGGTCGTCCCCTTCTCCTCCTGCCCTCAATGCCTCCCAGCATCAGAGTCTTTTCCAGTGAGTCAACTCTTCGCATGAGGTGGCCAAAGTACTGGAGTTTCAGCTTTAGCATCATTCCTTCCAAAGAAATTCTAGGGCTGATCTCCTTCAGAATGGACTGGTTGGATCTCCACGGGATTGCAAAAGAGTTGGACATGCCTTAGCAACTAAACATAATGTGTTAATTACTAGATTAAGACTAACTAGCAGTCCTAAGAAGAAACTGATAAGAGGTAGTGTGTAATTCTCACATTTCTAAGTAGACATATTAGTGTCCAGTGTATACCCCATGGACATACAAGGAAAAGAGCTTTTTCTCTCAGCTCTGTGAAGGGGGCCATCTTCTCTCCTTCAGACTACACACACAGCTTGCTCCTTCACTTACCTCTCAGAGCAAATCACTAAGGATGTAGTCATGGCCACTACCATACCCAACTCTACACCCAATCTCTCTGTTTTTTGTTTTTTGTGTTTTTTTGGCTTCTATAGTATTTAAGGTTGTTGTCATTTCTATGAAGATAGGTATTAATTTGCCAGCATGTGTTGTGATTGAAATTTTAAGTTTTAAATCAGAAGACCTGATTTTGGATCCTGATTGTTCTGTTCAGTTAGCTTAGGAGGCTTGGGTGAGTCAGTCACTCAACCATGCCAGCCTTAATTTATTTGTTCACAAATGAACAAGATAATATAACCATCCTTTAGAGTCATGAGGAACAAATGGCAAAATTTAGATGAAAGTAAGTTGTATACTAGTGAATCAAATATTATCTGCTATTGTTGAGTAATAATAGAGTGTATGAGTTCTGGGGGAAAAGTAAATTTTTCTAAGTGGCTTCTCTAGTCAAAACTTTTTATTAAAGAACAAGATGAACATGTTGCAGATATTATATTAAATCAAGAAGAAATGTAGCACAGGCCGACTTCTCAAGAAGTTGATCTCTCCAGGAGTTATTAATGAAGAAACGTAGTTTGTAGTTTTGTTGAAGGAAGCTTAGAGTCTTAATTAAGTCTTTTTCCCTCTGTTAACTTTAATACAAAGGTTTTACTTGAATTTAAATAAGGAGCCAGGTGTTAGTTATATATGAAGAGCATGATTTGACTAATTCCTACATAAAGTTTCTTTTCTTTGGATACACACACACACACACACACACACACACATACATGCATATCTAAACTCCCATACATACATTTTATTCTTATTTATCTATACTATTAATAATTTTATCAGATTGTAGTAATTAAGTGCTTGTTTTTTATTTTTGCAAAATAATTTTACTATGTGGAGCCTAAATATCACTGTCTCTATTTTATATATTTGTGTATACATGGATATGTTTGTTTATGTATGTACATATTTGATATTTTAATGATAGAAAGATATGGGAAGTTTTAAGATTACCAAGTAAGTAATTATCTTTTTGAATTTATTCAGTATACTCTTTCAGATATACTGGGGGACTTTTTATTTTTTTACAGATTAAGTAGCTTTTATATGGTGTGAACTCTTGAGTAGAACTGAAACATAAGAGGTTTGCGACATGGTAGGATGATATGAGTAGTATCTTAGATGATGCGGAGGAGCATGTATGGTGCCTGATTTAAAATAATATTTTAAAAAATGAATTTAACAGTCCCTTATAAGCAGAATCTAAAAGGAAATGATGCAAAATTGGTCCATTTGGTGGTATAACCTCAAAGGTCATTCTGTTGAGAGAAGGACAGACATCTGTGACTTGTGTGTAAAAGTCTTTTATTACTCTGATATAAAATCACCCTTGCATACAACTTTCTAGTTGCCAATGATCTGAAAATAATGAAATATTTAAAAATAAACCTTCAGTTATGACACTGAAAAAAATGAATATAACAGAATTTTGCATAACATTTTGCAGGCATGTTGATTTTCTAAAGTAGTTAATAGAATATAATCAAAAAGCATGTCAGCAAATCTCAAATAAGCCATCATTTCAGGGCAGATATTCTGGGAAATTACTGGGTAGAAATGCATTAAACAATTTCTGGTGGAAGTAGTCTTTTAACTTTAGTTGATTATGATTGCCAGAATTTAATGAGATTAAGGGTAGCCTGGGGAGTTTGCTTAAAATGTAGATTACTGGTCTTCTTTACTCTTAGTAGGTCTAGAGTAGGTCCCAGGAATATGTGTTTTTAAGTCACCCCTGGGTGACCAATACAGAGAGTTCGAGGATCTTACTGATCTCTAATTTCCCAGACAGAACAGAAAGTGTTGCTGTTAATAAACTGTTGGCAGTTACTGGAGTTTATTAGCCAGTTACTGACGCATTGTGATTTGCCATGGAAAGCCGGTCATTGGTTTTTAAGTGCGTATGATGCTGGTAGAAGCACATACAGCTTTAATCACTGTCTCATTAGAAGGATGTAGTCAGCTTTTCAGATCTCCTCATGTGTTACAGCTTTTCTAGAATGCACAGAACCTTATGGGTGATTAAAATACTTAAGGGATTTTCTTTTTTTTTTTTTTCTGTTTGGCAGAGTAACCAAACCTCACGTTGCCATATTAGTTTGTTCAAAGTGTGTTCAGTACATCTACTCTTTTGGAAAGTACAAAATCCTAGGAATAGAATCTTGCTCTTATCTCCTGAGAAGTTGTGACTGTATTTATACTCTTGACAACATGGTAAAAGCACATTGTCAAAAAGAGAATAAAAACATTAGAAATGCCCATATTTTGCCAACCAACCATCTTAAGTGTTTTGAAAATCCAGTTTCAGGTTCCTCTTTATTCTGTGAACTGTTATTTAATAACCAAGAAAGAATTTGAGAAAGGTAAAAGGAGGGGAGAGTATTTTGTTTTCTAATGGGACACATGCCCCTTTGCAAAATCATACAAGAATACATACCTACCTCAGTTTTTTAGACTGGAAATAATGCCTTCCACTTCAGAACACTCCAGTCCAGGGCAGAAGGCCCTCTGGCCTCAGGGAGAAGTTACCACACAGGGAAATGTCTCTGGGCCTACATGAGTTCACCAGAGTTCTATTGTGCCTTAGCTAGTTTGATAACGCCTTGCATTATTTATAGCACTTGTCAGAAACGATTTCCTTTAGTCAATTAGTGTCTAAAAAAGAAGGGGGGGAAGCAGGATATTTTCTGACATTTGTAGAAATAACATGCAAAAAAAGCATTCCCTTAATCATATGACATTGTGCTGTCAGAGATTTTCCTAATATAACATGTCCCACAGAGTGTTAACTACATTTTTGTTTTTATTAAGAAGCAAAGAATGGTAAGCTATATATTTGTTTTGATACTCTGTCAACTCAAACATTTATTCAAACCTCTGGCCCCTGTTCTTTGGCAAATAATTGCAAAATATAAATATAGTAATTGTCTTAGCAATGAGATGGTTTATTTTTAAATAACAAGAGTTGAACAACTGATTTTACAAATGTTTCCATCGATTAACTGCCATGTAAGTGCTAACAACTAAAAATATTTAGCAAAACACAAAGACAAGGCTTCAAGTTCTGTATAGGAAAAAGACATAACTTTTACTCCTTTCTTACAATAGAAATTTACAATATGGTTTGAAGGATAATATCTTTTTTAGGGCCTTACATAGATTTAATAAATGTAGAAAAACATGTTATTAATTGCTGGTAGAAATATGTAATGATAAATGTTTTCTTAGAATAAGTTTGATGTTTAGTTCAAAATTAATATTTGCATATACTTTATGTCCAAAGTATTTGTATTATTAATACCACTCAAATGTATGCATAGTTTTGTATATATAATTGCAGTATTGCTTAAAATAATGAAAAATTGGCATTTATTTAGGTGACCACTAGTATAGAAATGGATATATAGTAAACTAATACATAATTGTTAAAAAATATTTATGTGAATCTATCTCTATTGATAAGGAAAGGTCATTAACATCTTTTGTAGAAAGCAAGCTGAAGGATAATATGCTTAGTATGTTTTCATCATTACTGTAAAAAAATTAAAAAAATATTGAAACTCTGTTTGTTGTATGTGTAGATGTGTGTTTGTGTGTGATAATACATAGAAAAAGAACTGAACACACCACACTAATAATAGTGGTTACGCTTGGGGTCGGAGGGGGTTTGATTTGGCAGTAGAAAGATGGGAAATTCTCAATAACCCCTTCTATATGATTTAAATTTATTAACAGTGAAAATCCATTCATTTGGCAATGTCTAAAACCAAAAACAAACAGAAAGAAAAATATATGGAGTTAATGTATGTGAGAGCTTCCAGGTGGTGCTGGTGGTAAAGAATGCACTTGGCCAGTGCAGGAGACCTGAGAGACAAGGGTTTGATCCCTGGTTGGAAAGATTACCTGGAGGAGGGCATGGCAAGTCACTCCAGTATTTTTGCCTGAAGAATCCTGTCCGACAGGGGAGCCTGGCAGGCAGTAAGTCCATAGGGTTGCAGAGAGTCAGACATGACTCAAGGAATTTAGCATGCAGGCAATGTATGTGATTCATATACATTAATTGCTAGAGATTTCTGTCATTTGAACTTATATGTTACTATCTCTTCTGGGTAATAGCCTTATCATTTATACCCATTAGAGGAGGAAATGGCAACCCACTCCAGTATTCTTGTTGAGATAATCCCATGCTTCAGAAGAGCCTGGTGGGCTGCAGTCCATGAGACTGCAAAGAGTTGGACATAGCTGAGCAACTGAGTACTCATACCCATACTTCTAGATCACTAAAGAAGGCAGAACCATAGTTAACAGCATAAATTGTTAATTTTTTGACTTTGAAATAATGTAGATTATAGTGTAGGTGTAGAGGGAGAAAAACTCAAAATTTAGATAAACTGTTTATTTAACTTGTAATTTGCTTCTGAGCCTTTACAGTTCTAGTTTGAGAATTCTTTATTTTCACTGTCTAATTTTTTGCCTTATTTTACATCTATTTCTGAATGTGAACTTCATGGGACATGCATTTTGGTGTGTGTCTGCAAAGTTCCTCTGAATGAATGACTCATGATTCTAGATCTGCATTGCACAAGTAATGAGATTTCAGTTCTTAAGTATGTTAGAAATTTAAGGAATTAGAGTTGTGGCACAAAAGTGTGGTAAATGATTTATGTACAAATATAAATTTAGTTATGAGGGAGACAAATTTTATCTTTTTATCTGGTTAGTCTTATATTTCTAGGACTTGCAGAATCTTTCAGTGTTTTTCTTTTTTATAAGTGAAGCCTTATAATTAATAAATGTTGAGGTAGGCACCAACAACATATACCTCCCTGTTACCACTGTGAGCTGCTTATTTAAATCTTAGGCTTCTGCAAAATAAATTCTGAAGCTCTGGCTCTACTGTATAGCAGTTGCAGTAATACTAGCATAGTTTGTTGTTCAGCATCTGAGACCTAGCTTAGTATATGTGTTATGTGGAACGTTCCCTAGAAGATACAGCTATATAGAAGTGAAAATATGAGTTATTAATGCATGTCTATTTTGAAACATATCTTCCTCTTTTTTAAACCAGGGAAAAACAACTGGATCTTGATTCACTGTTAGTCAGGGAAAGCCTAATTCTTATATGCATGTGGGTGTATATGAATTTGTGATTTTTTTTTTTTTAGGAAAGCTCAAATTAAACTGAAATTCTAATATTTTATTGTTTTTAGGAATAAATTCAGTTGACATTGGTATATTATTAAATGTATGTTTATTTGTTTAAAAGGTAATCTTTAAGATCAAATATATAAATCAGTAGAAATATCCCTAGGATTATAACGTTAAACTGTTGTGGTACCTTTGTGGCTTGAGTATTTGTAAAGTTTGCAATAAAAGATGCATTTTTGCTGTGATGGGGATTTTTACTGATTAAATGGAAAAAAAGGGATGTGTATGTATTGTGTTTTCTCATCAGAAGTCCATTAGTTCATTTAATTAGGATGCATTCAAGTAATGTCCATTAATTCATTTAATTAGGATGCATCTTATATTCATGTTTGATATCATTCATTATATTCTGAAGAATAATTATTTTTAGATCTTTTTGAAGTTGAAGAAATACGTGCTCAGTTGTGTCTGACTCTTTGCAGCCCCATGAACTGTAGCCTGCCAGGCTCCTCTGTCCATGGGATTTCCCAGGCAAGAGTACTGGAGTGGGTTGCCATTTTCTCCTTTGGAGGTCTTCCCCACCCAAGGATTGAATCCACTGTCTGTTGGATCTCCTACACTGGCAGGCAGGATCTTTACCACTAGCACCACCCTCTTTAATATACATAGATTTTACATATTTTTCTCATACTGATTAATAATTAAGCAACAGATTTGGGCAGTCTTCAATAGAAATAAGCCAGTAAGATCTCCTAGGTTGAGCTTACTAGGTTGCATTCTAAATCATCTGTTAAGATCAAGTTAGTGTGCTCAGATAGAGTGGATAGTGGGCTTCCCAGGAGGCTCAGTGGTAAAGAATTCACTTGCCTGTGTAGGTGACACAGGAGATGCAGGTTCCATCCTTGGGTTGGGAAGTGTGATAGCTATGATCATTTGATTCTAATAGAGATACGCTTTATATTTTGGCCAGATTTTTAAAAAATTGTTTTTGTCATTTCTTCACATATTGATTTTATAATTTAGCTAGATTGGACCTACTCAAATGGAAAATGGGCATAGGTTAATTATGGAAAATCTTTTAATGACTACTGGCTGTGAGAATGATTTCTGCCTTATAAGGAAAGTTGAACATTGAGGCAAAGAGGTTCACATGCAGCAAATTTTCACCGATGTACAGGGTTCTATGGGAATATTTCCTTAAGTCTCTCGTTAATCACCTCTAGCTTTGTTCATAGTGATGCTTTCTAAGGCCCACTTGACTTCACATTCCAGGATGTCTGGTTCTAGGTGAGTGATCACACCATCGTGATTATCTTGGTCATGAAGGTCTTTTTTGTACAGTTCTTCTGTATATTCTTGCCACCTCTTCTTAATATCTTCTGCTTCTGTTAGGTCCATACCATTTCTGTCCTTTATCGAGCCCATCTTTGCATGAAATGTTCCCTTGGTATCTCTAATTTTCTTGAAGAGATCTCTAGTCTTTCCCATTCTGTTGTTTTCCTCTATTTCTTTGCATTTATTGCTGAGGAAGGCTTTCTTATCTCTCCTTGCTATTCTTTGGAACTCTGAATTCAAATGCTTATATCTTTCCTTTTCTCCTTTGCTTTTCGCCTCTCTTCTTTCCACAGCTATTTGTAAGGCCTCCCCAGACAGCCATTGTGCTTTTTTGCATTTCTTTTCCATGGGGATGGTCTTGATCCCTGTTAGTCCTGGGTGTTCTTTGAAAGGAATGATGTAAAGCTGAAACTCCAGTACTTTGGCCACCTCACGCAAAGAGTTGACTCATTGGAAAAGACTCTGATGCTGAGAGGGATTGGGGGCAGGAGGAGAAGGGGACGACAGAGGATGAGATGGCTGGATGGCATCACTGACTCGATGGACATGAGTTTGAGTGAACTCCGGAAGTTGGTGATGGACAGGGAGGTGTGGCATGCTGCCAGATTCATAGGGTCTCAAAGAGTCAGACATGACTGAGCGACTGAACTGAACTGAATCAACTTCATCCTTATTTCTGAGTTATATGATAATGTTATTAGGGAAGCACGGGTGACTTTGCTACCATTCCTCAAGCAATAAAGATCATACTGAAACATGTTTTAGATGAAGGTATCACCAGCCATCTCAATAGGAAGCTCGGTGATATTGTTCAGAAGGTATAGAGTTGGAAAATTAAGATTTTGACCCCTAGTTACTATGGCAAATAAAATATAACTCATAAAAGTAAACTTTAAAATCAAAGTCCATAATCATAGTTTTGCTCTGGAAATAACAATATCACAGTGTATCACATTGCATTTAGTGTTCAGCATTTTGTCATGCTTATTTCACATTGGTAGATTTCAATTGGGTTAATGAACCATTCTTCCTGAAAACTGCCAGAATAGTTAGATTTGTTTTTTCTGTCTTTTAGCACATTGCACGTGTATCAACACTGTTGATTTTACTGTAGTGTTGTGTTCTGACTTCCTAGTTATTATTTTGAAATATTAAATGACATGGATGGATCAGAAATGACTACCTAAGGGTAACAAGATAACTTCATCTTTTTGTAGTATATAGAGTAAATAAAACAGTAAATAGGATTAGTATTTTATCTCAAAGAATGATAAAGTAGCATTCATAGTGTTGTTATACTTTCTTACAGAATAGAGGGAAATGTTAAAAGACTGCCTGTTTGGAATCCTCAAAAAAAAAAAACAAAAAAAACAAATTTTCCTTCTTTAGCCAGAACTGAGGACTGATTCTGTCAGAAATGCACGGTAATTATTTACATGTTAAAAATTTGCAAAACCATGTGTATCTATTTCAAATTATTTCGTGGATTAAAAAGACTTCCATCAACTTCCCAATTAAGGAAGTATAAAAATGGTTTTATGTTAATTAACTTCCTTCCTTTCCTGATGCTTTCTTTCCAATAAGTGGTCTTTGATGCTGATTTCATTCAATTATAAAGGTGACATATCAGTGACTTAAACTGTGTCTCTCTTGTTTAGGCATTATAACATGTAGCAAATATTTGTAAACTAGTGTTCAGATATACTAAGAAAAATATTATGATGCCACAAATGCTGATCGTTGGCTTAGTCTGGACCTTGTGCTGCGTTGGTGGTGGCTAGTTGGTGAAGAAACTTAGCTGGCACCTGCCTGCTGTCATGGAGCTTACATTTTCATGGAAAAAGCAGATGATAAGCAGATAGTGAAATAGGTACATACTATTATGCCAAATACTAACAAGTGTTGTGAAGAAGAATAAAGCAGGATAAGGGGCTGGCAAGTCTGCACTGGTGTTAAGAGGAAGGGAGGTTTGCATGCTTCTGACAGTGGGCCGAAAAAGCGGAAGATAAACTTTGCTATAGGGACTGGTGAGGGCACATTTAGGTGCAAAACTGGTGGCTCAGGCTACAAAATGCAGCAAGACATCTTGATATCACCTAATACCTTTTTATGTTTTATAATTTTACCTTTTATAGGAATCATTTCAAAATTCACTTTTTAATCACTGCATAGAGGCTTCCTGTTTCGTTTTTGTCTTAAATATAAATCCTTAAAGGGACAGTAGTCATTTTCTAACTTGAAAGTTCAGTTGCTTGCTTTTGGAATTCTAATCTTTAGCAATAATGCATCACCTAACTGACTTCCTTCAATATCCTTCCAGTAAGAGACCACTGGATGATCAGGGAGGCAAACCTTATCAGCATCTTAAAGGAATGCTTTGATAGATCTTAGATTACTTGTTTGAGTTGGTAAACATAATCTTCCTTTCCTTGCAAGCAACCTGTCACCCAAAACAATGCAGAGCATCAGACCAGTAGGCCACGTTGCCTATTGCTGTGCCATTCCAGAGGATTTGTGGTTGAAAGTTATCTTTTTTCTAAAAGATATCTAAAACTTCAGTTATTTGCACATATTCTTTATGATTTTTACCAGTATATTTACTATTATTCCCTAAATTCTTTTTGTTATACTTTAGCCTCTTCCTAAGTTACATATCCACACACTTTGACGAGCTTGTTTTAGCATTCTGATGCATCTATTAAAATTACGTTGTTTCTGCATCACTGAAAATCACCATGGGTGCTGCCACTAGGGTGCTTCCCCCTCACTGAGAAACACTGATCTTAGCTTTTTGTTATATGGAGTTGAATATTGGTGAAGATTGCATTAACTCATTCAGAACACAGTATTTTCCCATGTAATAAACAACTTGGTTACTCTATTTAGTCCCTTGTGAGTAGAGAAATAACTATAGAGCCTCCAGAAATGCTTAGTTATTTGTTTTCCAAAATCTCTGTTAATATTTGGGAAGAGCCATGGGCAAAATTGTGCTGTGAGCTAACTTACTTTACTGAAGTGATGCATTGCTAGTCACAGACTTGTCGACACCAGTGAGCCAGGGAGAGAAGTTACGGTTTTGGACAAGGGGGACAAGGCTCCTCTTCTCGTCAGCTCCAAGCACACTAAGCAAAGTTGGCCGTCTCTTCCAGTTAGCTTGAAACTTTCTTAGTAAGTTAAAAAAAAAAAAAAAAGAAAATAATTACTAAGTTAACTTCCTCAATATGTAACATTTCAAAATCAAAACTTATGAAAAAAGTCCCCCAAATTCCCAGCTAACTACTCTGGCATGTAGAACCAATCTGCCTAAAATTGGTCCAGAAGAATTGAAATTATTAGTGAACATTTGTGACTAGGAAGTTTAACCTTGTTCGTAGAGGCCAACCAGTTCTCCAAAACAGAATTTTAGTCTTATTCCTTGCGTCTGTTTTCCTGTATTGCACAATGTATGCAGCCCTTAAATAGATATTTATATGAATGCATTCACTGTTAAGGGCTTCCCAGGTGGCACTGAGGTAAGAATCTGCTTGTCAGTGCAGGAGTCTCAGGAGACTCGAGTTCGGTCCCTGAATTGGGAAGATCTCCAGTAGTTGAAGAATTGAAATTATTAGTGAACATTTGTGACTAGGAAGTTTAACCTTGTTCGTAGAGGCCAACCAGTTCTCCAAAACAGAATTTTAGTCTTATTCCTTGCGTCTGTTTTCCTGTATTGCACAATGTATGCAGCCCTTAAATAGATATTTATATGAATGCATTCACTGTTAAGGGCTTCCCAGGTGGCACTGAGGTAAGAATCTGCTTGTCAGTGCAGGAGTCTCAGGAGACTCGAGTTCGGTCCCTGAATTGGGAAGATCTCCAGTAGTAGGAAACGTTAACCCACTCTAGTATTCTTGCCTGGAAAATCCCATGGACAGAGGAGCCTGGTGGGCTATAGTCCATGGGGACACAAAGAGTTAAACACCATTGGGCATGCACATGTAATAATCCATTGTTCAGTTCAGTTACTCAATCATGTCTGACTCTTTGCCACCCAGTGGACTGAAGCACACCAGGCTTCCCTGTCCATCACCAATTCCTAGAGCTTACTCAAACTCATGTCCATCGAGTCGGTGATGCCATCCAACCATCACATCCTCTGCTGTCCCTTTCTCCTGCCTTCAATCTTTCCCAGCATCAGGGTCTTTTCCAGTGTGTCAGTTCTTTGCTTCATGTGGCCTAAGTATTGGGGTTTCAGCTTCAGCATCAGTCCTTCCAATGAATATTCAGGACTGATTTGCTTTAGGTGGACCGGTTGGATCTCCTTGCAGTCCAAGGGACTCTCAGGAATCTTCTTTTTGAAACACAGTTTAAAAGCATCAATTCTTCGATGTTCAGCTTTCTTTATGATCCAACTCTCACATCCATACATGACTACTGGAAAAACCATAGCTTTGACTAGATGGATGTTTGTTGGCAAGGTAATGTCTCTGCTTTTTAACATGCTGTCTAGATTGCTCATAACTTTTCTTCCAAGGAGCAAATCCACTGTTAGTGCTAATATATATCAATTGCTGTAAGAGTAATTGTCTGTACTTCCTCAGGCTTTTTCTTTTTATATTTTGTCTTATTTTTGGTTTCTTTTCTTCTGTCTTTATATTTTGTTCTTTCCTTTCTATTTACCTTAAAGTAGAAAATAAATGTGAATTCTGATATCACTTAAGGAGAAACTGATCTTGGTTCTTGGGAGGACTGTGCTTGTTTGTATCAATAGAACATGTCACATGATTTAAGGAACTATACAGTTTACTGTTTTGAATTTGATCAATAGGTAAAAGAAGGCTCTTACCTCAAAAAATTTCTTTGTTTTTGTTCAGGGAAGTTTATTATATATTTTACCTCAGAAGAAGTTTACCTATTAGTTAATACCTTTACAGTAGCATTGCTTCTTTCAATAATTATTTGCAAACAATACATATTTTTAGGGTGATACATTTGCAAGAATTCCTACAATCTGCACAGTACCCATACACATTTAAATATTATCTCTTATCTATAGAACAAAAAATCCATTACCACTGAAGTATTGGTCCAAATCCTATAAAATCTTAATTTATTAAAGTTATGAAGATTTCTGGTCTTCCCTGAAATTATGTTTGAATAAAGAAAAAGATTACAAGATAGCATTCTGATATCAGCAGTTTACTCAAATACATTTTTTTCAGATAAGATATGAGTTTGCTACCCCCAGTTCCCTGTGTCAAAGGCTGAAACACATATTATCAGGTGTAGCTGGAGTATTTCATAAAGGTCACTGTACAATCTGATCGCTCACTTGTCCATGTCTGGCTAATTATAAATATTTTGATTATCACCTTGACTAATACATTTTATAATAGTATTTTCAGCTTAAAAATACATAGCTTTATTTTTTTTAGTAATACTTTTTGACTTAAAAGAACTCTTTTGCTATAGAAAATATAATCAGAACACCCATTTGTAAGCATTTTAGTCATTAAGGTATATTTTGTTACTTGAGTACGACTAAGTCTGTAACATGGTAGAAGGGAAAAACAACGCTAGAAATGAATTTTGTAGTTGTATTTAGACATAAATACAAGACATAAATACTGCTTGGGGTCCCCACGCAGTGAAGTTATTCCTGTGTGTGCCAAGCCATTTGCTTTCCTCATTGTTTGGATCTCATAGGTCAAGATGAAACTTTCCTCAGGGTTGGACACATGTCCTCATAAACATGTTTATTTCTAATAGGTTGAATAAAATTATTCTTTTCTTAAACATTAAAAAAAAATCACGTTCCAGGGACTGGGTTAAAAAAAAAAAAGTGGCGATAAACACCCTGTTGTTGTGGAATTTATAACCTGGGGGACAAAAGTTCCAAGAGATACAAAGTACTGAGAATATTGTGTTGTGAAGGGGTAGAATGTTTAACAGAGTTAGCATAGCCTTTTTAGAGAAGGAGATGTTTGAAGAGCAGTTTAAACAAGAAGGGATGAGGAAGTATGTGTCAATCCAAAGGTTTAGCGAGGAAATGGCAACCCACCCCAGTGTTCTTGCCTGGAGAGTCCTAGGGAAGGGGGAGCCTGGTGGGCTGCCGTCTCTGGGGTCACACAGAGTCGGACAGGACTGAAGCGACTTAGCAGCAGCAGCAGCAGCAGCAGCAGCAGCATGTAACAAGTTTCAGGGGCTCCCACCTGGATGGTGTATGCTAAGAACCCACAGCCCCTCTCTCCCTGGAAAGGTAGAGGTGCAGGGCTGGAAGAGACCAAAAAAGATAAAATGTGTCAGTTTAAAACAAGGGGAAAGAAGAAAGAAGGAGTTGTGCAGCATGCTGTTAAGAGGTCAAGTAATGATAAGGACTGTGCAGTCTTTAGATTTGGCTTTGATGGGAGCATTGATGACTGTCGCTGAGCAGTAAGGTAATAGTTGTGCAGGTTACACCCATACATTTTTAAAAGTGAGTAGAGGAGGAGGAAGCAAGAAAAGAGCATGGGTAGGTGACTCTTCAGACTTTTGTTTGGGAATGATGAATTAGGAACATTAGAGAGAGGTGATGTATAACTAGGCAAGGTCCCCTTCCTCCTGCCATGTCACCCCTTCCATTTTAGAGCTCCTTTAGCACTTTGAGTGCTAAGAGGAAAAGCAGGAATATATATAGCAGGAATTTAGAGAGGAAGAGGACTTAAGAAGGAGCCAGTCAAGGTAGCAGCTTAACCTTTGGCAGTAGAAGAGAAAACTGGGAGACTGAGAAGAAAGATATAAAAAGATAGTTTAGAGATGGGTGGTAGGAAGGTGAGAGAGAGTTCATGCCTGAGAGCTGCTATTTTTATTATGAAATATTTGTGACATGTAAGATCGTATCCATTATTGATAGTGAAAGGAACACAAAGGAGGAGGGACTTGATAGTGAGGAAATTTTGGAAAAGCTGGTGTCAGAAGGGTGGTCCAGGCCAAGGGGAGGATTCCTAGGCATTGGGGAAGCCTGCATGACCCTAGAACCTAGTAACTTATGGAGGCAATAATGGGTGTGTGTGTGTGTTCAAGTTTGTGTTTGCGTGTTCATGTGTGTTTATAGGGGTGTGTTCCTGCATGTGTTTGTGTATTTTTGTGCTGTAAAGTTAATGCCAGTTCTGAAGTTGAAATTGATCGTTTCATTTACCAAAGTTTATGGGGCTCCACCTGTTTTCGTCCCTAAGCCACACACTTAAGGTTTCTAAGATGTGTAAGATTGTTTCTGGCCTTGGGAACATGCTGTCTCATGGGTCAGTCATATAAATGCAAATCAGACATTGATTAGGGAGCAGAGGTAATTGGGAGGAGGCAGTGTTAATACTGAGCGACTTCATTTTCACTTTTCACTTTGATGCATTGGAGAAGGAAATGGCAAGCCACTCCAGTGTTCTTGCCTGGAGAATCCCTGGGATGGGGTAGCCTGGTAGGCTGCCATGTATGGGGTCGCACAGAGTTGGACATGACTGAAGTGACTTAGCAGTAGCAGTGTTAATATATGGGTGGGTGGGGATGAAGGAAATGACATCTTGATAGCGTCTTGGAGGAAGTGACATGTTGGTAGGCTTCCCAGGGCTCAGTGGTAAAGAATCCGCCTGCCAGTGCAGGAGACAGGGATTCAGTTTCTGGGTTGGGAAGATCCTCTGGAGGAGGAAATAGCAACTCACTCCAGTATTCTTACCAGGATGATCAGGTGGACAGAGGAGCCTGGTGGGCTACAGTCTGTGGGGTCCTAAAGAGTCAGACAGGACTGAGCACGACCCCAAAGAAAACAGAGAGAAAGACAAAAGAGATGTTGACCACAGATGTGGTACATACTCACAGCATGAGGTAGTTGAGAAGTTTTGAATGCAGAGCAAATATTATAAGGGAGGTGAATAAATCTTAGAGTTTGTGACTAACTTGGCTTCATTTTTATGGAACCAGGAATTAGGACTAGAAAATTTTTTGAAAACAAAAATACTTCTGGAGCATCAGTATGAATTTTTTTTAATCTTTCTCAAAAGTTGTGGCTTTTTGTAAAAAACTATTTACAATATTTTCTAAACTTAGTATCTGGTAGTTTCTAAAAAAATGTTAAAAATGACAGTATTAATCTTAAATTTAAAAAAATTCTGCTATGTATCCATGTTTTATCTATATGTATGTGTATATATTCATATTCTGTATTTTTAATTTCCAAGTTATAAATATGTTTATGCCCGTTGGCCATTTTTGGCCCTGGAATAAGTAATCAGATACTGTTTATTATACTGTCATTGCCTCTTTGGAGTGTGAAACTTCTAGAGTTATTGAAGCCTTGTTTCCTTTGGTAGCATTCAAAAGGGAAAAAATAATATGTATGCTGTTCTGTAACTACTAAGCATTTTTAGGAAAGTTTTCCCATTCTGATTGAAAGTTGTTAAAAGCAAAAATGCCCTGCTGTACATAGGGAACAGTCTTGTAGTGCCGAGTTACTCGATCTTTAGGCAATAGGGGGGTCTCTTGCCCCCCAACCCCCACCCTCTGGCTTCATTTGTACCTCTGAAATGCATCATACTGCCCCAATTAAACTGCTCACTTAATATTTAATGTTTCTGCGATGGAATCACTTTCTGTCTTGAGGTTGACTTCAGATTTGCCAGACACACTGACAACACTGCACTCCTTATTTCCCCCACATGACCTCAGCTTCTGCTTAAAAAATGTTCAAATAAAGGATGCTTTTGTTCATATCTCGCCTGCCTGTGATATATTGACAAAGTGTCTGCGGGCTGAATGGAATAGTTTTACAGTAGGAGTGCCACTTTCAGTGGAGGGGCAGGACTTAGGCTGGAGAAGGAAGTGAATTGGATAGGTCAGGAGAATGTACCATTTGTAAACACCCCTTTCCTTTTTTATTCACGTGTCAGGACAGCAGGAGCAGGCTGTTCAGTGCCTGTCCCTGCGCAGAGCCAGAGGGAAAGCAGCTTGGAAGTCGGCTGCAATTTTTAAACCTTGCTTTTTATTTCCTGGTAATGATCTTCAAGTGCTTGGACTTGTTTGGGAAGCTGTTTTGAAACTAACATGGTTTAGTCCACTAACTGCATGTTGGGTAAATTCAAAACCCACATGCTCGTCCTCTTGCAGTGGAATAAGTCACATCTGATGGACATTTTCTGTGCTTATAGCATAGTAATGAACGTCTGACAGGCGCGACCTTTCATAAGACAACCCACACTATTGGCTTTCTGCCCAGAATATTGCTGCAACACTATCTGTGATTGGTTATCTCTCTATCATGCATTGCTTCACAAGGGGAAACGGCCCCTTTTTTTAATAAATCTACGATGGCTGGCTGCAATATGCCTCACTGTAAGTAGTGTGTGTGTGTGTGTGTGTGTGTGTGTGTGGTGTGAGGAGAGAGAGAGGGAGAGAGAGGAAGGCTGGCTTGAATATGACTTAGTCTGGTAGCACATGGCAAGGTTGTGATACTGTCTGAGGACATCAGTGAAGAGCTACTTAGTAAATCTTAACCTATCTCTTTTTTCTACAGGTTGGTACTAGAAGTGCCTTTCCTGACGTCTCTGCTGCTTGGAACCGCTTCTAGAGCAGTCTCTGCTTTTGCCTTGCTTGCTGCCAGCTAGACTGTGACGACAGCGCATCCACCCTCCACCTCTAGCCCAGACACCCCCATTTCTACTTATAATCAAGAAAAAAGCTCTGAGTATCTGGCATTGCCCTAGGCTGCTTTAGTTTTAAAAGAAAAGTTTGCTGAAAAAGTAAGATATCTTCTGCCAGGAAATCAAGAAGGAAAAACAAAATCATTTTCTCGATTTTGCTCTAAACTGCTGCATCTGTCTATGCCAAACTAATCAATACCGATTGCACCACCAAACTCCATTGCAAATTCAGCTGTGAGGAGATTCCCTTTCAGACAACTTTGCTGAAAGCAGCTTGGAAATTCGGTGTCAGAGGGTCTGCCACGTTTTCATGCTTGCATTTTGGGCTCCAAATTGGCACTGGGAAGGGGTAACTGAGAGCACAAGGCTGATTCGAGGCCCTACTTTTAAACGTTCATCTACTTACGATCCTAGTATTTCTCTAAAAACCAAAACCTCTTTGAATTAACAGTTTCATGCTGTGAATTTCTAGTGGGAGATCTTTTCCTTGATATTGAGAACACAATTTTCCATGTACTTTTAAAGCAGGGAGTGGGGGAAAAGTATTTTGGAGGGGACATTTTCATCATTTTACAGTTTTATCAGTTCACTTCTTTTTTTTTTTTGGTTGTTACTTTTTTTTTTTGAGGGGGGTTGGGTTTGTTGGTTTCACTGAAAATTTTAACTACCTGTAAAATCTAAACATGGCTGTTAGTGTCACACCAATTCGGGACACAAAATGGCTAACACTGGAAGTATGTAGAGAGTTCCAAAGGGGGACTTGCTCACGGCCAGACACGGAATGTAAATTTGCACATCCTTCGAAAAGCTGCCAAGTTGAAAATGGACGAGTAATCGCCTGCTTTGATTCATTGAAAGTGAGTAAATATTATATTATTTTAAGGATACGCAATAATTGAATAAAGGGATATGGACATGCAGTCCACTAAGTTTTGAGTTATGGATTGCTTTGTTAATAGTTAATACGGTGTCTTCTTATTGATGATGTTGGGGTGGGGGACTTTATTGAGAAGCAATAGAGCCAAGTCTGGCCAAACTTTGTTATGATAACTTTTATCTGTCCTTTAATGCTGTGATTTTTTTTTTCTAGAGCAGAAAGTGTGAGCATACTTTTACTTAGTACTGGCTAAGTCAGTCTAGAGAAATAGTAAATATAGATACATGTATGTGTCAGCATATGCATAGACTGTATATGGGGCTATAGCAGTGGCTAGATGAGGATGGTTTGTTTTTGTTTGTTTGAAAACGTGCTGTACAGTTGTAAAAGAAAAGCAGATTTTGTCAGCTAAACTTGGATAGACTTTTTATATTAATATTTTGACATTATGGATTTCCTTTTTATTATATGAGCATATTATTTTAAGGCCAGAAGCAATGCATTTTGTGGAAAATATAACTAGAAGTAAGGATCTGAACTGCTCTTATAGTATACTATCAGAGGCATAAACTTCGTTGAACGTGAGTTTTATAAATCAGTGGAAACTCTATAAAAAAGACTATTATTAATTGGACTTTTTTGTTTCTAAAATTCAAATGTGAAGTAATTTAGTAGTTTTTTTTTCTGTTAGCTCCTGATTATTATTATTTTTTCTTTGTAACAGTATCAGCCAGACTAAAAAGGTAGCTATTGTGGGTACCATAATACTAGCACATTCACTTTAGTATATTTTGACATTCAAAAATGTCATTGGATTCGTATTTCAGCTATCAAGTTTGAAAGTGAGTCTTTTAAAAAATAGCATACATGTCTTTATTTTGATGTGTAAGGTCAAGACTACAAATGTGAAGATTCCTAGGTACTCTCTACATATTTGGTTTAATTGAATTGCCTTTGAATATTAATATGCAGGTGTAATTCACTCTGAAACTTTGAGAAGGAGGTTGCTATCATTTTGACAGATATATAGAAGTGAAGGTTTCATAGACAATCTTGTCTGATGCAAAAAAAAAAAGTGCTATAAAAATTTTTCTTTAATACCATAGGGGAGAATTAACTGAAGTATTTAACACATAAGTTAACTCATATCTCACCCCGGTGTTGTGAGTTAAGTTGTGAGTTAACTATTTCAGTAAATTGCTTCTTGGTCAGTTTGTGCTACTCACTTTGCTAAAGTTTTCACCAAAGACTCAAGGATATTATCTTCAAAGTAGAATATAAAAGAAAGCATTAACAACAAGGAAAATATAATGTTAGGTTGTTCTTAATGACATAGTTCTAAAGATCAATAAACAAAATTACCCCTGGGCCTTTTTTTCCCCTCTTGCTTTGAAAGGTATCCCTGAAGGGCACACAGTAGTTGTACCATGTGAGTGTGTCCTCCTAAATTCTGCCGACTGAATTTAGGTGTAATTAGAGACTGGGACCATAAAATGAGGGGCAAAAGGCTAATAATGCTTGTCAATAACCAGCTTTGTCCGTAAGTAACCCTGTTTTGACCCAATTACTACTAAATCCAATTTTTAATCCCACAGACAGTTGGTGGTGCACTGGTAGCTGGAAAACGAAGGACATTAAACTTAGCTGTGACATTGAGTAGTTTCACAGAAAACCTGCCTCCACGGCATTTGGAAGCATTGTGAAACATTAAAATTCAGTTGCTATTTTTCCCTCTCAAAATATTTTTTTAGTTGCTACTCACTTGTGGCCACAGAACAGTCCCCCTTTGAGCAAAGCAGCAGCATTGCTTAATGACATGCTGTGTGGTTAACAAGATTCAACTGCCACATCAAGGACTTTTTTAAATAACAATTTTGAGATTTTAAATTTACTTTTGAAATGAACTTGTTATAGCAGCTAATCAGTGCAAACATTGTCCATACTCTTTGTTCTTTCTAAGAGGAATGGAAATTTAATTTATAGCATCTAAAATGTAGTAAAATATTTCAGTTTGAATAAGAAGAGGAAAAATAAACACAAATGTGTTTCTAGTGGAGCTTCATCCCCAGAATACAGCAGCTTCTTAAGTGTTAGTGAAATGACTCTGTTAAAAATTAATTTAAAATTTTTGGAATGTGTTAATTAGGTATTCATGTTTCAAAAACCATGTTTCATCTATATGTGTGTATGTTTGTAACTAACACATGTGATTCTTGATACAGTATTTAGAATCCTACCTTTTAGGTAGTAGCCTTCCTGTGTTTGACTTTGTGGCTAAAATAGATCAAAAACATATTTTAAAACAGTTAAAGTAATTCTGTGACTCATGCCTGAAGTTCTGAAATTTGGGAGCATTATGAGGTTTCCATGCCAGTAACCGCTAGACCATTTGTATTGTTTCAGAGAGTAAACGGAAGGAATTTAGAAAACTTGTAATATCCTGACTTCTTTAATAAAATGTGTTCTATGTATTGCTCCAATCCATAGTCTAGCCTTTTGTGAGTTCTTGAGCCCTGAGATGGAGGTAGCCTGTGTAATCTCCTATTTTTAGCAAGTTAGGAAAGCAAACCAAATACTCTCTGAGAGGACCCTGGGAAATGGCTGTACCCTTCAGCTGTGCTGTTTCAGACTTTGGCCAGGCTCCCAGGTGACTTAGGTTTATAGCAGACTTCTACAGAGAGGAGGAGAATTCATTTCATTAAAAACAGAAGTCGAACAGTTCAAGAAAGTATTTATGTAGAAGAAATCAAATCAGCATATTCTAAAGGGAATAGGAAGAAAATCAGCTATGGTAGCATTTTAGTTGCATAGTAGTGATTTTAAAGTTTAAATAATTAACTTAGATGCATTTACTACATGAAAACATAGAATTCTGTATCCCAGTAAATGTGTTGCTAAATAAAATGGGAATATATAATAATGAGGACTATTGTACAGAAACAAGTCATGAAATAGAAAAATAGCAATAAATAGAACAAAAGCTATAATAATGAGTACTCATTTATAAATTAAATCATGTGTTTTAAGTGCTTCATTTTTCTCACTTAATTTTGCTTTTGTACTTGCAGTATTAATTTACAACAAAATATATTCAGTTGAGAATTAAATTGTTTACGAATTCGAGGTTGGAGTGTTTTATTGCTTTAGGTAGTCTGAACATCAGTGTTTTATTTAATGCTGGAGAGGGCTTTTTTTTTCTTCCCCTTGCGGCTTATAAAAGGGATACCAAAAGAGAAATATGTCAAAAGGAAAATGTCCACGCTATAAGCTGCTTTTGGAATATTATGTTTCAGAAATGATTCAAATAGTAGTTAACGGCAAGTTACTTTTTTTCTTTAGTAATAATTTCTTAACTAAAATTAAATAGTTGATATAAAGCAGGCCTACCGGGTGTATTTTAATGTGATGCCAAGTTTTTTATATTATCGAAAAAATAAGCTTTCACTCATCTTCTGGTCAGCAGAAATAGACTATAGCTTGTGGAATTTTTCTTTGTTCAAATATCCATTTATCTTTCAGATGTTGGGGTGGGAGAGGAATATAACCTTTAATATTTATTTTCCAAAAATCTAGCAAAACTCTTTTACCTTTGAAAAGTTTAGTCCCTTGTTCTCTTATCAAATTAGGCAATTTTGTTTAGGATAATTCATTGTTCGTTTTACACATGTTTGTGTGTACAGTTAGCCCAGCTGATCAAATTTTTCATAGACATATCAGAGATCAGATTCTACTCCGAAGTGCTGTGGAATCAAGGGCACAGGTAGATGCATTTAAGGTGCCTCAGAAGACATGGCATAATATATTAAATAATAAAATTAGCCATTAGAAGACACACAAATAAGTAAATATACAGGTAAATGAATAACTAGAAAACCCAAAGTTAGAAATACAAATAAACCAAGTTTCTGGACCAAGTTTCTAGATGGTTATGTGGGGACAGACATGAATGGACCTAGTAAAGTGGTCTCAAGCTGTTGACAGTTAGATTTTAGAAATCTTCCATTGTTAGCACAGTTTTATCTTAAGTTTAGCTCCAAATCCTTGTTCTGTTGTGTCTTTTAAACCAATTTAACTGATAATCCTGACGAAATGATATCTGCAAGTTTCAGGCTAAACTCTACTTTCGAATTAAAACTTTGATCCAGTAGGCTCTTAATTGGGATAACTTTTACTTAGAATTTGTCGTCATTGTCTTTTTTGTTAAGGGCACCTGCCATGTGATATTACAACTTTGACAGAGTATTATATTGTGTGTACGTGTAACTCTGTAGGTATATATTCGATATGTCTTTCAGTGATGGGTTGACAGGACTTCCTTGTCACCCTCTAGGGACTTAAGAGATGAACTAACTGTGAGCATAATTTGTGTAGCAATGTGTAGCATGTTAAAGTTTAAGTTAAATTTTCTAAGCAGAAACTTCACAACTTTGTAAAGAACACTGTAAATGTGCCAAGTGTGATGTCATCAACTCTGACACGAACCTTTCTTTAATGAAATTCTCAATAGCTGCAGCTGCTTTGGTAATACTTACAACTTTATTCATTTACCTATTTATATTCTGTGGTTTGACTTTTTTTAGAGTAATATTTTTAAAGGGGTAAAGATTTTTAAACTTTTGGACAAATTTCAAGGCATGTTTTGAATCATGATATGTAAGGCACTAATTCTGGAGCTCCTGTTTTTTTCTTCGTAAGATTTTGGGGCACTTCTGTTTTTTCTTTTTTGTATTTAATCTTGTTTCATTTTTTGTGTGCGGCAAAACTAAAAACAGTTTAAACCTAAAGCAATGTGACACTTATCATCTAGTTCAAACTTTAATTGTACTTCAGAACGTACATAAAAGTCTGATTCCACAAATGGCCTCAAAATGATTCCATGTACAAACAGGGCTGTTACTGACCGCTGTTACTGACTTGGAAGAGCCTGTGCCGCGTGAGGTAAATCTTGTATTCAGGAAGTGTGTGACGTGTGCCCAGTTCACGCGAGAGGTGAGAAATTGAATGTTTCTCAGACTCAGCGCAGACACCTAGGGACCTAGTTTGGGAAGCTTAAATGCTGTCATTTTCCTTGCCAAGGATAAGTAGAGGATTTCAGCTATCAGCATCGCTAATCTGTTACCTTTCATGCTGAGCAATGTTCTGCCTTCCCACAGACTTAGACAAAGCTTCTTATTTTCTTACAAAGAGATCCTATTGAGCAAATTTTGAAGTGTTTTTTTTTTTTTAACTTTAGCAGAAACACATTTTGTGCTTGTAGATAGGGCAGCAATTTCTATGTTAACAAGGCCAAAAGTTATGTCAGTGAAAATGGGTAACTAAGTAGATGGTCTTTAATTTAGCACTGATGCTGGTTATTTTTTAAAATAAACTTATTTTTTAATTGAAGGATAATTGCTTTACAGAATTTTGTTTTCTGTGAAAACCTAAATATGAATCAGCCATTGGTATACATATATTCCCTCCCTCTTGAACCTTCCTCCCATCTCCCTCCCCAGATGCTGGTTAATAATATGCTAAAGCTTCAGTAAAAGCAACTGAAAAGGCTTGTTAGAAATACTTAGTTGCTTAAAGTATAACAGATTGTTAGAGTAGTGATTTCTTGGTGAATTTCACTATAAACGAGTAATTTTGGTGAGGACATCTTATTCCAAAATTTATTTATGATAAACAACTATAGAGTTTTAATACTATTTTTCCTATATAAATAATATCAGATGCACATCACCTACAGTGTTGCTTATACTCTTGTGACACGTTTTTGACAGATTTAAACTTTGAGATAGCATTTCGTTTGTTGTTAGAGATAAAACTTTCTGTATTATAGGGACTTGTTTTGAAAAATTCTAATAGTTATAACCCACACATCTGATTGAAAGGACTTCTCTTGAATACCTTTCAGCCTTGGTCCTGTCTGATCAGTATTATTATTCTTGTGTTATCCCCAAGTTCTTTCCAGCTTGTTACATGCCCAAAATCAGAACTGTTGGTGAGATCCCTTTTTACATTTATCTCTGTGGAGTCATAAAGAAATGATTTAGACAGTTTGTCCATAAGGAACTACATTTAACATTGAGTAACAGAGAAACCTTTTCTCTATCATGTGATGATGGTTTAGTCGTTCAGTCTTGTTAGACTCTTTGGTACCCTATGGACTATACCCACTATGCTCCTCTGTCCATGGGATGTACCAGGCAAGAGTACTGGAGTGGGTTGCCATTTCCTTCTCCAGGGGATCTTCCAACCCAGGAATTGAACCCAGGTCTCCTGCATTGCAGGCAGATTCTTTACTGACTAAGCCACCAGGGAAGCCCAAGGCATAACCAGATTAAGGATTTATATTTCAGTAGGTTGTCCAGGCCTATGTGATGACTCTGCAGTCAATGGAACTTAGATTTCTTCACCCTTAGCTCCCAAGGAGCACATGTCTTCCAACCACAGGTTTATTTAAAAATCGTAAGATGGCCATTGCAGCTCCAGCCATCATGTCTGCATTCTAGGAATCAGGAAGAGCCATGGGCAAAAAAGCCATTGCCTGGTCCACTTAGGCTGTTTTTAGCAAAAGTCTTTTAAGCTCTGCCCAGTGATTTATCCTAGTTTCTTACTGGTAGCAGGGAGGGCTGGAAACTGTGTTCTGAACTGTTGCCCTGATTGAAACCATGCCTCTGGGTAGTTTAGGTAGGAGGAGGGAAATGGATATTCAGGAGGGCAATCACTGCGATGGGAGAGTTAGATTTATTTCCCCCCCAGAAAACTTCCAGAATCAATTAACCCCTCTGAAAAGCACCTGGGTATGGGAATAGTTGAAGAGAGATCACTTCTGAAGAGAAACTTGTATCTTCTTATCTTGGTAAACCTGTCATCACTTTTCCTGTCCTAGCTAATGAGAGTTGTTTTTTCTTTTTTCCATTTCAAATCATGATGTATTTAGTCAATAAAATCTAGCATATCATAATACAAATGGATTGATTTTTACTAATGCAGAATAAAAGATTGTTTGCTTTTTTATTTTTCCTATTGCCAGTACATATTTATATGCACAGTTAAATATTTATAACTGGAATATAACAAGAATGTAAGTCATAAAAAACAGGTCTCAAATGATTTTGACAAAAGAATCTGTGTTTACTCTGATCCCTGTTTCTGCTTCTTCTGCAGATATACGTTACTCTAATTTACTCTGTAGAAGCAAGATAAAATCAGTTATTATTTATTAAAAATCATTCTGTGATGGTTGGGATTTTCAGTGCTTTTAATTTTTTCATAGTATTAAGTCCTCACAAATACTCTTTGAAGAGTTACCAGTATCACTGCCATTCCTCTTATGGTCACACTGAAGTACAGAGGAGTTAAGTGATGTATGTAAAGTCATTCAACCAGTGAAAGGTGAACTCCAAGCCTGGTAACCTAATTTCACTGCCTATACTTCTAACAACTTTCCTGTAAAACATTACTTCTTAATTGATATATCCATATCCCAAAGATTCAGCAAAGAAAACACTTGAACAGCAGTGCTTTAGAATAAAAATTAATGTGTCAGACAGATTTGCAGCATTGGGCCTAAAGCAATAGATACTCAAGAGTAATTAATATTTTAAGTCAACAAATGAATCAATAAGTAAACACAAAATGGCAGCAAGAATGCTGCCACCAACTTTCAGATATATTTCTTTTAAATGTATGGCCATGTAGGAAAACATTTTGAATTAATCATCTTAAATAAGTGGTCACTGTATAAAGCATATAGCTATCCCCCAATGTATTAAAAAAAAAACCCCATATTCCAAAGTTTTAATCACTTAGAAAGCATTTTCCGACGGAAGCAGTGTGGTTAAGTCATTAGTCCAACCCTGGGAAGCCTAAGTAACCTATAGGATGCTTGAGTTATAGTCCAGTACAAATAGTACCCTAGAAATTCTGATTATTAATTAAACCCAGGAGGCTCCCCAGAAGCATTGTGAATACCATCTCATCATACATCTTAAGTAATATTAGTCTCATAGAACCCTAACTGCTTTTGTTAAACTCTTTCAATGGGAAAAATATATTTCAAATTTCAGTTTGGGGCTGTGCAAATTCACCAGGGCCTAATGCAGGAGAAGGAAGTGACAACCCACTCCAGTGTTCTTGCCTGGAGAATCCCAGAGACGGGGGAGCCTGGTGGGCTGCCGTCTATGGGGTTGCACAGAGTCGAACACAACTGAAGCACTTAGCAGCAGCAGCAGCAATGCAGGAGAAATGGCCTTTCCCAAACTCCTGGACATATTCTGCAAGCCACTGCCATAGGTTTTCTCAGCTCCACATTTGGCCTGCTCTGCCCCAGAGCTGGCTTTCAGTAAGACAGTGGCTCAGAATCATAGGGACTACAGAAAGAGTATGGAATGAGGGTTATTCAATATTTGGGAAATACTCAACCCTTAATATTCATTGGAAGGTCTGTTTCAGAAGCTGAGGCTCCAGTAATTTGGCCACCTGATGCAAAGAGCCAACTCACTGGAAAAGACCCTGATGCTGGGAAAGATTGAGGGCAGAAGAAGGGGGAGGCAGAGGATGAGATGGTTAGATAGCATCACTGACTCCATGGACTTGTATTTGAGCAAACTCTGGGAGAAAGTGGAGGACAGAGGAGCCTGGCATGCTGCAGTCCATGGCGTTGCAAAGAATCAGACTCAACTTAGTGACTGAACAGCAACAATGTGGAATGAGGGGCTGTAGTCTAAAGTTTCCCCAGGGTGGGAAGACTTTTTTTGATATATATCTTCCAGGTAACCTTTCTTTTTTCTAAGGACTCAACCTGCTTTCTTTTCGAATGTAGAGGTTTTTGGTCCTGAGTCTGTTCCACTGTGGAACTTCATATTAATGAACAAATTTCTCCCATTCTCTTTTTTTTTCCCCTAAAATTATCAAAGGCATAGCTTTGTTTTTAATACCATTTCTTTCTAATTACTAGTAAAAATAAGGAAAAATAGGTAGATAGTGAAAATACCAGATTAAAAAAACTTTTGGCCATTGTATCACAGGATATAGTTAAGGGATCAGCAATAAAGAAGCAGATATGAGAACAAAGTTGATTAGGAGGTGATAGGGGATGGGAATTTGACAGTTCAAGGAGTGTAACTTAAACATTTGCTATGTCAGAGGAAGATAATAGAAACACAGCCCTCCAGGGACAGATTGCTAAAAGGGAGACCAGTGTATTAGGTGGTGGTGGTGGGCTTCAGAGGGGAACTCTCAATAGCAATTAGAGGGTTGGTGGAAGAGAAACTTAAGGAAGAGAGAGATAAATGTTTCCAGTGGTTTATCTTTCCTTTTTCCCTCTCTTCCTTCTCACAACTACTAATTCCAAGACCACAGTTGGGAAGAGAACTAGAGAGAATCCCCAATAAGCGAGCTCCCATAGCCACAGGCCACCAGCCTGGGGCAACTGTTGGTCTATTGGAAGCCACCTATATTTGAACACCAGATCACGATTTTAGGCCCAGAAGGATTCTTCTGATGCTTTCTCAGTTTGCTCAGCAGTGTTTATATATTTTAACTTGTTTGACTGAGACTCACTACTCAGATCCAAAACTGTTTTCTCAAGACTCCATAGGACCCCAGGCATCTTAAGTTAGAATTTGTCTCTCTGCAAGGCTTCTGGTTTTCAGAATCACTTATACTTAAGTCCAGGCTGCTTTTTTTTTAATATAAATTTATTTATTTTAATTGGAGGCTAATTACAATATTGTATTGGTACATGTGTTCTCAGATAGGTAAGAAGCATCTGCTATTAATAGGTTACAGTAAATTATGCAAAGTAAAACATGAAAAATTACAGTTAGAAAAGCTGGGAAGCTTTTCTATCATTTTCAATTTTATATACAAGTATGGACATAATCAGTGTTCAGGATCTGCTTGTGACAGATAAATTACATCTGTAATTCATTCTTTTCCATGTTACGGCATTCAGATGATTATTTGCTTTCAAATATCTTTGCTCATCTAATATTCTAAAATCGTTCATAGACTGCAGATAAGTCTAGTAACATCTTCTAATCCCAGGAAGCCTTTATAACTAAACAGTGTTAACTTACCAAATGGGCCAAGTTAAAAAAAAAAAAAAACATTTTGGAGAAAAACAGAGCCAAATTTATCATGCCCAAAATAATATTCCTTTTTGGTAGATGACATTGCCCTTCATAAAACAATTCTCTTTTAAGGGAGGCAACTGAGAAATAAACCATGAAGAAAGAAATAACTAAAGAATTCATTATTTATAAAGAATCCTGTTAAGAAAGATCTGTATTCTGAATGAACCATCTTTCTTCACATTATCTCATATCTCTTCATGACTAAATGGAAACTAATGAAATCTAAATCTAGCCATGAGAAAAAGATTATCATCATGATGTTACTTATTAAATTTTTTCACTATCATGAAATTTTATTGCCAGATACTGCCTTCCATGAATCATAGCATAGTAATAAATTGAATACAAATGTACACATAAAACAGCAATATATTAAAAAAAAAAAAAAAAGAACTCCAAAAACAAAAAAAACCCTCATCTTAAACTCAGATAAACTAAACAGTCAAATCCACATTGAAGAAGAGTCATCTACATTATAAATTCTTGCATGGTAGAGTCTATTTAAGTAGCTTCTCCAAAACCTTTAAATTATGACTGACATATAGTAATGACATATAACATACATATAGTAGGTTAACTATACAGAAACTGTATGCTTGTATTAGTAGAATGTGTTTACATTGTAAATGATTTGTACATGATTCATCATATTCCAAAATTCAGCAAGATAAACCTGAATTAGATTGATTCTTAGGTGAGATATGCAGAAATGGTTAATTTTACTCATATGCAGAAATGGTTAATTTTACTTGCCTGACTGGATAATCATTTGTTGATTATATAAGATGCTGGGGCTTAGAATGATTAGGTAACCTATGCAAATTTGCACCACCAGGAAGTGGCCAAACTGGGATCCAACACAGGCAAATCCATCTTTAGAGCCTATGCTTCAACCTTACTCTGAGTTTAACTCATTTAAGCTGACAGTGTTATGAAGCACTGCATAGCGACTTTCGCATACAAAAATATAGTGTTAATTATTAGTGAGTCTGTATATAGTGACAGACACACATACTTAGGCATGTTTGTTGAGAAACTATAGTTACCTGAATTTAAGACAGCTATACTTTTTAAAACATGCTCACTCACACTTTTATTTAATTCAGAAAAAAAAAACCTGAATAATTGCTAATAAGGTTTTTTTTTTTTAATTTAAAATGGGAAATTTATACTAAATTTTAACTGGGAATTTGATAGCATAAGGAATCTAAAATTTAGATCAGGAAGAGTTTTAATAATCATGCCAGACTGGAAGCAATTTAGAAAAGCAAAATCAGCTGCTTTGGGAGAAAAAAATAAATAAAAATTTCAGTACTCTAAGACAAAGCTTGGAAGTGAAGTACAGGGCACCAGAAAAAGAGGTTTTTGTTACATAATTATCTTTATGATTTTGTTTACATTAAGTATCCTTTCTTATTCAAGAAGTTATAATTGATATTTTTCTAATTCATAGAACCATGCGACACTATTTTGTAAATGGGTGAGAGTTCCTTCTTCATATTTCATGAGTTTCAGTGGGCATTTTTAATAATACTAAAAACAAAAAAAAACTGCTTAAACTTTTCTAAAGTCTTTTAAAATTGTACTATATGAAATTGAAATCTAGATTAAACCATTCACCCGCCTCTTCGACAAATTCCTATTGTAGATCACACTTAAGTCTTTGTGCTAACTTTTAATATTGTGTTTTAAAACTTAGCTTGGAATAATGTTTTAGTAGCTAATTTAATTCTTTGTATATTTGCATAGTACTTGTGTCCAGTAAGAGGAAAGTTTTTTCATGTGAATAGTTAATTTTAAAGTCGCTCACAACATTGGTTTTAAGGCTTTTGAGTTATTTTTAGTTGAAATAAAAATGACTAAATATAAGAAACACTGTTTGCGTTTTGTTCATGATTTTGTAAAAAGAGCATGTTTACACTCAGAAAAAACATGGATTTAAAAATATCAAATTTCTGGGCTTCCTGAGTATTTAGTAATTGTTAGTTTACATTGAACTGTTGAAAGAAGTATCTCAAATATTAATTTCATTATATGATTTAAAATGCTCTGTGAGAGATATATAATTATTCTCCTACAGTGTTTTGACAAAAGGGAAGAGAAAACCTTTAACATCAAGAGCTGGTGTTACAAGGAAGCTTTCCTTAAATGACTAGAAGCTTAATCCTTTTGGCCATTTTCTTGAATATATCAGCTTTTTCAAACAGCTAGTTAGATACATTTTTACCAAAATTGTTTTTGATATATAAAGGAAATCAGTCCTGAATAATCATTGGAAGGACTGATGCTGAAGTTGAAGCTCCAGTACTTTGGCCAACTGATGAGAAGAACTGACTCATTGGAAAAGACCCTGATACTGGGAAAGATTGAAGGCAGGAGTAGAAGGGGATGGCAGAGGATGAGATGGTTGGATGGCCTCACCAACTCAATGAACATGAGTTTGAATAAACTCTAGGAGTTGGTGATGGACAGGGAAGCTGCAGTCCATGAGGTCGCAAAGAGTCGGACACAACTGAGCGACTGAACTGAATTGATATAAATTCACACTTGGTATATAAGTCAAACTTATTTTGTGTTTAGAACCAAATTGATCACAGAGAAAGGTGAGTGGTTTTCCTTGTCCTTTGATTTCATTGCTCTAGGCATTTTCTTCATTAGTTTGCTTTAGTGACAGGTTTTTTTTTTTTTTCTTTTTTTTGGTGTTTTCTGAGTGTCTAGATTGGCCTCTGAGAAGGCAATGGCAACCCACTCCAGTACTCTTGCCTGGAAAATCCTATGGATGGAGGAGCCTGGTAGGCTGCAGTCCATGGGGTCACTAAGAGTCAGACGCGACTGAGCGACTTCACTTTCACTTCTTTTCACTTTGCTGCATTGGAGAAGGAAATGGCAACCCACTCCAGTGTTCTTGCCTGGAGGATCCCAGGGATGGGGGAGCCTGGTGGGCTGCCGTCTATGGGGTCGCACAGAGTCGGACACGACTGAAGTGACTTAGCAGCAGCAGCAGCAGATTGGCCTCTATACTCTTTCCCTTGGGATGAAATTTACAGTAATATTTGATAGCAAATCAATATTGGTGCCAGGAGTAATGTTGCCAGAGATAGTTTTTACTTGGTCCCAGTGCTACCCTGGAATTTTTAATCAAAGTAGCATCTGCATAATAATTGCAAAAAACCATATGCAGAAGTATTAAGTAAAAACTTTTCATGACAGAGTAAGACCAGGTTAAGCACCAAAACCATAAAGGGCAGCTGGATCTGGGTTTGATTCCATCAGTCACTTCCTAGTGACTTTGTGCCAATCACTTTACCTCCCTAAGTTTCAGTTTCCTCCTCTATAAAACAAGACTAACGATTCCTTCTTTGAAGGTTTGTGAGGGTTGAGGGAAATCACTTATATAATGTACATCACTCCATGCAGCATCTGGAGAAGTGTAAACGCTCCATACCTAGTACCTGCTCATGATGTACTTGTCTGAATGCTGGAATATGGTCACGTTATCGTCCCCTTAAAAGAAGAACTTTCCTATGTCAGAAGAGACATCTCATTATTTTGCATATTGTGCTATAGGTACTTACTCATTTTTTGATTTAAAAATTTAAAAGCGACTTTTATCTGCATTATCACATACTAGCTTATTCATTTACCTGTTATCAAGAGAAAACATCTCTTAACCTCTAGCATGTGTGCCCCTTGACTTTAAGCTGGTTGTAGTTGTTGTAGCTTAGTCACTAAGTTGTGTCTGACTTTTTTTGTGAACCCATGGACTGTAGCCCTCCAGGCTTCTCTGTCCATTGGATTTCCCAGACAAGAATACTGGAGTAGGTTGTCATTTACCTCTCCAGGGGATCTTCTGAACCCAGGGATTGAACCTACATCTTCTGCATTGGCAGATGGGTTCTTTACCATTGAGCCACCAGGGAAGCCCCTTAAGCTCATTGGGGTAATATTAATAAGTCATTATTTATATCATTGTG
This sequence comes from Aepyceros melampus, assembly GCA_006408695.1. Lineage (NCBI taxonomy): Eukaryota > Metazoa > Chordata > Mammalia > Artiodactyla > Bovidae > Aepyceros > Aepyceros melampus. The sequence continues at coordinate 106,755 of SJXQ01011209.1, read as the reverse complement.
CCTGAAAAGCCATTTCCTAAATGCAGGTATCCATGAATGAAAAAGTAGTTGTAACCATCATTCCAAATTTAATTTCATTTGACACTAATGCCTCTTTAGCTCTGTGTTGGTCTAAAATGAATAATTCACATTTGATATTTCAAATGTGTATTAGTTATGTAAATTTCTTCCTAAAAGACTTACCTTGGACTTTTTTCAAAAATAAAATTGATGTTTATTTAGTAAAGTACCTGTGAGACTAAAGGGTTAAGTATTAAAGTCTGTTTTTCATGATTTGCTCTATCCCTACTTTGTTCGTTTTATATTTGTATAAACTTACTTAGTTGATGAAACATCTACTCCTTAATGTCCTAAAAGGTGTAAAGTGAAAGTGAAGTCTCTCAGCCATGTCTGACTCTTTGTGACCCCGTGGACTGTAGCTCACCAGGCTCCTCTGTCCATGGGGTTCTCCAGACAAAAATACTGGAGTGGGTTGCCATTTCCTTCTCCAGGGGATCTTCCCAACCCAAGGATTGAACCCGGGTCTCCTGCATTGCAGGCAGATGCTTTATCCTCTGAGCCACCAGGGAAGCCCCTAAAAGGTGTAAAGCAGCATTTATATCCAAGATATTCCATTTATCACATCCTTGTTTTTCCCCCCTTTTATATTACTCAGAATTGATAGGAGTCCCATTCTAGTCCAGTAAAATGTTCTCTTTTGCTTCAAGATATTTAAAACGTGCTGGCCTAATTCACAAATTTGAAACTTTTCACTTTCGTTAGAAATGAGGATATATACTTTTTGCAGCAAATGGAAAGAAGTACCCCAGCTCCCTGATATTATTGTCTTTTCTGGACTGGTATAGCTTAGTGGTTTCCTATGACTAGCTCTGGGTTTTCCTTTGCAGTTGGTGTAAATTTTTATATTTGGTTTCAGAATATGAGTTGTGTATTTACTGTTTGATTTATTGAGCCATGCCACTTCCTTCTTGTTAAGGCTATTGATTATTGCCCATTCTTTATGCTGTGTATTGATTTGGTATGTGGCAATGAGTTAATTGCATTACTTGATGTTAAAAGAGGATCAAATATGTTTGAAAGAGATGCTTGTAGCCTGTTTAATTGAGTTGTCTATTTAGGCTTTTAACATGTTGTGAAACAATTAAGAAAAAGTACAGGAGGACCTCTGAGGGTAGAGATCATAAAATTTGTTTTCAGCTTTTAGAAGATGCCAAAAATTGTGTAGTAAGTCATTCCTGGCATTAAATGGTCAATTATTTGAGTTAGCAGATGTGTAAGTGCTGAGATTTTCCCCCTGTATTTTGTTTAAAAATCAAAGGAGCTAACACCCTTGGATGCTCACATTTTATTAAGAATCACTTCTTTCTAAGAATGGTTTCATATTGAAACCATGTGTTATTGAGTATATGTAGAAATAACAAATGGAATGTGTATGTGTGTGTAGGTGCTGAAATTTTGGGGATATTGCAGAGAAAAATTAAGCTAAATGAGTAAGCTGGGAATCAACTGAGGTTTTTTTATCTACTTGTTTATTTCATGTTTCTTAGCTAAGAAATATTTGTCTCTGTAAACAATAACATTTAAAATGAGGTGATATTTACTTGTTTTCCTTGATATTAATTGTTTGAATTTTCTGAACTTCAGACAGTCTATACTTAATGTGAAAAAAATTAACCTTCAGAATGAGATCATAGTACCATGGTCCTCTAATGAATGTTACCTTTTGTTTTAGCAGCTCAGTTGGCTCTAATCCATGGAAAAGTTTTTATTTCCCATCAGCTCCAAGGTAGGAGCCAAACCAAAGTTAAAGAAACATTTTCCAGCAGACAAGTTTCTACAGATACTATCAACAGTCTAAGAGTAGGTGCTTGTGCATTCACTGCCTCACTCACTTACACAGACACACACAGACATTTCTTACAGAAATATTAGATTGGAAAAAATATTAAAATACTGATAATGATAGTAATTCCAGGTTAATAAAGGCATTCCATATTAATCCTTTCTAGTCACATTATAGCCTCAAATTTTAAATATGTTTACTTTTTCAAAATTTGTTTGCTTCAGGATGATTGAAAGAGGACCACTTTCTCCCCATGTTTTTTGATCTCTAACTTTTTGTCACTTCTGGTTTATTTGCCTAGCATATGATTTTTGAAAAATGAAGTAATGCAAACAATTACGACTGGCTTTTTGGAAATGCCTATTAAAACCCTGACCTCAAAGGACCTGCCAGTTTGGAACTTTAACAGTAGAAATGTGAAACTTCAGCACTGAAATAGAGAGTGTGTAAGAGATGGTGCCAGTTGGACCATTTTGCTACAAATACCTGCTAGCCCCAAACCTTTCCCTTACTTAGTGATCCACCAGACTAACAGTGAGTGAGTGAGTGAGTAAAGTCATTCAGTCGTGTCTGACTCTTTGCGACCCCATGGACTGTAGCCTACAAGGCTCCTCTCTCCATGGGATTTTCCAGACAAGAATACTGGAGTGGGTTGCCATTTCCTTCTCCAGGGGATCTTCCTGGCCCAGGGATCGAACCTGGGTCTCAGGAACCAATTAATTCCATGTGAGTCAAAAGCTGACATGGCATGCCTGCTGTATGCCAGGTAGCATCTTAGTTACTTTCCCAGGCTTTCTGCACAAAGCAACTGCACAAAGCAAAAAAGACCTAGAAAGTATATATATATTTTTCCTACCTCTGCCACTTGCCCCACCATCTATATCTACTCAGCTGGAATCTCTAAACCAAGACACATGGCCAGATATATATTTTCCAAAGCTCTGTGCTCCTGGTTAACAGCTAGTCTTTTAATATTACTAAGAGGTTCAGGGTAAGTAAGTAAGTAAGTAAGTAAAGTCACTCAGTTGTGTCCGACTCTTTGTGACCCCATGGACTGCAGCCCACCAGGCTCCTCAGTCCATGAGATTCTCCAAGCAAGAATACTGGAGTGGGTTGCCATTTCCTTCTCCAGGGGATCTTCCCGACCCAGGGATCGAACCCGGGTCTCCCGCATTAGAGGCAGACGCTTTAACCTCTGAGCCACCAGGGAAGAGGTTCAGGGAGTGTAGTAGTTTTGCCACGACTTCTGAATCCGTATAAAAGATATATTTTTCTTCCAACAATAAAGTCATCTGGAAGTCTTCACATACTCCAGACTCTGCATATAGAGCTGACTTTGCTTTCTGATTTAGTACTGTGGATTCATTTGAGAGGACTTCCCCAGTGGCTCAGTGGTAAAGAATCCTCCTACCAAGGAGGAGACGTTGAATTAGATCCCTGGTTTGAGAAGATCCCTGGGGAGAAAATGGCAACCCACTCTAGTGTTCTTGCCTGGCAAATTACATGGACAGAGGAGCCTGGAGGCTCCATTCTATGAGATCAAAGAGTTGGACACAACTCAGCAACTAAAAAACAATCATAAATTTGAAAACGTGACTTAAAAAAGTGAAATAACCTCAACCTACTTAATGTCATTCATGGTTAGAATGTGGAGTGGAGTCACTATTTCATTAATGTCCCTGCTAGCTTTTGGATACAAAAAAAATTTTTTTTCTCTCTAACATTCTTTATCCCAAAAAAAAAAAAGGATTGTAATTAGCAAGTTTCAGGTTTGATATGTATCTTCTATTTTGTTGTATCTCTTCTATTAATTACATTAAAATAGTTTTTAAAAGAATGCTACTTTTAAGCTTCTTACATATCAACAAATGTGGAGTTTCAGTGATGACCTAGTTGACCTCATAATTATTTTATTTTTGTAAAGAATTTTGTAGTTTTGCATATTCTGTTTCATCTCATTATCTCCAAGTAATTACAAATATAATAATCTTGAAGTAATTCTAATATCTTGTCTTTGAATTTCTAATTGATCATGGATTTAAATGAACAAAACTTTTCTTACTTTAGAGTCAGTCCTTAGGCATAGCAAATGAATAGCCTAGCCTGGTAGATACAGTTTTATAAACTGTCAAGACATGAAAGTGATCCTAAAAGTCCAAATGCCATTTAGAACTTCATGCATAAATTGTATGTGTTGTTCTAGGAAACAGGGAAAATTGATGGTCAGCCTTAGCCTGTAGTATATTTTGACAGCATGAATGAGTCAAGCAAGCAATTTTCCAGACTGTTTAATAGTACAAAGTAAAGGACTTCTAAGGAAGTCATTCTTATGACTAGCTGAAAAATATTTTTCTTAGTAACTGTTCTCCAGAAAAACAGATCACCATTGGAAGAAAAATGAAATCTGTAGTTGCCAGCATTCTGAAAGTGATTTAATCACTAAAATGTGTTTACCTTATAACAAAACTCCTTAAAAGGATCTGCTTCATACATTTCCAATTATTTAATGAATGCTGTCTTGAACTTCAATAGGAAATTATTTAACACCCTAATGCACATCAACTCCATCACCTTGGCAGATTATTGGTCATTGTATTTTTTTAACTATTTTTGAAATAAATTTCTAGTAGCACAAATAAAACTGCATCATCATAAAATTAAAGATAAAATGTTTTAAGGTTACCAAGTTGCTTCAAGTGTCTTCCACTGTGTGGTTCTAAACTGCATTTGAGTGAAAATAGGACTTGATCATAAAGAACTCACCTGCCAATACAGGAGACATAAGAGATGCAGGTTCAATCCCTGGGTCAGGAAGATCCCCCTGGAGGAGGGCATGGCCACCCACTCCAATATTCTTGCCTGGAAAATCCTATGGACAAAAGGGATTGGCAGGTGACAGTCCATGGGATTGCAGAGAGTTGGACATGACTGATGTGACTTAGCTTGTAGGCACAGGACTTGACTGGTAGAAAATCATTCATTTGTGGATTTACAGATTCTATTCTCAGTGGTTTGAAAAGATGCATTGTCCAGCAGCAACTTTTGTACCAGTGACAATGCTTCATGTGAACTTGATGGATTCCAATCACTGGGTTTGTCATTACTACATAGATATTTGGAAGAAACAGCCTGTAAATCTCATTTCTAAGCCATGAGTAGATATTATGTCGATTTGAAGAACAGAAATAAAATACAGTTAAAAAAAAAAAGACACCACAGTCATTCACATATTCTAGCTAGTTAAGTACCCATGATTATTATGATTTTTCAGTATCAGGTTAATATTTAAAATTTGGAAAATAACCTACTAACCTTATTTTTGTTTGTAGTGTTGGAATTGTTTCTAGCATTTTTCAAGTAGTAACTTGAAAGAAAATTGAGATTCATCTCGGGTTTCACTTGCATTTTTACTATAGTAACACTTGTCGGGGCAAATCACTCAATAGTCAGTCATACCTCCACTACAATTAAACTTTGTAAACATCTCAAGAATAAAAACTTCGGTGCTAGGTTTTTCCTTGAAAATACCTGACATTTTTCTTGCCTAAATTTAAGATTTGTTTTCTCTTTACATTTTAAAAGATTGTTCATGGAATGTTCAAGGGTTTTGCATGATATTTAGACAGAATTTCTTTTATCACTTTCAACACTGACCTCCAGTGATCCATAGATCTTTGGATTGCAGTTAGAAGAGTTTTAGAAATGATGTCTTGCAATCTACTTGTTTTTTCAGATTAGGAAACTGAGGAGCCACCAGTATGGTTAGAGTTTAATCATATTCATGGAGATCCTGAGTTTGCCAGGACCCTTAAAGATGAATAGTCAATTAGTTACAGCAAAAACTGGAATAAGCTGTCTTCATCTTGTGAAAATAGCCTATGATACACTTGGTTGATAACCACTGTTAATTAAGGTCAAGTTGGTGCTGTTAATTGCCATCAAGGTGCATTCTTGACTAACATGATGCCTTGATTACTGGCAGTATTAAAGGTTTACAGTGTTTTGCTATTTAATAGTAGATTCTCCAAAAAAAAAAAGGGGGGGGGATACCTAACTTTATACCAAAATTTACTAACAAAAGGATGTATTGGATACAATTTAATATCATAAAATACACAATATCCTGTATTTTAAATTCTATATAGCCAATTGATTTTTATAGAATGATTTTTTTAGTTAAACTTTTGCATCTGAAGTCAACCTGTGGTTACAATTGACAGATGAGTTACTAGTTCTCTTTCATTTCTCTTACTCATAAGAGGCCCTCATTATACAGTGATTATCAGATGAGACATACTTCATGAATAACTTTTCTTCTCTACATTTTCCAACCATTTCACATTATACCTGATTTTATAGTTGTTTTTCATGTTTCTTTTTGCCACAAGATGACAAACTCCTTAAGAAGGAGAAGCTTACATTCATCACCTCTCTACGTATGGTGATTTGAATGTCCTTGGCATTCCGAGTTCAGTGAATTGAAAGCAGTGTTTCTTCCTGACCATGACTAATAACTGTGAGCAGTTTTATGTGCTTTCAAATTTGTTAGAGAATTTTTTTTTTTTAATGTACTAGGACTTTTGTTGGATAGTGACATATAACTCTTTTTAAACTATTTCTCTAGGGAATCTGGCACCCTTCATTTATGGTAGGACTCATCCAGTTAAATTGCTCTGGTGCCCTAATAGACTGTTTACGTTCTGTTGATGTAAATCTCTTGAGCAGACCTTTATTTGCACTTCTGCCGTGTTTTGTATGTTATCTTGTGCAGGCAGCACTTGAGGACCCGGTTGGGCTTCCTGATAACGATTGTTGTATGGACAGCCCATGTCTCAGAGGGGAATGGTAATTGGTCAGAGCAGTGGCACAATACACAGTTATTCTTGTAACAATATTAACTCACTGTTAGCAAGAGTGATTTGTTGAGAAAGTATCACACGTAGATAGAACAGTGTTAATTTATTCTTCAGAGGTTACATGGGGAGAAGCTATACCACCCGGCTACCAATATCATCACTGTGTGTTTTTCCTTTTTCTTTCACTCTGCTGAGAATACTTAGAAGAGCATTGATGAGTGTCGGTGTTTCTTGTGTGGGGAAACATTCTGGGGTCCAGACTGCAACTACAATAACTGCCGTTTTTATTGTAGACCTAATAATAATAACAAAGACATGGATATTGTCAATAGATCATGTGACTCTGATGCTCTTAAAATTCTCCACACTTTAATTTTAGGGAAAACCAAAAGGTTTTGTCTTCCAAGTGTGAAACCTTTATGCCATTACAAGTCTTCAACCCAAGCAGAACAGAGAGTCCAAGCTTCCCCAAAGTATAAATGCCTAGGTCCTACCACTTGTTTACTTGCTCATTATTTCTTCCCTTTAACAATTCTTTTAGGAGCTGTATGACAGCAGCTACCTTAAAAAGAACTAAGTTCTAGTGAGTCAGAAATGATCCAGACTGTGTGTCGATGCCAGTAGTCCTAGCAATTAAGTATTTGATTGAGGGGAAACCTCCATTTATCCACTTTGAAGAGGATCATCAGGGGGATTAAAAATTTAGTACTTCAGGCTCATTAAGGGTTAGAGTGGAATAATTATGTAGCTGGTAACAAATGCCACAGTCTCCACTTGAACAGTAAGATATGTTATTTCTTGAGACTTATTGGCCCTCTTCAAGGAGCTTCACAATTTGTAAATGTTGTCTTCTTGGAGAATAAGTTCTGCTGACCCATTATTTTAGATTTGGTGTGTTTTTTTTTTTTTTTGGCAAAGTGTGCTTTCAGAGAAGGTAATACTCTTAAAGGGATATGCGCTCTGTAGAGTGTCTCCCTGTGGCATAAGCAATGCTTATTGTCTTCATCAGTGAGCCTCTTCATACAGTGCTCAAAGGAGAACACCCTCATACTACATTTACTGTGTTTATTGATGATTATGCTGCTAGTTTAATTTCCTAATCTTGCAAGTTGAGAAGTAATTAAATGCTATGAGACATTCTGTTGAGCCTGGTTTGCCATTCATCACCAAAATTTTAAGAAGCTTTGTTTTTAAATCAGCAAATCTGTGTTTCTGATTTTCAAGTCATCTTACCTGTATAGCACATAGGAACATGTTAATTTCAGAAGAACGTGCATGCAGTTGGATCTACTTTTAAACTAATTGGAAGAGTTTGTGATAATTTGTTTTACCTTAAATTTTATTATTATTTTTTAATCTGGACATATTATCACCTAGGATAATCTCTTAATCCCTAACTTAAAGTCTATCCATTCTGGTTTTAGATATGATTCTAATAAAACAGGTAATATTGCTGTAATTCAGAACTATGAAAACATACACATTACTTACACATATACATTACTTAGTAGGTGATTTTACTGCATAAAAATACAGTTCAGGAAAGATACATTAGAACTCTGTGGTGCTCCTAGTGTAGACAGACCGTTGTAGTTAAGTTTTTACTTCCATTCCTCTATCTGGAAGCTGTTTGAAAGCTGAGGCTGTGGCTTAGTCATTAGAATCTCCATTGCTCACCCATCAGCCCAGTACTGGAAGCCCAGCTTCCAGTAATACTACTTTACTTGTATTGACTTTGAAATGGAACAAAATGTGGAATACCAGCTATAATAGTAGCTCTTGATCCACGCCATAACCTTTCTTGCCCCCGTCCTTGAGGTTTACAAAAAGCAATTAAACCACTTATAACCATTATAGTTGTAAATCAGAGCACACATTTTTTAAAAATTAATTTTTATTGGAGTATAGTTGCTTTACAGTGTTGTGTTAGTCTCCTGTAAAGCAGTAGACCACACATTTCATTAAAAATTGACATAGACACCTTTTTGACCGGCCTGTTTCTTTCAAAAAAATGAAAACCAGCGTTGTATATAGAATAGCAAAATCACTTGAATTTTCACTTTTCAACTTGATACCACAAAGATAAAAATACACACCTGTAGGAGAAGGCAGTGGCACCCCACTCCAGTACTCTTGCCTGGAAAATCCCATGGATGGAGGAGCCTGGTGGGCTACAGTCCATGGGGTCGCCAAGAGTCGGACGCAACGGAGCGTCGGACACAACCGAGCGGCTTCCCTTTCACTTTTCACTTTCATGCATTGGAGAAAGAAATGGCAACCCACTCCAGTGTTCTTGCCTGGAGAATCCCAGGGACGTGGGAGCCTGGTGGGCTGCCCTCTCTGGGGTCGCACAGAGTCGGACACGACTGAAGCGACTTAGCAGCAGCAGCAGCAGTCTCATCCCAGTCTAGTAACTGGGCTGAAAAAAGGTCCATTTAGTTAAGCAGCCAAATTGGTTGTTGTAGTTATTTTATGTACTAGGTAGCAATATTGCTGATTGATTTTTTTTTCATTTTACATCATTTATTCTGTGAATTTTTCTCCCTAAGAGAGTAAACTGAAAAAGTGACATTTTTTCCTGCTGTTGATAAGCATTATGAGTAGAAATCAATAGTTAAATTGACCCAATAAAAGATGCCTGGGACCTACTATTGAGACAATAACATCAGAAAGCAACGTACATAGACTCTAACAAGGCCCAGAAGCATCCTTTGCTTTTGTTTTGATATGTGTTAGTAGCCTAAGGCTTCCCTGATAGCTAGCTCAGTTAGTAAAGAATCAGCCTGCAATGCAGGAAACCCCGGTACGATTCCTGGGTTGGGAAGATCCCCTGGAGAAGGGAAATGCTACCCACTCCAAGGTTCTGGCCTGGAAAATTTCATGGACTGTATAGTCCAGGGGGTCGCAAAGAGTTGGACACAACTGAGCGACTTTCACTTTCTTTCAAGTAGCATAAGACAGTGCTCATGAATTGCATTCTTTTTTCCTAGGGAGTCTATATATGCCAGGATTCTGTTCATTAATAGACAGGCTGCAGTCCATACCATGTGCCAAAAACAGGTATATACTTGCTCCAAGTTTGCTAGACCTCTGTAACACATTAGTGTAGAATTTATCTCTTTTACTTTGCCAATCACCAGCTACTTCTCTTTGACGTTGTATTCACATTCTGTGTGAAAAATAGATTTTATATTTCACTTATAATTTATCTAGGTATATTTATTTATTGGACACTTGTTAAGTGGTAAAGAAACTTTATAAGGAGAAAGGATCAATATATTAATATTAATAATTCTAACTCCCTTTGTATACAAATGCAAAATTCATCTAACTGTGCTTATTCAGTCAGTGCTCTTGTTAAATGGATAACATTTTCAAATCAATGGTGTACATAACACTAATATTAATAATTTGAACTCCTTTTCTACATGTATCTGTCCTTTAAATATAGATAGGATACATCTAGATCTGTGAGTAATTGGCTTTTTTTCCTCCTTTCCTCTGATCAGTGTCATTCTACCCCTCTTATATGGTAGGCAATTTGTAAAGCACATGGTAAGCAAAAACAATCCCCCTCTTCTCTTTTTGGTTGTAATGACTGTTGCTGACCAAAATCAAATAATTTCTCTAAACCGTGCTTTCAGTTTTCCGCTTCTCTAGTCAGAAATAAATCCTCTGTGTGCTGAGGGAGGAATAGTTTAGCAGGGAATCACTTAATAATCACTGTTCATTAATCACATAGAAAGAATCCTTTTTAATGTCAACTCTGTCATTCATATAAAATGTATGTTTCCTTGAGGAGTCTCTATGAATTGCTTGTTCATTCTCATTGGTTTTCATATATTTCATTATACGCCTTAGGAACTCATTAATTTCAACTATAAATTGAATGTTGCTTATGTACAGAGTCTGTGAATAATGAGATAGCAGTAGCACCTTTTCTTTGATTTACTTGTTATCTTCTGATCATATGAATAGCCTGTTGATTTCAGCTCTCTCCCTGCATAGCTTGTTGAAGGCTGCAGGGAGTAGTATGGTGGAGTTGGCTTACTTAAGACCTCTTCCTAACTCCAGGTTAAGTGACGTCATACTGGCAGCTTAAACTTGGCCACGGTGGGAGGATTTACACTGTGGAAATTGGCAAATGCTACAACTCCCTCCTCAGAAAGCCACTTATTAAACACTTAGCAGCACCCACTAGTTACAGAATTATCTCTTCTTTTTTGAACAATTGTTTGACCATGTGGAATAGCCATGTAGAAATTTCTTTTCAGATATCTTCTTTCTCTGCTGTTTTATTTATTTCCAGGTACTTTCTTTCTGTTCCACTTGCCAATGGAGTGACTGAGCAAATTACTTATGCTTTCTGTGTCCTGGTGTCCTTATCTCTAAGAGAGGGATAATAATGGTACCTGCCTTGGGATGGATATGATGTTGAATAAGAAACATACTTTTATCAGTCTAAAAGCAAAATGGTTGATGTACAATGAACACACAAGTAGTATTACTCTTTACCTTTCTGTACTTTAATTAATAGGTATTTGTTGATTCCTTACTAAGTACTTCATATTTTGCTTAGTCCAGTGGGTCATTGATTAAGACTCAGTGCCTCTAACCATGAGTATGACCCGCTGGTTAAAAAGCCTTCCTTTTTTGCTGCCCCAACCTAATGTCTTCTCTCTCTCTTTTTTTTTTTTTCTATTTTTCTTCTTAGAGCTTTTTTCTCCCTGTATGAGTTCTGCAAACTTTCTTCATACTTAGATTTAGTTTATCCATGACTCTTCTAAGCAGCTGCTCCTCAGACCTGCCCTGGTCATGCCATTGTCCTGCCTGCTTTTTTCTGTAATGCACCCAGTTCATATCTCCCTCACTGTCTTTAGGCTTCCCTGGTGGCGCAGATGGTAAAGCATCTGCCTGCAATGCTGGAGACTCGGGTTTGATTCCTGGGTCGGGAAGATCCCCTGGAGAAGGAAATGGCAATCCACTCCAGTACTCTTGCCTGGAAAATCCCACGGACAGAGGAGCCTGATAGGCTACAGTCCATGGGGTTGCAAAGAGTCGGACATGACTGAGCGACCAAATAAAATCAAATCACTGTCTTTGGCACATGAATTCTAATTACATGTATCTTCCCTGTCTGGATTTCAGTGCATGACATGTGACCTACCACCTTTGTGTTTTTGTCACTTAGCGAAGTACTTGTTACGTAGTAGACTCCATCGAAAAGAGTGTCTAAATGGTTGTTGGTTGAAGGAATACTATACTTTGCTCCTAAAGACCTTATTACTTGGTTGAAGAGATGATAGTATACCCATGTGACATGAAGGTGGACAGGAAAGCATCTTACAATATCTATATTTGTTTGAAAGTGAAAGTCGCTCTCTTTGTGACCCCATGGCTGCAAATTAAGTTTATAATTTATTTTCATATATACATTTTCCTGAAGTAGGAAAGGTCATTTATTTCCCTGTTACAGATACAGATTTTTATGTTCACAAATATAAATGAATTGAGTTAGGTCAGTCAGATGAAGTTTTAAGAAGCAGCAACCTAGCTTGTCAACCAGGTTTTGCTTTTGTTCTGTTTCTGAATCAGAAATACAGAAGAAAGTTTGGTTATTCTTATAAGCTATACTTTGTTTTCATTTTCTTTCCCTTCTTTGGGAAGTTTTAAGAAATTACTATGGTATTATCCTCCAATTAAAAAAATAAAAATTTAAAAAATTTAAAAACACAAAAACAAAAAAATTTTTATAGTGTTATTTAAGCATATACAGAATTAGAGAAATATTATAACACCTTTGTGTATGTATCAGTCAGCATTTTGCATCCATGTGAACATTTTCAGCATACTTTATCTGTCTTGTTTCATTTATTACCTTCCACGTACCTTTTGTCCCTGGCGTCTTTTTTTTTTTGTTCCCCTGATATCTTTTGAAACAAATCTCAGACATTCTTATCAGTTTACTTATAAGTATGTAGGAACTTTATGTATTAATAACTTGTTTTAAATATAACATATTTATGAATCTTATCAATATTGATAATAATTTCATTGTATCATTTAATTCCCAGTTTACATTCAACATTTTCCTGTATCACAGCAAATCTTTTTTACAAATAGATCGCTCAGATGAGCATCTAAAAAATACCTATTTGGATTTTATGTCTTTCAAGATTCTTTTAATCTATGATCATTCCTGCTCCTTTTCCCCTTCATGCTATATTTGTTGAGAACAATCAGGTCATTGTCCTAGAGAATATCTGAGATTTTGAATTTAGCTATTTGCTTCCCAGTAGTATCATTTTGCTTGTTCCCCCATCACCCTTATTTTCTGTAGACTAGAAAATTAAAACTAGAATTGAATTTGATTTTAATGCTACTGCTTATTATTTGGTGAGAATATTTCCCAACTGGTGCTGTGTACTTCCAGTTGCATCCCATCAGGAGGGAATAAATTCATTTCTATCCACTTCTAATGATGTTGAAATCTATCAGTAAGTTCAGGTGAACTTGGGCCAGTTCCTATAAAGTTCTCTGCCACATCTGGATCTAGTGGTTTCACTCCACTGTTGAGCATTTTCATAGCACCATGATTTTGTTAGGGATTCTAAAGCAGTGACTTTTAATTGTAGTATTCTTGCTGCATTTATTTCCTGAAATTTTTCTATGAAGTGCTTTTCTGTACTATCTCTTTGGCAATTCCATAATACAATTTATAGCATAAGATGATGGAGAAGGAAATGGCAACCCACTTCAGTATTTTTGCCTAGAGAATCCTGTGGACAGAGGAGCCTGGTGGGCTGCTGTCCATAGGGTTGCTGGAGTCGGACACAACTGAAGCAACTTAGCATGCATGCATGCATTGGAGAAGGAAATGGCAACCCAGTCCAGTGTTCCTGCCTGTAGAATCCCAGGGACGGAGGAGCCTGCCATCTATGGGGTCACACAGAGTCAGACCCGACTGAAGTGGCTTAACATCAACAGCAGCAAAAGATGGGAGAAATGCATGATTTTTTCTTTACCAGTATTTAGAATCAGACATTAACTTCTAATAAAAAAGTGAAATACAGTTATAGATATATTCAAAGTATTCTAACACATTTTAACAAAATTTCCCTTTAGGGAAATTCTTTGAATTTTTTTCCTATTTTTGGATGAATGCATTTTGATAACATTACTTTTCATGGAAAATTCTCTTTCCTTTCTTTTTGTTACTGTAAATATACTGCTATCTGATTGAGTCTGTTCTCTCAGAAGTTATTTGTTGCTCATCTTTTTTCTTTGGTAAGCACCTGGTTAGGCTAGCTACTTAGGATGTAGACACTGGCCCAGCTTTTTCACAGAATATATAGTTTGGGTTTGTTTCCTATGCGTAATATGATGTGATTAAAAAAAAAAAAACCGAATGTGTCTATGAATCTGTTTTTGCTTACTCTCATATTTGGCATCCTATATTATATCTTTTTAACAAACAACATTTTTAGTTGATTTTAGAGACCCTGGCCCTAGTCTCTGAAATAAAAACAGTAAAGAGTTTTGAAAGTTGTTACTGCTGACCCAAAGAAAAATTAAGTATCTGCATATAGGGCACTGTAGGTGACAAATGAGGAAGTTTTTATTTTTATTATTTGGAAAGGTAAGAAGAGGGAATAATGAGGACCTCTATAAGACAAAAGACAAAAGTAAATGCTTAAGATCCTGTGCTGTCTTAACATAAGTATTTGAACTTAGTTTGACTTCTGTTTTCAGGAACCGAGGGTGACATTTTATGGATGTCTTTATCTCCTATAATTAAAATATGTTTTGTCAGGATTGTTTTTAAGGTGTTTTGGATCTGAGAAACATATATCCAAATCTTTGTGAACATCTTGTATGAATAGCCAGTGTAAATGGTACTAGTAAGACCCTCCTTTCTCTACAAGATTTCTGTTTCAGTTCAGTTCAGTTCAGTTCAGTTCAGTCGCTCAGTCGTGTCCGACTCTTTGTGACCCCATGAATCGCAGCACGCCAGGCCTCCCTTTCCATCACTAACTCCCGGAGTTCACCCAGACTCATGTCCGTCGAGTCGGTGATGCCATCCAGCCATCTCATCCTTGGTTGTCCCCTTCTCCTCCTGCCCCCAATCCCTCCTAGCATCAGAGTCTTCTCCAATGAAGCAACTCTTCGCATAAGGTGGCCAAAGTATTGAAGTTTCAGCTTCAGTATCAGTCCTTCCAGTGAACACCCAAGACTGATCTCCTTTAGGATGGACTGGTGGGGTCGCCTTGCAGTCCAAGGGACTCTCAAGAGTCTTCTCCAACACCACAGTTCAAAAGCATCAATTCTTCAGCGCTGAGCTCTCTTCACAGTCCAACTCTCACATCCATACATGACCCCAGGAAAAACCATAGCCTTGACTAGGTGGACTTTTGTTGGCAAAGTAATTGTCTCTGCGTTTTAATATGCTATCTAGGTTGGTCATAACCAAGGAGTAAGTGTCTTTTAACTTCATGGCTGCAGTCACCATCTGCAGTGATTTTGGAGCCCCCAGAAATAAAGTCTGACAATTTCCACTGTTTCCTCATCTATTTGCCATGAAGTGGTGGGACCAGATGCCATGATCTTTGTTTTCTGAATGTTGAGCTTTAAGCCAACTTTTTCACTCTCCTCTTTCACTTTCATCAAGAGGCTTTTTAGTTCCTCTTCACTTTCTGCCATAAGGGTGGTGTCATCTGCATATCTGAGGTTATTGATATTTCTCCCAGCAATCTTGATTCCAGCTTGTGTTTCTTCCAGCCCAGCATTTCTCGTGATGTACTCTGCATAGAAGTTAAATAAGCAGGGTGACAATATATAGCTTTGACGTACTCCTTTTCCTATTTGGACCAGTCTGTTGTTCCATTTCCAGTTCTAACTGTTTGCTGACCTGCATACGGGTTTCTCAAGAGGCAGGTCAGGTGGTCTGGTATTCCCTTCTCTTGAGTGCACAATTGCACTCATCTCACACACTTGTAAATTAATGCTCAAAATTCTCCAAGCCAGGCTTCAACAGTACATGAACCATGAACTTCTAGATGTTCAGGCTGGTTTTAGAAAAGGCAGAGGAACCAGAGATCAAATTGCCAACATCTGCTGGATTTGTGTTTAGGAAATAGCAAATACGATATTATGTTGAATTTACCAGAAAAATGTATTCTGCATATCTGAAGTTATAATTTATATTGTTTTGATAGACATGTGCTGTTAATGTTGTAAATTTTGGGTATTATTTAAATAACTATTGTAATCCAAAGTCTTCTCACATATTTTCTCTAGAATAAAAACTCTGAAATAGCTGTTATGATTACTTGAAATTAGGGTAAAAGGCAGATTCCTGGAATATCGTTGAAAATACTTTTTTGCAATTGAAAATCAGGAAGATAGAGAAATTTTACAGTTGGCTTATAAGTCTATGCTAACATGTTTTATGATGTATGATGTTGCAGAGAAGTGCTGAGAGGCAAGAGATGTTTAAAAGCAGCAGTATTAGGTTTGCTTTGCTAGTACCTTATCAGGAAATTTGAAAGACAAAAAACTAAACCCTTTAATTGTGGTATCTGGTAACTGAGGATTAAGCTGAATTTAACTTTGAAGATAAGAAATGATATTTATATTATGTCAACGGAAACAATAGCTGTATTTTTGACTTGAGGAAATTGCTCAATCTAAATAGCATGAAAGTTGATCAAAAAGTGTATTCATCCATAAATATTGACTGTTTTAATCTGTTGAAAACGGAAGGCTAACGTCAAGGATACAGTAGTAAACTTCTAAAAGGAGTTGGTAAAAAGTAAATGTTATGCAGCACAAAAAGAATACCAGGGGGAAAATTGACGGAGAAGAATAACAGGAAGATTAGTCATTTCTGGAGGAAAAAAAGGTGGGGAATGGGGGAAGAAATATTTCAAACAGGAAGGGGGAACTGGAAGTACCAGTGCTAACAGACAGATAGGAGTTCAATACAGGGCAGAACTGGACTTTAAAAAAAAGGAATAATACTGGTCACACTTAGTTACAACATATAGTGTTTATGTCAATAACAGACAAAAATAAAATGGAGACATTTTTCTGTTAGGATTCAGAGAAATAAAAGAAATGATGTTGAAATAAAAGAGTGATATTTACTCCTTGGCCAAACTGACCTGGCTTAAGTCACACAGCAATGTCCAACTGCATAAAGAAAATGGATTTCTTTTAAAACAGGCGAGCATTCTACTGTTTTCAAGTGTTGGGTAAAACAAAAACATTCTCGGTGTCTTAAAATAAGTGTGCTACTTGGTTTGAAATAATTTTCACTTATTGTTTACTTATCTGACAACTGAAGAGGTAGCAATCTCCAAATACTTTAAGAATTACTTCTATAAATTCTCAAAAATATAAATTTAACTCTATATATCAGATGAAGTATATATGTATAACAGTCCCTGTAACAGAAAACAAGAAAGTTAACATCACAAGTGGTGTGTGTGTTGGTAGAATCCTATTAATCCTTCATTTCTGTTAGGGTCATTCATGCAACAGCTTTTGCTGGACACGTTTTCCAGTCTCTCTGAATGTTCTCATCTGCCAAAGAGTAATAATAATATATCTGCCTCCAAGTTGTGTAATAAGGATTAGATGAATTGGTAGACACAGACCTGGAAGTGGCATTTTGTCTTTTTACTTTTAATCTGATATCCAGATATTGAAACACAGGCTTATATGACATATTTCCAACTAACCAACATGGGAAGATGGATAATTGTAGTAGAAGCTCTTACTGATGCCTTGATGCTTAAAATGTCATATGCTAGGTTATATATGTATCCATACTTGACATATAAAACTGTTACTTCTGTTGGTCATCCCTCAGTAGCAACAGTAAACAGTAAATTACAGAAAAAGTAGTTTCAAGAAAGTAGATATCCCTAAGGTTATATAATCACAGCATCAGGATAAAATTTGTGTATTCTCCTATTTAGAAAAAATACAAATGCAGAAAGTGGCTTATGTATATTGAAATGAAGATATCAAATTTTAAAAGGTTATCTAATGTAACTTTAGAGACCAAGACTACTGTTATTTTAGGTAACCACATGGGACATATTCTATATCACTTCATTTATAGAAATACGATATGCAGTCAGGTAAGCATTTCCTGTTGATTTTATGATAAATTGCAACACTTTCATGACTTCCTGAGATAAAGTCTGATTCCAGCCCAGAATAACCAGTTTGCACGAACACCAAATACTACTAAAAAGTTCTCTCTCTCCCTCTCTCGCTTTCTCCCCCTATCTACCCTTACCCACAGGCAGACAGACACTCTTTCCATACACACACACACCCAGCCTCCCAGGCATAATTTCGTAGGAAATGTTTATTTTCCCAACTACAGAAAACAAACCTTATCTCAAACACTGAAAGTCCTTCCTTTTCCTGATTTGGAAACACGAGGTCATACTTGGAGATTTTCTGTAGCCAGCATTTAGGTTTATTTCAAGCTTAAAAAGTTGTGAGGATAAAATGACTCAGAAATTTCTAATGCACAATTAAAGCTTTTCACTTTTAGGTCACCAGTACATATCGAGCTGACTTGTGTTAGTTAAGGATTGATTACAGTTGGTACATTGTTTAATTTCCAGAAGAAGCTGGGAAGCTCACTGCAGCTCTTCCTGTTTTGATCTGCGTACGGGCTAGAGTTGGTGGTTATTAATGTATTTCTTTGCAGATAAAGCCAAGTTCACGGAATTAAAGAGAGTCGACCTAGTAGGAGTTGATGAATAAGAAGCTATTAATTGAGTCATCCACAAACATATATATTTATTGCCTGACACCTTTCTAAAAGTAAAGTGTGTTAAAACGGTCGGAATCATATTTCTAAGGTTTTAATTGCAATCATTGACAGCAAGAAGTAAGAACGTAACTTCAAAGATAAGACAAAGAGTCAGAATGACTATATATATATGTAATATGTTTATTTATATTCATATGAAACTCAGATGACTGCATCAGTGAGTCATGATCTTCCTAGTCTGTCACTCAGTAGTGCCAAAGTCATAAAATCATTTGTTATGTTCTGTCTTATGTAAAAGCCCATGGAATTATTTTATTTTTTCCACCCAAAAAATTCCAGAATCTATTTCTAAAAATCTTGAATAACTTGTTTTAATTCAGTGTTAACATTGGACATTGAGATAAGTCTAAATCTTGTTGTCAGCAAAGAGAAAAATCAAGCTTATGTGGATACAGTCTATAATTCCAATTCCTAAGGATTTCTGCAGAGAAGTTGTCTAGAAATACGGTAAAGAATTGTCATCTTCCTTCTGTGGAAACTTTTGATTGTAAAAATAATTGAGAGTAAATAGGTTCTAATGCATCACACCAGGCTGTGCAATATGGGTATGTAAATTTCTTCCTGCTAAATGCCACCAAATGGCTGCATTTCTTACAGCTGGTGGCTAAATTCTGACAGAGGGTAGATACCTTTACCATAACTGTATTTTCTCTCTGAAGTTTTCATGGATTCTTGTGGTAATTTATATCAAGTTAAAGCCATAAAAAGCTAAAGTTGGCCAAAATTTGTCCAGAGAGTTAGACTTTATTCCAAATTAATTGCTTGGTCTCAGTCTTCTTATTGGTTTCTCAGACTTACACATGGCTCCCTAGATGCTTGATTTGAGCTGTCTGACATTCCCCAGATGGCTTTGTGTCCTTAAGAGCTAATTCAAAGAAGGTCATTTCAGCTGCTGAATATTCAAGGAAGTATCCTGGTTGAAGGTTGGTTGCAGCCGGCGTCTCAAGGGATGAACCTTGGATTTCTGAAGCTTTCTCTGAGCTCACAGTTATTGTCTTGGCCCTACACATGATCACATTTATTTGCCAGCGGGGGAATAAAAATAAATATGACTCTCAGCAGTGGTAATCCCCCCAAAAAGAGTGGCTGACACTGTGGGATAATAATGTTACTACTTTGTTATTGCCCCTGAAGATATGATATATTGGAATAAAGTAAGAAACTGAGTTTGTCCTTTTTAAAATTTGAGAATAAAACATTTGTAAATTCCTTAAATTAGTAAGCATCGTTAAGAAAAATGATAGAATTGTGTAGTGTAAGCTTATCTACTTGTTAGTTGCTCAGTTGTGTCCAACTCTTTGTGACCCTATGGGCTGTAGCCTGCCAGGCTCCTCTGTCCATGGAATTCTCCAGTCAAGAATACTGGATTAGGTATTGTCCATTCTCTTCTCCAGGAGATCTTCCTGACCCAGGGATCGAACCTGGGTCTCCTGCAATGCAGGCAGATTCTTTACCATCTGAGTCACTAGGGTATATGACGTTAGGTACTTCATACCTACCTTTTTGACAAGGAGAGGGGGTAGATGATCCTTCTCCCACCAGGGTTCTGGCCAGAGCTGACATTTCTTATCTCCTTTATTTAAGAATCTAACATGTAATCAGCTTTCAGAAGGCGATAGAGGGTAGGCGTGGGCACAGAACCACTTCAGGAACTACATTCCCTGAATCCAAAGTTTACATTTGCTGTTTATAATTCCTATGACCTTTGGCAATGTCCTTAACATTCTTACCCCCCTAAATAGGAACATATTTACCTTATTGAGCTGTTTTGAATCTTGAAGAAGTAAAGGACTTAATGAAATTCTAGAGCACACAATAAGTACCATATATATATGCTCTGTTTACCTAAACTTTGTAAGCCAGAACTGATAACTGCAGTTTTCACAACATGTTTAAGAGCTCCAGGCCTGGAACTATCTATAACCTGGGTTCAGTGATCATTTTTGAGCCCTGTGACCTTATGTGACATAACTTGACTGAGCCTCAGTTTTCTCATTTGAAAAATGGGATAGTAATAATACCTGATTTTGTTGCTGCAAAGATTAAATGGAATAACACATGTAAAGTAATGAGTGCCTGGCACTTCTTGGGCATGCGGTATGTGTTAATTACTGTTCTGTTTTTACTTTGATGTTTAAGTGAACATGTGAAGTACTGATACATGAGCAACATGTGATACTCAGAATCTGTGTATGTAGAGTTTCAGTTTTGCTAATGAGAATTATTGTCATTTACTGTGCAGAGAATACATGTGTTGGTGTTTATAATTATTTTCTAATAAGCAAATAACATTTACTTATTAGAATAATAGTAATGTGTTTTTCACTTACCCTTTGTTAGACTATTTAGATTTTTAAAAAAAATCTTAATTTTTTTTTCTCTGTGAGATTTGAGCTCTGGATAAATTAGTTAAATAAAGTAAATGTTTTGTTAGTGATTTACCTTTCTATGTCCAGACATATTCTAGCCACTCATTAAGTTGAGCGCCACTGGGAGGAAAAGCAACTCATCAATAACATAAAAATGAGAATGAAAGAGAGAAGCAAAGAAGACATTGCTTCTTCTGTAAAATAAAGTTCATGAGTCCTGATATTTCCCCATCTGTCGGGAGTGTTGTAAAGATTATGAAAACATTAGCGTTTGTAAAATGTAATTCTATGCCAGAAAGGCAAATAGAGTATTATGAAAGAAACGACCAAAGTTGCATGATGACATTTATTTCATATGGTAACATCCTTTTTTTCATTAACAGGAAATGTTAGGGCAAAGTACCTGCTTCTTAGGAGTGGGAAAGGTAAATGAAAATTGAACAAGATTCATCAAGTCTTCTTTATGATAAACCTTTAAGACTGTGTTTTCCACAGAATTAGAAACGTGGAATTTCATAGTAAAAGTATATTTATCACCTTGTTTGGGGAGCAGATTTTAAGCATGATCACAGGAAAACACCTGTTTGACCCTCTGTGGGGAAGGCGCAAACGGGCAAACTCTGTCTAGGTGTAGAGTAAACAAGAATGCTTTGGCTAGCATCCTGCAAGGAGTCGGGTCTAAATGGTCTGCTCCAGCTTCTGCTGCTGCTGCTGCTGCTAATATTGCTGGGAAGGACAAGTGGCTGACCTGGCATATCCTTTACTCTTGGTGTGCCCCAGTCACTCAGGAAATGTTTAAGGGAACCTCCTGGATCCTTTTCATGGCACCATGGCAAGAAGAAGCAGTATCTTATCTATTGAAGATAAAGCATGGAATTGGCTAATGGATGCTGGTGAGTGAATAAGGCAAGTGGGGAGCCAGTTTATTAAGATACCTTTTAGGCAGACCCGCTCTCTTGAGGACTGAGGTGGCGTCCCTGGGAAAATGGCAGCTATAGTTGGAATCTCAGAACTTTGTTAGAAAGAAATCATAGTTTTAACACTGGTGATCTGATCCATGATACCATATATGTTCCACTAATAAAATTCATATTTATTCCCAGCTTGACCACTTGAAAGTTCTGATCCTGAAGTTTGTTAGCTGTCTCAGTATACGGAGTAGATGTTATTTCTTAGGCCCTATTTAATCTTCATTCTTGTTTTTCACTTGACCCACAGTGATTTTTTTTTTAAATAGCTTTTCAGTATATGAAAGAAATTATTTTTCCTTTCAAATCTAAATGAGCCACTCCTTTTTTCAACACGGTAAGAATATAGAATTTTAAATTAAGAGACTATATATTACATATAATTCTTTCCAGGAATATTCTTTTCAATTCAAGATAATTATGTAAGGAAATTAGTAAGATACTGTTCATATTAGTCAGATAGTTGCTCAGGATGAATCTTTGACATTAGCAATAAAGAAATTTCATTGTTAATGTATTTAATTGCCAATATAAGATAGTTTCCTTGAACGAGTTTCTAGATTGGTAAAATGAATAATTTGAATGAGCTTACCCACTCCAGACCTCTTGCCTGGAAAATTCCATGGATGGAGGCACCTGCTAGGCTATACAGTCTATGGGATCACAAAGTCTCACACAACTAAGCAACTTCACTTCTCATCTCAGTTTTTCTCACTCTAAAATTTTCTCATGCTAAAATTTCCTTTCCCCAAAGCAGAGGCCCATTTTTGATAATCCTACTATGAGATTTGAAATACACATGTATCTCTTCTATCTTATAATTTATTCAGAAGTGAATATGTGCCAATTAATTAATAGTTTGCCTGTATCTTTCATGAAAAGATTGGAAGATACAGGTGATACTTGGAAATAGCAAGTTTTTCACAGAGGTGTAGACCACGGTTTTCCAGAATAATTAACCTATGATTAATAGGTATTTAGTAAAAAAACTTTAACAGTCAAATTTAAGAATTTACTCAGAGCATAGTAAAGGCCCTGACAAGCCATGACTTTAATGTCATTTCAGTTTTTAAGAACTCTGTTTGACTATAACTGCCACTCCCCCATCATCTATGCTTTTTGAGAAATGCCTTTTCACACGTGGCGGGACTATTCAGCCAATAAATGTATATTGAGTACCCACTGAAGGAACTAGCTGCCCACTCCAGTATTCTTGCCTGGAGAATTCCATGGATGGAGGAGCCTGGTGGGCTGCAAACCATGGGATCACAAAGAGTTGTCAACGACTGAATGACTAACACTCACACACTACACCTACTATGTTCCCAGGTTAACAAGTGCAGGAATACAACTGAAAGCACCTTTGTCAAAAATTTCTTCCTTTGTGATGCTTAACAATAGGGAAACAAATTTTGGTTTAGATTATGTAATCATATTACTTTTAGGAAGATACTGTAGTAGCAATATCATGTTTATTTTTAAAAAGCCACTCACTACCAGTTTTTCTATTTTCACTAACAATCCTGACATACTATTCTGTCTGAAGAGCTTATAACTGAATGGACTGTACTATTTTAATTGGCAACATTAATTCAGTTTCTTGCCTTCTCTTCCACATTTTTTATTTGTATTAGTTTTTGTTGTTTAGATTATTGAAATTGATTTTCATGAGAGGGATTGAGAAAAGAGGTCAGAAAACAAACTGTAATGGATTTTAAAATATTTTATTTAAAGTCGGGCGTACTACGTTGAAAAAAAGTCAGCTTCCATTTGGTTTCCACCATAGGGACTCACTTCATCTTTTCTTATGCAGACCTATCATATTGACATGTTGGTGTCTTAAAAAATAAGCTTTAGTTCAAACAAACATCTGTTTCCACTTAGGCACTGTTTATACAATAAAAGTATTTTTAAAGGGAAATTCATATTCCTCATCCTGTTACACAATCTCAATTCTCTCAAATTTAAAATACCAGCTGCCTGGGCAGTACTTACTATTTTGTAGTATAAGGATTATTTCATTTTATAAAAATATCTGACCCTTAGTGACTTACTGGACATAAGTTTTGCCCAAGCATGTGCTGCTTTTATTGCACGTTATTAACATAATACATATGACATAACCACATGTATATGAGACTGGGGATGGAAGTCAGCCTTTCCCAACACACAATATTTGAGTTATTTGATACCAAGTAAATAGATTATTATTACTCTTCTAGTTAACTTGGACATATATATATATACACACACACACACACACACATATATATAAAAGCAAATACCCAAAGTCAAGATTACACACACAGAACTTCATTAGGCAGTAGTATTTCTTTTCATTTAATTCTAAAACAATATAAAATATTATGCATGGTTAATTTGCTTCTCATCTTGAAACAGTGACAGTTCCTAAATGAGTCTGATCATTTTAATTTTGATTCATATTAGGGATTATTAAAGTTCTATCAGAGTTTATATTTAGTTTCTAGCTTGATTTTATCCAGCTCATTAAAGCAAAATTGTCTTAGGGTCTATCTCCTGTAACTGTTTAATATTTAACATTCACTTGGCTCTTCAAGATAAGTTCCTGAAGGTTTGTGAGCATTTGAAGAGCTGTGAATAGTGGTTAACAAGCTATTTTCCATGGAAAATAGAATATTGTGAAGCCCAGATTTAGGAGAATCTCAGTGAGTAGTTATCCGACAAAGCATTAAAAACTACTGCGTTAAGCTCATTTTTCTTTCTGCCTCCTCTTTTTTTTCCATCTCTGCCTCATCTCTGAACACTTTGTTCACTTCTTTTTCTTTTTATTCTTCTTATCTCATTGAATTCCTTCAGTCTCTCTCATCTGATCATAATAGAAAGTGATGGTTTGATGAAACATGTATTTAAAAAGCAGTTTTAATGGTTTCTCAATTTAAAAAATCAGCTGGGTTTAACCTTCTTGCTGTCTTCTCATTTTCTCCTCTCATAGTGGATAACTTTGCCTTTTAATCTCTGTAGCCTTGTGGATCAGCACCCTGTGACTTTTTTGTATTTGTAAATTCCTTTATCTTAATATAGATGTTTTAATAATGTGATTTAGGAATTTTATGCCACTTACTAGATTTTTAAGCTCAACTCCAGTAGACATACTATAATGTGTCTTCCTTACTTTTCTTTCTAGAACTAGAGCTCCATCTCCCCCCTCAGCTGTGTTTTTGGCTGTATGTGGGATGCTAGAATGGCCTGTCTCCGTGTATTTTGTTGCACTTCGCCATCGCTTCTTATGTTCTGTTGGTGAATCTTGGTGATTCTTTTCAAGCGCTTCTTGAGCTCTGTGCTAGTTGTTCCGTTCCCTTGTTCCCTTAGGGTCTTGTGCTGTGTGGCCATGTCTCCACTTCCTTGGCCCAGTCCATTGACAGACCCTTGGGTTCCCCGATGGCTGCCTCTGAACCCCTGTGAGGGTGGGAATATTCCTCCCCCTGCTGCTACAATTGAGCGCCCTGTGCTGGGTACCACGTTGCCCTCTACACCTGCTTTCAGTTGTTAAGGCTTCCCAAGCTTTGGCTGCGGCTCAGTGATCCTGCTGTCAAAACCCTCAAGCTTTCCTAGCCTCGACACTCAGTGGTAGCAGCAGGTGTTGGGATCTCTCCAAGCCCCTAAGACCCTGGGAGCAAGAGAATGGCCGTTTGACATAGACCTCAGGAGTTTTCAAAGCACCAAGAAACCTCTGCAGAAGATATGTAAAGGTAAGATTCCGATTTCTCCAGGAAGCTGCTCTAGATGCTAAGACAACCTACAGCCGTTAACTTAATGTAGACTCCATAGGTAGGCTATGCTTGGGCAGCTCTATATCTGATGATAGAACCAAAGTAAAACACTTCTTTCAGGAATTTGGTGTGATATTCACTTTCTATTTGATTTTATTTAGATTAAACTTGACGCTGAATAGATTTTTAAAAAATACTTTTTCCATCCTTGGAAGTGGAATTTGTGAAGGACCTTTTGACTTAGTGTATCTTGTCAGAGAATCTTGTTGAGAGTGGAAACAGTTAAAAATAAATAGAAAGTATCTTTTTTTTTTAATGCCTGTATTTTATTTACCTCTCCATTCATGTTGAAATCCAGAAACATGAAATGGTAATTTCCTCACAGTTTTCAAACTCAAATTCCAAAGTCCATAGTTAATTCAGAAGGAATGAGAAGGGCAGCTCAGTTCATGGCAGTGCCAGGATACATTATTGTCCTTTGTCAAAAATTACTGCTTGTTGTTCTAAATGTAGCAGTCTCTTTTCTTTTAGAATTTAATTTCGTTTATTTTTTTTAAGAGATTATTTTCCTGCCTCTATTTCTTGGGGGAAGATTTTGCTCCATTTACATGTAAAATTCTGGATTAAGAATACTTGTGGGGGTGTGTGAGAGATGGGAGAGAGCACAGCAGCATGTTGGAGTGAATGGCACAAATCATCTCTTCAGCGTTACAGCTTTTTTGGCAACTGTTACTTATTTATAAACTTTATTCTTTATTTTGCCTCCATTCATGGACATTATTCTGGAAAGTGTTATTAAGACGCTTCTAATATGAGGTCGTTGGTGGCCTTACTATCATTTTATGCCTTCTTTTTTCCTCCCTTTGTTTTCTTCTCAATAAGGACTTAATCTCTTAATTGATTCCCTGTAGTTGAAATCAAGGCTATTATTAGCTTACTGTCACACTGAAACACTTTCATCTCAATAACCAAAAATGTAACAGATTTTAAAAATGAAAAAGAAGTTTTGACCAATAGCTGTACAAAATGAAATAGAAGACTTATCTTTGATGGTGCTTATTTTAGCATGTGTATTTTTAAAACTAAAAGATGTTCCACCAAATATTTTATTTACAATTGAAAATATTCAAGTTTTATTCTCTCTAGACTTTGAAGCATAAGGAGTGGAATGTTCTGCTGTCTTTCAGTACACCTAATTGAGTAATTGATTTCACATGTAAAAACAGAAAAGGGAAATTTTAATGCTTTGATTCTTAACCTTTATAATAAGTTTACAGTTTTAAAAAATGTATGGCACCGTAGAAGTTAGGAGTTTGCATTATTCTCAAGTTGGCTTGTAGAATGCTTTTTTCTGTTTCATTATCTAGAATACTTATATTCTACTGGGACAAAAAATGAAACAATATACATATAAAATTATACATATGTATAAAATTTTAAAATGATTTAATTAAGTGAAGAAGAATGATGGATTGTACTTATGGCCATTTGTAAAATGTTCTTACAATTTTAAAATTACTTTAAAAGCATTTTTAGTGGAACATAATTAGTGATGTTCATTGTATTTAATGTTTTTTGAAGAAAGTAACTGCATATAAGCAGGACACAATATAGTAATATTTAGAATTTAGTGGTTGCTTTTTTAAGGCATACAGAAAAGATACAAGATACCCCAAATTAGTGGTATCATTAAGATCTTAGCAGTTAGCTGAATAGAATAAATAATAGTAATAAATAAATTGAATAAATATAGAATGACTATTTTGGAGATAAGGAAACAGAGGACCAATAATTCATAATTTCTTAAGCTCAGAGACAAGACCAGAATTCAAGTCACTGAATTCTAACCAGTGCACTTGTTTGTATGTGATTCTGTTGCTTAAAGTTGCAGTACATTTGAAGGGCCAGAGCAATGTCGGCAAAGCAATGAATGGATTCTAGGACTAGAGGAGATATTCTTCAGTATTTAGAGTTTCTGAGCATGGCTCCTAAACCTGGTTCCACTTCTCCACTGTAGCATGATTGGGGGCTTTAGAATTTCTTTTTTATTTCTGTCTTGTTTCATATGGCTTTCATTATATTCAGAGTTTGAAAAATACATTGGAAGGAAATCATTGAAATATTTTTGTTTAATGAGAGTGTAGAACTTCTGCCATCCCATTTATTTCAGTTTATGATCCTGTAATTTGACAGTCTTCCAAAAATTTCAATTCTCAAAGATGAAAAGATCACACCTGTATGCAACTGTAGGCAGTATATTTTCTGTTTCTAAGCAGAAATTTTAATTGACTTCCATTGTTTCCAAAATTAAAAAAAAATATTCAATTTGCAGCTTTCAAGATATCTATTTATGATATCATAAAGGTGGGGAGAGTACTCATTCTCTGTAATACAGTAATTGTATTTGTCTGAAATTATTTGATATAGTTATTAATTAAATGTGTTCTGGTTGCCTGACTTGAAATTATTACTTCAAAATTCAGATTTCTCCCTGATTTTACCACACTGCTGTCAGCACTTGGGGCTTACCAGGTGCCTCAGTGGTAAAGAATCTGCCTGCTGACACAGGAGACATGGGTTTGATCCCTCAGTCAGGAAGACCCACCTGATAGAGGGCATGGCAACCCACTCCAGTATTCTTGCCTGAAGAATCCCATGGACAGAGGAGTCTGGCAGTCCATGGGGTCGCAAAGAGTTGGACATGAGTGGGCACACACACACACACACACAATATCATCACTTAATAGGACCTTGCTTAGGCTCTTTTACTATGATTCTTGGGGAAGTATAATTGTAATCCAATCCTTTTTCAAGATGCTCACTATCCAATACAGACCTAGGGGAAAAATGTGTGCAAAACTAAGAATGTAAACTCTGAATTCTCCTTTAAGAAGGTTCAATTTGAAAAATACTTTAGAGTATTTTGGAACAGAAACTTATAACGCTTACTTTAGAAAAAAGTATGAAGTACGTATTCACTGAAGGTCTTAAAAGTCAGGCTGGTTCAAAAACTAAGGTCTGTTTAATCCCAATCATAATGATCCCTGAGTATTTACACTATCACTCAGCTCATAAGACTCACGCCTCTCAAGTCCCACTGGTTTCTATTTCCCATCTATTCCTTGTGCCTTCTTGGAGAGTATGAGAGTTGTGCAGACTCTTGGGCTATGAGCAGAACATTTATAATCGACACTGAGAAATGTCAATGTACATAAGCCTTTTATGATATATTTCCTCAGCTGTAATAAATAAATCAAAGTCCCCAGTCTTGTTAGACATATCTGTGTAGAAAAGAAAGGAAAAAACAGAGCTGAACTTGGTTCAAGCAAATAAAAGAAAGGACAGATCTAGAGATGGTCCCAGATACTGACATTTTTGATACTTTAGAGGGGTTTTACACTGTTCAATATCCTTTTTGTTGCATGGAAATGAAATCTTATTGAATTATTCAAGGTTAAGATATGTCTTTAATTGTAATTTATTGACTACCTACTACTTCTAGTCATTACAATAATTATCTCATTTATTCTTCACAGAAACACCTGGAAGTGTGTAGTACTACTTTACCTTTACAAATGAGGAAACAGGCTAAGAGAAGTTGAATAATCTGCTCAAGATACCATAACTGGACCCAGGCATTCCAACTCAGGACATATGGCTCCAGTGTCCACACTCAGAGATCCTATTAATTGTAAATTCTGGCAGTGAGTGCTAGTTCCCAAATTCAGTCCTGCCCCTTTTTATGACCTAGTGCCACTAAGATGTTCCTTTTTAAACCCCCTCCCAATTCAGTCTAGGCTGCCTATCATCACTGGCTATTTGACCTTGAACAGGTGACTTACTATCCTCTTTTAGTCATAGTCCTACTTGCTCTGAAGTAGGAGTAATACTATCTCCTTTTCTTTTTATGAAAATTTAATTTAATGAGAGTGTATGCCAGGCACTCAACACAGTGGCTGGCATATAGAAAATAGCTATTGAATTGTTGATGCTATTATGTAATTTTCTCAAGGTCACACAACTAAGAAGTGATTGAGTCAGAATTCAGATCCAAGTTTGTAAGAATGAAAAACTAAACAAGAACATGTACACACATATACACTTTCCACAAAGCAACAGCAATAACAACAGGATAACAACCACAGAGCAAAAACTCATGCTTTCTTCAAACTCTGATGCTACCTCTTATGCCTAACCATACCTTTTATGATGATTAAATCATGATGTCTGAATGCTGTTGGGAAAAATAGCATGGTTTGGTGGCTCAGGGGAAACTAGAGGTAAGGCTTTCAAAAATTGGAGTTCTAGCTCCATTGCTTGCAAATTATTTGGTATTGGGCAAATTACATAACCCATCTACCGCTCTTTATCTAAATATGAAGCTAATAATAGTACCTATTATATTGGGTACAATGATAGAAATTTATGTAAATTAAAGGACTCCTTTAATAAATGACTTTCATTAATAATTAATTGAGATGTACATATTTCTTTTAAAATATGGCATGTTCACAGAATGAGATGCATGGTTATGAAAATCTGAGATGGGTTGGATCTTGGTAATTTTATGATCTGCCATTCTCCCAAGAATCAATATGTTTTCACTGTCAGTAGCAGGCCTGTAGAGAAAGATGGGGGAAAGTCATCAACGATCAGAACTGACCCAAATATGGAGTGGTTTTGCCATCAGGAACGTGGATGAACTGCTCTCCATTGGGTAATATTAGTGACTGGCATCACGGTCACCAGTTGGTGGGAATATGTGGGCATAGTCTGATTAAGCAGATGGTAGGTAGTAACAGTGTTCTTTCCCTTTTGAAACAGAACACAAACCAGTAGGTGGGGTTAAGTCCTGGAGAGAGTCTTAACTTGGACTGAGTGTCAGAGGTTAGCCTCGAACACTCGTCAGAGCAGGGACTTCTGCTCACATGTCTAACCTCCTTTACTAGATTCTCAGCTTCTTGAGGTCAGAGAGTTTTATTATATTTCTTTACAATGCCATGTATAGGCTCTGGGAAATAGCAGACACTCCGTGCATGTTTGATAATTAAAGGAAAGAATAGATGTTCTAGAAATGGGACAGAACTCATTTAAGGATCTCGCAGCCATCAAAGGGGCTGGAATGGAAGACTGTAGTTGGAGAAGCCTAGCCTGCCCTGGGGCTCCTTCAGGGACAGTTGTTGTTATTTAGTTGCTGAGTCATTTATGACTCTCTTGCGACACATGGACTGCAACCTGCCAGCCTCCTCTTCATGCAACCTGCCAGGCTCCTCTGTCCTTGGGATTTCCCAGGCAAGAATACTAGAATAGGTTGCCATTTCTTCCTCTAGGGGATCTTCCTGACCCAAGGATCGAACCCACATCTCCACTCCTGCATTGCAGGCGAATTTACCATTGAGCTACCAGGGAAGCCTCACACAGGGACAGAGAGAAGGGTTAAAGGCAGATCCTAGGGGTGGATCAGGGAGCTGAATGTATGTAATCTTTGTAATGACAGGTTTGGGGACCTAGCAGAATTGAGACTGTCATTGTAGCCTGATTAATGAATGCAGGAATAAAATATTCCCACTGTTTATAAAACTTTTCAAGCTGAGG
The DNA here is from genome assembly GCA_006408695.1 of Aepyceros melampus. Lineage (NCBI taxonomy): Eukaryota > Metazoa > Chordata > Mammalia > Artiodactyla > Bovidae > Aepyceros > Aepyceros melampus. Next base: position 75,515 of record SJXQ01011209.1, on the reverse strand, counting down.
ACATATTTAAAAAACTATTGGAATCAATTTACATTCATTTTTCAGACAGTTAAAGATGATATTTCTGGCATTAAAAAGCCAATTTTCATACCAGATTTCAAGAAAAATTCACCTGTAAATGTGTCATTAATGTATATGCCCTTATATGAAGAAGTTATCAAAATACGGTTTTAGATATGTAAAGTTGTAATTTGTAGTATATGAGTAAAATGAGCTTACGCAGATGATGTGGAAAGTCGGAGTATAATTATAAAAGTTGAAATATTTGTGGGGAATGGTTGGTAAAATTTTATTTAGTATAAAATTTACTCCTTTTTTGATGTCTATTCTCCAAAATAATAAGATAAAAACATCTTTCAATCAAAGTTTGTATTAAAAACAGTGAAGTGAAGCAAAAGTCGCTCCGTCGTGTCCGACTCTTTGTGACCACACGGACTGTAGCCTGCCAGGCTCCTTTGTCCGTGGAATTCTCCAGGCCAGAATACTGGATTGGGTAGCTGTTCACTTCTCCAGGGGATCTTCCCAACCCTGGGATCGAACCCAGGTCTCCCTCACTGCAGACAGATTCTTTCCTGTCTGAGCCACCAGGAAAGCCCAATTTAAAACATGAAACACATTCAAAAGAAAAATAACTCTTCTTTAGCATAATGATTTACGTTGATACTTAAATTGCCATGAGGTGTTTTTAGGTAAACCGAACGGATAAGCCCATTATTTGGTATGTGTAGATCAGACACATTCATTTACATTCACACCCAGGATATTGTGTGCTACCACCTGGAGGATGGCTGTTTAGAAAACTTCAGCTGAGAGTTAAAATCGGGCCAAATGTTTCCTGGAACATTTGTGTCTCTTTAATTTGAAAAAGACCATATGTTTCAGTAGTGCTTCTATAATATTAAGATAGCTGGAACTTTCCAGGGTATCTCAACAGCAAACTCTTAAAGCAAGGGCAAAATTATTACACATTTTAAAAATTTTGCTTTGGGTCTAAAAGTGAAAAAATCATCACCAGCGTAAGTACATTATTTTGTGGAAAGTAGGGTCCATCCCTGCTTTTATTTTCAAATGTGCCTATAAACTCACCTTCTCTTCCCAGTCTCTCTGTATACGTAGAGATGTTTACAGAGATGTGTGGACAGAGGTGGCGATGTATACACACACCCACATCCACACACACAGGTACACGCACATGCACACGAACACTTGTGCTTATACATAAGTAAAGGATTTACACCAAAACAGAGATTGCAAGATGTTATCTCTATCATTCTCTTCAATCATTTGCTTTTATGACTCTGCATCCCTGAATTATATGTGGGTCTAGCATACTCTTTGAGGAAATACCCTGGCAGTGCTTTTTTTCCCTGTTTCTCGTTTCCTGATGTATGCTTTTAGTCGATTTGGTCAATTCATCAAAGTGAATTTTAATTAGGTAGTAAGTTTGAGATATTACTGAAACTGTATGTAGTAACTAACAAAAGTTAAACTCATTATAAAATCTTTTACACAGGAAATAACTTAGATACCTGAGTGTCAATTTCACCTCCCAACCTTTGCCCTGCATATGTTCTTGGCAGTTTAATCTGTTCTGTTTTATCCTCTTAATAATATTAGAGGGAGTGGTAGAAATAAAATTATTGGGATCCCTCCCTGAGGAGAATTTTAAAATTGGAAATAAAAATGTCAATATTAAGGGGAAAATGTAAATAAAGTGAGCAGTGCTCGATAACCGTCACCAGTTGTTACTCTTGATTTCCTTTCTGGCAGTTGGCCTTTGATATATGAATTTTTTTTAAAGATATTTATAATTAAAAAAAAAAAAAGGACTTCCCTGATTGTCCATTGGCTAGGATTCCATACTTCCAGTGCAGGGGGGTTGGGTTCCATTCCTGGTTGAGTAACTAGATTCCACTTGCTGCAACTAAGACCTGGCACAGCAAATAAATAAATATTTTTAAAAATGTGCTGCATGAAATAAGTCAAACAGAAACACTTTTTATTTAGATGGACAGCTGTATAGTTAAACCACTGTGTATGAACATATGCGTATGTGTATCATTTATTAGATATAATTTGCAGAAACTCTTTCCACATTTCTACATGGAATTGCAAATATACTGGTACAGCTTGGCAGTTAGGAGCATTGACTCTGGAGTCAGATAAAGGTATAAACCTCACCTCCACCACTGACTTACTGTGTATGTTTCCTTGTGTAAGTTATTGGACCTATCTGAGTTTCAGTTATGTCATCTTTTTATAATAGAGATAATAGTGAAACTATAAGATTGTTTTGAGGATTAAATAAATTAATAAATAACTTAGAGCAGTGCATGGCATACACTGGATATTCAATAAGTTGTTATCTTGCTATTCTTTTGTTTTGTGATTTGTTTCTAACAGAACTGGTTACTTAGCCTCCTATTTTATGAGGTAGGGTTGATGGGAACTGACAGTTTGAGAAAAGAGGTAAAACTGAAAGTTGAGAGTCTACTCTGTCCATGGAATTCTCCAGGAGAGAATACTGGAGTGGGTTGCCATTTCCTTCTCCAAGAGGTCAACTGCCAGAGGCCAAATTCATGTGGTAGTATGGAGTCCCAAACTGACAAATCTTATGAATGACTGATGGGAGGGAACTGCACTTAAAACATAAATAATCTGCAGTTATATCATTGGGAGACAGGGCTTAGCAATGCTGCCCTTTTGGAAGATGTAGAAGGTTCCACATTTTCTGCATTTCAGTGTCTTATAGTCAGAAATTTTTACCAATATCTGTTTAAACTATTGTTTCCTTATTTTTAAAAAAATTCATACCTTTCACATAAATAGGTTAGACATTATTATAAAGAAACATTTGGTTATTTCCCTTCTTTTCTTCTTGCTTTTCTCCTTATTGTCCCGTTGTTTTCCTGGGAAGAGTTTATTTTACCAGGGATAAATGCAAGAGGTTATTTGATGGAATAAACCTGATGACTCTCAGAATGATGCTGTACTGTGGGATAACCACACTTGCCTGGGATAGTTCCCATTTTGGTTTTTCTCCTAGACTTTGCTTTACTGTACTGTGGTTAGGAAAACAGAGTCCTGAGTTTTGTTTTCCAAGTTTGCCTAGGCTAATTAAAGCCACCATTGTCCTCTACAACTGTAAGTGAAGGTTGCCCAAGAGGAAAATACAGAGCACCTTCAATTAAAAGCATTAAAATAACAAAGGCTTTAGAAGCTGTTTTCTTGATTCCTGACCCTGGGTAAGAAACTTATGATCCAGCTTCTACAAGGGTTGTGGGGACACCCTGTCCTGTGCCCCACACGAAATCCCTAAACAAAATTGCTTTAATTTAGAAAATATGTAGTCTATATTACATTTTCAAAGATCAGGGTTGAGGGCTTGAACTTGTATTTTCTTATATATTTAGAGTTTTTAAGCTGTGTTGATTTATTTGCAAACCTGTAATGAACTGTCGTATAACAAAGGACACCTAACTGTGCCTTATTAAGATTGCTACACGGAAATAGACCTCTTTAAAAAGGACATCTCAACTTGGAGGAAAGTTTAATTTTAGTTTCAATTTAGAACCTAAGTTATTTTGAAATGTCTTTACAGGGGTTGAAAAATGACATATTGAAAAATAAAGTTATTTAAAAAATGTTAATTCAGTTAATTATTTTTAGTAACAAAACCACAAATTAAGTTAAAATTATGCTTTAATTATTTTTGTTATGAATTTCTATTCCAAAGATATTTTAAATTATATTTTCATGTTTAGGTCTTTCAGTAGACCATTTTCTCCCTATAACTTAAATATACCAGTTCTTATGGAATCAGGTCAGTTTTTGCTTCGTTTGTTAAGTTTTTGGCATCTTTTTTCTTTTTACTGAAGTATAGTTGATTTACAGTATTGTTTTAGTTTCAGATGTACAGTGAAAGTGAAGTTGCTCAGTCGTGTCTGACTCTTTTGTGACCCTGTGGACTGTAGCCCACCAGGCTCCTCTGTCCATGGGATTTTCCAAGCAAGAATACTGGAGTGGGTTTCCATTTCCTTCTCCAGAGGATCTTCCCAACCCAGGGATTGAACCCAGGTCTCCTGCATTACAAGTAGATGTGTGATTTGGTTACATATATGTTGTTGTTCAGTCGCTAAATTGTGTCTAACTCTTTGCGACTCCATGGCCTGCAGCATGCCAGGCTTCCCTGTCCTCCACTATCTCCCAGAGTTTGCTCAAACTCATGTCTGTTGAGTCGGTGATGCCATCCAACCACCTCATCCTCTTTTGCCCCTTCTCCTCCTGCCCCCAGTCTCTCCCAGCATCAGGGTCTTCCAGTGGTAGTACATATATATATATATATATTTGTCTATGTTCTTTTTAATTTTTTCATTACAGTTTACTGTAATATATATTTACTATAAGATGTATGTACTGTAAGTTTCCTGTGCTATACCATTAACCCTTGTTTATCTGTTTCATATATGGTAGTGTGCATCTGTTAATCCTATACTCCCCCTTTGGTATGATTCCCTCTCCCTTCATTTTGGTAAGCATATGTTTGTTTTGTTTTTTGCATTTTTCAATGGAAGTCAGGAACTTTACGACAAAGAAGACTACAAATCATTTAAGACTGAGGACAAAGCACTGGATTCCGACTTGCTTACTTAGTTTCTTGTGACAAGTTTCCATTTAATCACCATTTTGCCTTGTGTGTATCATGTGTCCCTGGAAGCATACCCACCATATTGCCTCCCTGGACCACATGAAATCTGATAGGGGTATGCATAGCACAGCATCTCTTGCAAACTTGACTTTCATCTTACTTGGGAAATAATTCATTTATCTGACAAGCAAAATAATTGCAAGTTCAAAAATATTTACTGTGATTAGTAAATCTTTGCCTAAATCCTGACCACCAATGGTACACCTGTATATTGCTCTCATGAAGATGAATATTGAAAACATAATTTTTTATAATATAATTGGTAGTACAAATTTTAATCTATTTTGAAGAATTGTGAGATGGAGAAAAAATGAGTTCAAACTCTTCTTTTCCTTAAAGTTAAATAATGTGAAAAAGTCAAGATCATATTTAAAATTTCTTTTACAGTTTTGAGACTTCCGTTGCCCGAAATAACTTTACAAAAGTTAAAGTGAATATGATGGTAAGAAAGTTAAGGTTTAGAAAATAAGCATCTGCCCTTAAGGAGAAAATGATTTTTTAACAAATGTAGATAATATAAAATTTGCTATATCAACAGTATGTATTATTTCCTCAAACAGCTGAATAAGCTTATGTGTATTTATTGAATAAATAAATGTGTTAGTGAAAATGAGTGAGTGTATAAATGAATGGATAAACTTAGTGGTAATACTCTCTTCTTGTTGTTTATTATTTTTAGAAAACAATACTTATTTTAAGGTACCATAAAGAATTCATTGAAAGAAGAAGGTGAAATTCCTCATTTTCTCTTGTGGCAACAACCAGTTGTTATAGTATGATGAGAATGTCTTAGGTTATAAGATATTGCTTATGTAGGTTGAATTATCCTATCTGAATTTATAGGGTTTTTGGGAATCAGTAGAGGAGAAAACACAAATAAGCAAAAAGGCAGTTTGTCCTATTCTAAAAATAAATATTTGTCCATTTAATTACATCCTCAATAAGATTAATAGAAATGGATTAAGAAAATTACAGTAGTTTAGAAGAAGTTAATGTGTTCTCTATCCCTGTTTTTATTCGATTTTGACAATAATTGTGTTAAAGGGACACCATGCACTATGTATCTTTAAACATTTAGCAGCCACAGTAACATCCAAAAGTAGAGTATTTAAAAAAAGCAGTGGGCTTGATACTGTCGTGGCAGGTTTTTAACTCTTGGAAATCAAGATAGGGGAAACAAATTAAATGTCAGTATGAAGTGAAGGCTTTTTGCAAGTCTTGGGACATCATGGAGAGCATCATAAATCTAATAAATCTTCCTACAACGTGGGAACAGAAAGAGTAGTTGCAGAAATACACTGAGGTGGGAATGTGAAAAGAAAGGAAGAGCCTCTGCTGATAAAGGAGCAAGCTCACATCAGCGTAAGCACTGGTTACGGTGCCTCTCCTGGGGCTCATTCTCCAGGATGTATTCCTTGTGCTAAATAGAGTACTTATGTAAACACACTCTGTAGACATTTGAAAATACTGGAATAACAGTTCTTCAAGGGTTACTACGTAATTATTTCTAGCTGTTGCATTTATTTATCTTAGTACCAATTTATAGAGCTAGTCTTTGACTTATGTTACCTACTGTGTCTTGTTTCATCATTTGAAAAAGTACATAAACAACATTTAAGAAAAATGCTAACATTGGTGACTTTATTCAGTGAATAAAACAGCTGGAAACTTATTTCTTATTATTTTGTAAATGGATAGTTGAATGTAACATTATATCCATGGCATGTTGAAAAATAAAAAAGGAGAAAGAATAGAAACTTGGCCTTCTGAATGAACAGCTTTTTAAAACACTAGGTTTTGATTTTATCTGAGCTTTACTGGAGAAAGTTTTTACTATCTCTGCAAGGCCTAGAGGAAATCACTGAACTAGAAAAGCTGGGTATCATTTCTGACTAATCTCTTAGTCATGTTAATAATAGGAAATTATTTAGTTCCTATTTTTCATAGTAGCCCATCTTTAACAATAAAAATCACATAGCCTACTCAGAGATATTTCAGGAAAATGGATGTGATGCTTTGAAAAAATATTTACTTAAAAAGAGGCACTGCGAATGTTTTGCATTATGCTACTGTTTATCACTTATTTCTCAAAGTGTATCCAGGAAGTTAGCTGAAAATGACCTAGTTGTTTATAGTTTGGATGATTAGGGTTGAGGCTTTGTCATTAGCCAGGTTAAGAAATAATAGGTGTGTTTGCTTTCTTTTCAGGGAGAATACACAGATAACTGATTTGGTTGGGGATGGTTTGAATTTACAAAAAAGCACCTGGAAGCCATTCACTTAGAATTGATAGTGCTGTGTTACAGAAGAGTGCTGTGTCATACTCAGAGGATGTACGATAGGCAGAAAGAATAGAAAAATTTTTTTAATGCATCTCTCTATAATCTGCAGTCAGATGGGAGAAAAAGCAAGAAAGTGACAGAGAAAAGCAAATTTATAAATTTTGGGGAAAGGAGAATGATACATTATCAGGAAACGCAAAAGACTAAAGAAGGAAGTAGTTAATGGCGCCAGATGATACAGAGGACAATAAATGAGAAAAGGATATTGATTCTGGCAGTTAGAAGGGCACAATTAACTATTGAGAAGGCAGTTTGACTAGAGTTGGGAGGGGAAGAGATAGAATCCTCATTGCAGACCAGATTCCAAGAAGATGAGTCACTAGTAAATTGGAAGATATGTATGAGAACAAGTTTAGACAACTCTATCAAGATAATCGGCAATAAAACAAAGAGAAGTGGGTATTAGCTGGAGAGTTCAGAGCAGAGACGATTCTTGAAGAATAGTGGAGGTTTCAATAGACGGATGTTTTTCCCACTAAAGGAAGATACAGGAGTCCATGGGGAAGAAAAGAATGCTCATTAAAATAAGGATAATGGAGGATGCAAGAGATCAAAGAAGTTGAAAGAGAATAAAAAAGTGGATAGGAAGGTTGATCTTAGAAAGGATCTTGAACCAAGCAATTCCAGGTTCTGAAGATTGTGTTGAAGGAGGAGGTACTCAGCAAAGGAGACCTCCTTATCACCTCTGTACCTTCAGTGCTATCTTGTTTATTGTCTGGATGACTGACAGCCTTCTTCACGCTCACAATTATGTATTGCTTTTTAAATCCTTTAGTTTAACCTGCTTGCCTTGTAGTCTTACCATGACTAAATTTTGTGAGGACATGGACATGAATATATTGTTTAATAACCATATATGCATTGCTTAATAACTCCCTTTTCATGTAGTCCATAATGTATTTCAGTAATCCCAAAAGCCAGTGCTACCAGGCAATGTTTTGCAGCCTGGTCTGTCCATCATAATGCAAGGTTGAAGGCTAATAAGCGACGTAGGTGAATCTCAAAAGCTGTTTCTAAAACAAATCTTCATTTTCAAATGAATGGGACAGATTATTAATATGGTACTTTTTTCCGTCTTCTGGTTAAGAAAGTTAAAGCATAGCAAAACATAACTAAGATCTCAGAAATGGATACCTCCAAAGCCAGATCAAAATTTTAACCATAATTCATTGTAGAAACTGGAAATATCTAAATAAGAAATTATGAAAAGACAAAATTATGCAAAGTTAATGGTTGCTAAATGCTATGGTTTACACACTGTTTATATCAACTAAAGATTAGATTGTGTCCTTCACTTTGATCTGAGCCACACTGTAGTCACAAATCCCTTGGTTTGAATAGTTGAATTATGTTTTCTGATTGTTTCTTGGAAAAAAACAATTTGAAGCAAAAATTAAAAAGGAAAAGTTGTCTTTTCCCATTTAGATAACATATGGTAAATAATGTTTCTATTTGTTTATACTAAGTATATTACTATTTGTTTTATGGCTGCTGTTTTTTACATAAATTAACAGTGATCTCTCTTTTTTTTTTAAGTAGAGCCTTATAGACACAGATTATGAACTGAGTAATATTTTCATGATTTTACACTAGCTACTGAAAATAAAATACCATATCCAAATTGCTAAATTATATAAAGCTGTAAAGTTTATATGTAAGCCACTTGATTTTATTCCTCCTGAAAATACTTGGTTTTATTTCTTTTCAGAATAAGTAGAGAAGGAAGAATTGATGAATAAATAAATGAATAAACCATCGCCAGTGACAACTTCCATATACTCATTTTGCCGTGTTTTTATTAACTTACCCCAAATCATATAAACACACTGATTGATGATGACTATTGTGCAGTTGCAGATACATCTTATTTTCTCCTGAAAGGGCCCAGAAAAACTTGAGAAGGTCCTTTAATTGCATTTGTATTTTGTTTTTTTCTGTTTTCTTTTTAAAATTATGAGCATGTAGTATTAGTAGTGTTAGTCGCTCAGTTGTGTCCAACTCTTTGCAACGCTATGGACTGTAGCCTGCCAGGCTCCTCTGTCCATGGGATTCTCTAGGTGAGAATATTGAAGTGGATTGCCATTTCCACCTCCAGGGGATCTTCTCAACCCAGATATCAAACTCGGGTCTCCTGCATTGCTGGCAGATTTTTTACTGTCTGAGCTACAGGGACGTCCAGGAAACTTGGAAAATCCAGAACAAGGTTACATAGTTCCACTATATATTACAGTTATTTTTTCAAGTAGCTTAATTAAAATTTTTAGCTGGAGTTTCAATACCAAACTCTCAAAACTTAACTAGAATGAAAATCCAGAAAAGTGGAGGGTTATAGTAGACCTGAAAAACATGATGAATCAAGTCAATCAATTCAGTTCATAACTAAGATTTATATGATTTTCACTCAATAGTAGGATACAAATTCTATTCAAGTTCCCATAGACTAGGAGACAATAGAACATATCCAGGGACTATAAAACAAGGGGCAAAAATTTCATGGTCTTAAGGTATTGGAATCATAGAGAGTTTGTTCTCTTATTATTGTGGAATTGTGTTAGAAATCAATATCAAAAGAAATTTGAAAATAATCCACATGTTTTCAAGTGCATTGTGACATTTACCAAGAGAAAGCTTGAACTTAGCCATTGAAAATGTCAATAAAGTTAGACTGAAAAAACACAGAGGGTGACTGCAGAGAGGAAAGCATTTAAATGAGAAATTAATATCAAAGATATTTAAAAAAAACAACAACTTGTATTTGGAAATTAAATATCCACTATTAAATGATGGATGTATCTACGAAGCCATAACAAAGAGAATTAGAAAATCATGTAACAGAATAAAAGTGAAAAGAGAATTTACTGAAATTTTTTGCATGCAGCTGAAGCTCTTCAGTGCAACTAAATACATTTGTATTTTAAATTGAAGCAGAATTTCAGAGTTTTGCCCTGGCCTGTGTCTCTCAGGCCTCATCGAACTGCCTTTCCGTCTAGACGCTCCTCTCCAGCCTCCTTGCAGGTTTTGTTTTGTTTTTTCTATCACACATCCAGTTATCTCACATTTGTGCTTTCTCATCATTGTGTTTTCTCATAAAAACCTCCTCACCCTTGTTTTCTTAATTAATGACTCTTGTTTTTCTATACTCAACTCCGGTGACAGTTCCTCCGGGGAGCCTCCCTATGTTTTTCCATTCCCCCAGGCTTGACTGATGATCCCATAGCATCCGATACTGTTGTTGCTCTTGTAATGTTTACTGATCTGCATCCTCTGGGAGGCAGCAGGGACTCTGGCCCTTAGCTTTGGATCTACAGTGGCCAGCACCACTGTGTAAATTCTCATTTTGTGTTGCCTGAATGCATGTACAAATAGCTGTTTTGTTTTGGACCTTAAGCTATGTTTTATCTTTGTTTCGGGGCGAGGGGTGTGTGAGTATAAGCTTTTGGGATTATGCTGTATGTTATAAAATAAATTAGTGTAAGTTTGGTTTGTAGTGAGTAGTTTACAGAAATATAGAACTAGCACCTGCAGAAAACTCTGCCCCATTTACAATTAACACATAGAAAGATTTAAACTTTGTCTGATAAACTTTTTATCTTTAATCTGAGGATGCGTAGATAGGCTGTGATTATCCACAGCAGCAGCAGCTACAGTAAACAGACCATCCCAATTTCAGTAGCTTATCTCAACCAAGAGCTGTTTTTTTTTGCCCTATAAAGTCAGTGGTGCAGTCCTGCGTCCAGCAGCTCAGGAATTATGCTCCATTTTCCTCCCACGTGTGGCTTCTGAGGTACCTAAAGTTTTGGCAGAGAGAGCCTGGGAAAGAGCATTGCTTTCTGGTCATCACTTTTCAAATTTATACCACTGTTTATGCTCAGGGTCCCTGGGCTAGAGTTGGTTACATGACACAACTTAATTGCAAGAGAGGCTAGAAAATGTAGCTTTTTGGAGCACTTTGAGAAGACAGTGCACAGAAGTTGACCGAGTCAACCTGTTTTGCTTTGTCCTTCATGTTCCCATTCATGGGAGTGGGCAAGAAGGGACAGATAGATGAGTAGGAAGTAGATGCCCGTGGGTTAATTCAAGTGTAAGACAGTAATTCCACAGTTGTTTATTGAGCCCCTTGTTAAATCTCATGTGTATTATTTCCCAAAGAAGAGTGTCTCAGTAGAGCCTCATCTTTTTGGCTTGTGATCTGTTTGAGAATCTGATAAGAGTTGTAAAAGTGCACATCAGCACTTAACTCTGAAATCTGGGGGCTCATGAAACCTTCACAGCCCACCAGTCACTGTCCTGTCAGTGTTGAGAATGCCCGGACAGCACTCCTGGATGGGTGAAGTATTAGAGAAGATTAGAAATCAGCACAAATGTAATTTTTTCCTGTCTTAGGTGAACACTGGGAACCTTTTAAAATTAAAACTTGATCCCCTCAGATTGAATGGAGGAAGTAAATTAGTTGCAACTTCGATATAGTCATTCAAGGAGAGAGATGTGATAATAGACAAAATTGTTTATAAAAGCATACTTGAGAGTCAGGCAGGTGATGGGGACTGCAGGTTCCTTTTATTCATGGTCTCTCTTGCCTGTTCATCCTATATGAGGCTTTAATGAAAAATGGATTAAAATTTTCAGTTTTTTATGACTGTATTACAGACAAGTCAATGCTTTGCTATTAAAAGATCTACTTGAGTTTAAGGATCATACAGATTAATGAAAACACTGAAAGAGATTGCCATAGCTTAAATCTCTCTACTCATGGTCCCTTCGTTCTTTAAAGTTATAATACAAATCTGTTAAATTGGAGTTTTATATTCTCAATTCCTTCACTGTAAGTTTTATGTTTTTTTATCATATGAAAAGTAAATACCCTCAAATCTTCATTTATAGAGTGAAGCAGGGCGTGTGTGTACCAAGTTAGTATCAAGTTGATATGTATTTAATCTGAAGTCCAGGCAGAAGATTGCAGTCAGTAAAACTACCAGACTCAGGGAGGAGACCTGCTGCTCTGAGTGAGTGCTGTCTCTTCAGTCGTGTCCGATTCTTCGTGATCCTGTGGTCTGTAGCCTGCCGGGCTCCTCTGTGCATGGGATTTTCCAGGCAAGAATACTGGGGGTGGTTGCCATTTATTCCTCCAGGGGATCTTTCTGACCCAGGGATTGAATCTGCATCTCTTGCGTTTCCTGCATTGCAGGCAGATTCTTTGTCACTGAGCCACTGGGAAACCCTGTATTTAATTAGGGTTTTAGAATTTCTTTTCAAAAAGTGATACTTGTTTATGCCCATTTTTTGAGAGGAAAATACTGAGGTTCAAAATGTTTAAACGGTTCTCTCCAAGTTTGCTTCTGTAGAATTTCTTTACCTGTCATTTTAGCAGTCTTCTCAGTAGATTTTATTTATTCCATCAAAAGTCTGCTCCCTTTGCTAGACTTAAGACAAACCGAGAGGCATAAATTCTGTATCACATATCATTGTTCCTCCAGAGCCTTACACTTATCTGGGCACTCAGTACATGTTTATGGAGTGAAGGAATGAGCAAATGACTAAATGAAAGTATTACAAATAAACAAAAAAGGATGACACTACATCCTAACCTGAGGGTCTGAGAGGCAAAATAGCATCGTAGAGACTTTCCTTGGTTCAAGTACTAGGTCGACCTGGTACTACATCAGGGAACTTGGCAATAACATTATCTATCTTACAGTGTGGGTGTGAGGATTAAATGAGTTTATATATACAAATACCAGGAGCAAAACCTATGTCCAGTTTAATGTTGCTTTATAAATTTAAGCCCCAAGGATTATGTTCTGCTGCTAAGTCGCGTCAGTCGTGTTCAACTCTGTGCAACCCTACAGACAGCAGCCCACCAGGCTCCTCTGTCCCTAGGATTCTCCAGGCAAAACACTGGAGTGGGTTGCCATTTCCTTCTCCAAGACATGAAAGTGAAAAGTGAAAGTGAAGTCGCTCAGTCGTGTCCAACTCTTTGAGACACCATGGACTATAGCCTATCAGGCTCCTCCGTCCATGGGATTTTCCAGGCAAGAGTACTGGAGGGGGTTTCCATTGCCTTCTCCCAGGATTATGTGAGTAGGACATAAATATTTAAATTTTTGACTAAAATCAGACAGAGACAGTGAATAAAATTTGACATAGACTGAATAAAAGGAGGCAAAATATTTTAAACTTTGACTTATTACTGTGCATTTGATAGTTCTGGAAATTGAGACTAATTTCAGATTTTAGTTTTAGCATAAAATATTTAAGTGTAACTTATTTAAGATAAGTTGAAGTTTAAAAACAAGTTTTGTGAGACTCTACAGTTAAGCTTCTCTTGCAGATTTAATTTTCTTTCACTGTCAAGTAAGCATTCAGTTAGTGAGCAGAAGATGAGGAACAGCTAGGCTAAGTTATTAGATACAGTCCAGAACTTAGACTAATGTATTGAATATAAATATTCACCTACTGTTTTATGAAAGAATGTATATTTCAAAGCCAATTTTAAATGAAAATTATTCACTAACTGTGACTTTATTTCCAAGACTGCTTCCAGGCAATTAATTTCATTATTCTGATTTGTTGTTCAGTCACTAAGTTCTGTCCAACTCTTTGTGACCCCATGGACTACACCTCCCTCTGTTCTCCACTATCTCCCAGAATTTGCTCAAATTCATGTCCATTGTATCAGTGATGCTGTCTAACCCTCTCATCCTCTGCTGCCCACTTCTCCTTTTGCCTTCAGTTTATTCTGATAGATTTAATTAAAAGCACAGAGAGGAGAAGCAGCACCAGATATCGTATATTTTTGCCATGTGTTGGTTTGAGTCATCTCCAAATGTGGGGGAGTGACCTCGTGGAGCTTGTTCGTTTAACGTAGTACCTGGTCCCTGGTCCCTGTAAATTAATAAACAGTAGTAACAGAAGTGCCATCGTGGCCACGCAACTACCAAAGCCCCAAAAGAGCCTGCTTTTTTAAAAGAATATATTTAAAATTGCTTCTGGCTCCAGTTTCATGACACTTTATGTGTCATAAGAAACAGCAAGAATTCCAGAATGGTGTGAAATGGAAAGACTGTTTTCAGTTGAATGATATTCCTTGTTATCTAGTACAGCAGAGCCGCCTGGGTTGGTGATAATCACGAGGCAGAGCATCAGTTTTCATGGTTTTATGAAACCATTTTCTGATTCATGAAAATGGGTGCTAAGAAAGACAACAGTCTCTGTGACTTATGCTTTATTACACTCAGATGCAATTTTAATAGTCTCAAACTAAAATAAACAGATATCCCAGCACACTTTTTATATATAAAGACTGTCCAAAGAATTTATTACACTGTTCTTTTCTGAGATGGATTAGACTTAATGTCCTTCTCAGTTTTTGTGTGTCATTAGCAGCGTTCAACTGTTGTGAGATAAGCCTCTGATCTCTTTAAGATAACTTTTCCAGTATCTGCTCCTTAAAAGAAACAGTGGACTCCTAGAATATGCATAGAAGACGTGCTAAGGAAGCTATAGTAGCCCAGGTTTAAAAGGACACTTGTAAAAGGTGGCATGGTTTCAGATATTACGCAGATACTTCTCCCATTTTCTCTGTATTTCTTAAGGGTTAGAAGTTGAGCTGTTCATGATCCTTCTTCTAGTGGAAGAGGAGCCATCCGATAGGACATGTGTCTTGAAGTGTATGCCTCCTAGAAAATTGAAATTAATTATGTGGAATATAATAAGATACTGTTCCCTTCAGAACATTAACTTTGTTGTAGAAATGGTTTTCTTTTTAGTTTCTAAAAATTATAAAAATATAATTATTTCTGTTCTCTGGTCCCTAGAGATGTATATACGTATGCATGCAGGTGTGTGTGTGTGCGTGCACATGTGTATGCTCTTACATTTCCCCCAGTATACTTTAATGCAGAGTCATACATTTTCCTTGTGATACTACCATGCTTAAACCTCAAATGTAGTGAGTCCTTTGCAGGGAGATAGCTGAGGAATGAGAAGACCTGGTTCTGTCTCCAGATTCACCATGTACTTCTTGATGTGGCTTTGAGGCTTCTCTTTACACATTTCCTAAACGAGGCTCGTGCAGTCCTGAACTATGAAGCATGCCTTGTCTGTCTCTGCAAGCTGCTGGGAGAATGTGTTCGTAGAAAGCCCAGTACAGTACTTTGTTCACAGAGGCCCTCGGGAATGGTAGCTGTGATTAGCAATATTATCTTCTGTCCTTAAAAGTGATGCAAGGGAGGAGGTGGGTCAGCTTTCAAAAGCCCTGATTGTCATCAGGACCTCTGCTGCTCACTAATTCTGTGATACTTGGCCAGACATGTCACATCTCAAAGCCGGTTTCCTTACCTTTACAATAAGGTAGCAGCACCTGCCTTGAGGATTTCAAACGACTGTTGTGAGGATTATAGGAAATAATAATTGCTATATAAACATAAACAGTGGTAGCTTTTATATATATCTTTGGTGCTAAGTTCCCATCTCTGAGAAGGGAGCCTTGCAGGAGCAAGGAAGTCACCCAGAGAGTGAATGTGGGAGGGATCCTTAAAGACTACTTTTGTTTCAGTAATGTGATAATCAGAGTTCTCAGAGTATGAGTGGTGTGTTTTCTTGGCTGAGTAAGGGTGGGGGTTGGGGGTTGCGGGGAGGGAGGTGGGGTGGTGTGGTGTGGAACAGGAGAAAGGAAGGATATGTGGAAAACAGAGTCGGAGAAATTGAATCTCAAATGGTGCCTTTCCTTGCCCACCTTTTTTCTTGCTTCTGTATGAGCAGCATTAATCAGGAAAGTCTAAGCTACCATGAGATAATATAGAATGAAGAACGTGAGATGCAGAGTTAAAGTAAGGTTGGTCCATAGTCAGTATGTTAAGATATGGGTGATGGCAAAGGAACAAGTAGAATTCATAGTGAAATTAGAAATGACTGAAATTAGAAATGTGGAGGTCTCCAGGGCCCACAGAGCAGAATACCTTGAGAAGTTAAAATTGAAGATAGAGAGGTGTGTGTGTATGTGTTAAGGAATGAGTATTTATGTAGACTGTATTGAAGAAAAACAGGATTTGTTAACTTTAGAGTGTTAAATCTCATATGCCATACCAATGAGGATAGTTTTTGGCATCCCATGACCAGTCAACATGTGTATAAAGAATTGTTAAACTTAAAAAACCAGTTATGATTCAGGGAGCTTTAAAGTCATATACAGGTTTATTCATGATGTATGTATAAATATATCACTCTCTGATACATTTTATTAAAACATTCTTATTTTTATTCAAATTTAAACAGAGGTATTGATGAAGGTAGTAAGTGTAGTATTCAATCACAGGCTTCTTAAAAATTCTATAAGCCCATTTTATAAAAAAAAAAAAAAAGAAGAAAGACATGATTAAAGAGAAAAGTAGAGTTGAAAGTTACCTTTGGGATTTAAGTGACTTGTCAGACTAAAGGATAGAAAAGACAGCAAAAGCTATTTGAAAAAATACATATCTCATTCACTTTTAAATATTCAAGTTCAGTTAGTTTTCTTCTTAAATGGATGTCTTTCCTTCGCTTTCAGGAATGAAGAGAATTAATTGAGTTATCTAAGTGATGGCATTCTCTCTCTTTTTTTTTTTCTTTCATTTTTTATCCATTGTGATAAAACATACTTTGCTTCTTTTATGTTTATGGATTGCATTAAAAAGCACTGGTTAGCTGTCTTTTCTGTAAAATGAATTGAGTGATCCATATTGGTTAATCTCTGAATTGTAAAAGGTATCTCCTGCAGACATAAACTGCAGACGTAATTTATGGAAAGGTATCAGTTGCTTAAGTGTTGTTGAATCACTGAGTCCTGTCAAACACTTTTACGACCCCATGGACTGTAGTCTGCCAGGCTCCTCTGTCTATGGGATTTCCCAGGGAAGAATACTGGAGTGGGTTGCCATTCCCGTCTCCAGGGGATCTTCCCGAGGCAGGGATCGAACCTGCATCTCCTGTACTGGCAGGCAGATCTTTACCATTGAGCCACCTGGGAAGCGTACATTAACAAATGTATTTGTTAATTTTCCTTGAAGGGAAAACGTGTTGACTCTCTCAAAAATTACATTTAGTACTTACAAACAAAGACTATTCCTCTGGTGATTAAAACTTTATCTCCCCAGAATAACACAATTTAAATGTATCCACATGTTCTATAATTTGACTTCAGCTACATGCTGGTTCAATTGGTGAAGAATCCACCTGTAATGCAGGAGAGGCAGGAGACCTGGGTTCAATCCCTAGGTTGGAAAGATCCCCTGGAGGAGGACATGGCAACCCACTCTAGTATTCTTGCCTGGAGAATCCCATGGACAGAGGAGCCTGGCAGGCTACAGTCCATAGGGTTGCTTAGAGTCAGACACGACTGAAGCAACTGAACATACTCTTACATGCATAAACAAGAAATGGTTGTTGCTTCCTTCTTAGTTGACATTAGTGGGAACCATATATATTTTTACCTTATCACTTGGGGAGGACAGATGACATTAAAAGTTTCAAATCGTTTGTTTTATGAGATCAATCCAAGCTGATTTGCTTGCTAACAGATTGCTGAACTGAATTATTCTCCATGTCTCATGTACTTTTTATTTAAATAGTGTTTAGTTAACTTTTTTTCAATTATTACTTATCATGAGATGCTTAATTGGATTCTGACTGTCTAGATGGGATAATTGAATCCAGTGGTATCCTGGTAAATATTTAATACCTTGCTTCCTCAAAGGGAAAGAAAAACCACCTTGATTTGTCATGTTTACTGGTTTCTGTGGTTGAAATACTCATGCCGTGACTGATTTCAAATTACCAATGTAAGGTCACTGAATATAGATTTGAGAAGAGATGTACACAATCAGCTAAAGCCTGCCAGTGCCAGGAGGGGCCAGCTTACCCCTGGAAGGTGTAGTTGCACAAAACTAAAATTTCCATTCTACAACTTGAGGGAGGTATGAAGTGAAAGATAAAGGGTGGCTCTAGACATCTCTGGGGCTTCCCCGGGACTCAGTGGTAAAGAATCTGCCTACAGTGCAGGAGACATGGGTTCCATCCCTGGGTCATGGCAACCCACTCCAGTATTCTTACCTCGAGAATCCTATGGACAGAGGAGCCTGATGGGCTACAGGCCGTAGAATCACCAAGAGTCGGACATGACTGAAGTGACTGAGCATGCATCCTTGCTAGACATCTCTATTGGTATTAGTGAATGTGATGCTACATGTGAGCTTAGCTCTGTGCTCCAGCCTCTTTCTTTTATTCAGATAACAAGTTCCTCAGTAATTCACAGTGAATTAGAAAAGCTAGAAGAGGGTTTGGACATTAAGTATATCATGCCTGTACAGTACCTACCTTTGCTTCATTTGTAGTCAGATCAGACTCATGCTATAAAACTCAGAGCAGAATAAAACTCAGAGCATGTTCCCAAGAGAGAGTTGGAAAATTATCATCTTATTGCCTCTTGAAAACATTGGCCTTTTCTCTCTTTGTTCAGCTTCTCCCAAGATACCTGCTTGTCAAATTTTCAGTTGATTCTTTTGGCTTTGTCATGGCAACCAAGTACCTTGGCCAGGGGCCCTAATGATTTCCAAATGTTTTATTATCTCTAGTTTCTGATATGCTATTCTGTCACTTTTTTTAGTATCTTTGCCCTAATGCTTCTCAAATAGGTCCTTGGCCTGTGCCTATAATCAGATTAGTATTCCATTACTTGTCTTCCCTACCCCAGTATATCTTCCGTATTTACTGGAAGTCAGTGCAGCTCCAGCGTTATACCATAGCATGACAAACCACAACAGAAGTCCTGTACACATATCACAAACTCTGGTGATTATAATTAGGGATAGCTGAAAATCATACACCATCCAGTAATTATGTGTGGTAATATTGATACAAACTTTAACTTTTGAAAATTGATAGGATCCAACATAATCCTTCCCTGCTTATTCACTCATCCTGGCCTATCCTTTCCTTATCCCTCTCTGCCGTTCAAGATGCATCTCAGGAACCACCCTTTCTGTGAAGCCTCTCTAATCTCCTCTGCTCCCAGACATAACTTGGACATCCTCTCATGTTCATTTCCTTGGGGTTCCCATAGTACTGTTTTGACCCTTCTATGAGTACTCCTGAATTCATTATAATTGCTGGTATTTTCCTCCCCAAATTTTTTTTCTGAAAAATTGCAAACCAAGCAGAAATTGCTGTACCAGTGTCATGCTGCTGCTGCTGCTACTTCGCTTCAGTCGTGTCTGACTCTTTGCGACCCCGTAGACAGCAGCCCATCAGGCTCCTCTGTCCCTGGGATTCTCCAGGCAAGAATACTGGAGTGGGATGCCATTTCCTTCTCTAGCGCATGCATGCATGCTAAGTCTCTTCAGTCGTGTCTGACTCTGTGTGACTCTAAGGACAGCAGCCCACCAGGCTCCTCTGTCCACAAGATTCTCTAGGCAAGAATACTGGAGTGGTTTGCCATTTCCTTCTCTAACCAGTGTCATGAATAGCCGTATACCATTCAAATAGATTTCCCAAGTTGGTTTATACACATTTTCCCCTGAGTCCAGAAGGAAGTAAATTGCACATATCCACTTCTTTTGTTAGTCAACCCTTACTGAAATCCTTCTGTCCTTGGATTAATTTTGCTCAATAATTTTTAGAGATTTATTTCTCGATTTGTTCATTCATCTAGTATTTATGGAATAGCTACTAGGTTGCAGACGCTGAAGGCGAACTTTGAAGATTTCAATGAGGAGATAGTTTGACTACAGAAAATATCTAATTGAGGATGGCTAGGTTATAAGGAGAGCATAAAATAATACCATTATCAGTGGAGAAAGGAACCCATTACCCAAATCTATGAATTTGCCATCCTTCGTCCCTTCACTGAACCAGTCACTGATATTTATTGTCTGTTCTATACCAGGCACTGCCAAGGGCTCTAAGTATTCACAGAGGAGGCTTCTTACCTTTAAAGAATCCAGTCTCACAGAGCAGACGGAGAAGGTTGTCTGATGCAGTGAATTATGCTCACTGATGGAGGTCCTCAGAATACTCGGAAACAGAGAAGGGGGCACGTCAGGCTTCCTGAATGGTTCTAGCGATGCTTGAGTAGTCAGTTGAAGGATAAGGATAAGGAGTAAATGAGGCAGATAAAAAGCACATTTGTGACTAAAATATCAGTATATTTCATGTCAAAGAAGCCCGAAAAAATATGGGATCTTCCAGGAACTGCCATCAGTTTGGTGTAATTGCTGTGGCAGTTGCCAAAGGGCAGTTATGAGAAAAGGGGAGGCACAGGGCTGGAGGCGAAAACCCAGGTTATGAAAGACTTTGTGAGTTCAACCAAAGAGCTGGATCTTTACTTAAAAGGTTGAGGCAGCTAGTGAATAACTCAGGTGCGGCAGGGATGGTTAGCAGATTTGTGTTTTCGTAAACTTGTTCTGAAGACGATTATGAAGAGGACCGATCTTAACTGTTTTTAATTTGGGGATCGTACTATTTTAAACATTGCTGTAACAGGAGGTAACTCAAAGAGCAAAAGTGAATAAATGGCAGGATATATAATTATTGTGTATTTAAGAAACTAACCGAATAATCGATACCTCAACCAGCGTCTCTTAACCCAGGAGCCAATTTTATTTTCTTTCGTACATTTTCTTCTAAGATAATGGGCATCTAAAAAAAACGCTTTTAAAATGTATTGCTTGCAGCAAAGAGTTAGTAGTCTCTGCAGTTAATTTTGATGTGTAACAGAGAGAGGGAGCGAGAGAGAGAGGAAGGCATCACTATAATTAGACACCTGGGTTTGCGGGGACTGGATGTCATTTAAAGCATTTTATTCCTTGCTGCAAAACTCTTTTGGTTGAGTAAATGAGTAGGAATTAATCAATGAAAACATGATGGTAATTCTGGAGATTTTATAATTGATGTAATGTTTTTGTTTATTGGGCCAGTTCCCCCTGATTGACTTGCAGATTGCAGCAGCTCTGACAAGGCACCCGTCGCTCACATTTCAGGTCTCTGCACCCTGCACTGCGGATCTACAGCCAGATCGATGGGCCCCAAGATCATGTCGAGATTGTATCAATAGGGATCACTCCTGCAGCTGTTTCAAATCTCTGACATAGATTCAAGAAACATAACCTAGCTGTATTCGTTTAATATAGCACATCACGTTTGTTTTAAACTCCTGCAATCAGATAGCAGAGTTCTTTCTTTAAGGGTAATGCTGCAAAAGAGTATATCAACTTGAGCTTTGAAGGGCATGTTGTTAAGACTTGAGTTCTGAAGGGAATCTTGTTAAATTGACTTTCAGGCAAACCAGAGTTTCTCTCCTCTGCGCTATCACCAGTGTGGATGTGATGAATATTTGTAGTGGGGTCTGCCCCATGTAATTGTGGGATGCTTAGCAGCATTCTTGGACTCACTCTCTAGATGCGAATAGCAGTTTCCTCCCAAAAACCAAATAGTTCCGACAACCAAACTTGTCTTCATATATGGTCAAATGTCTCCTGGTGGGCAAAATTGCCCCTGCTTCAGAACCACAGAGTAGACTCTTAAGGATTAAAAAAAAAAAAAAAAGTAATTCAGTGAACCTTCTCATGGTCTAATTGCATTTATTCATTTCTCAAATATAGATTGCTATACTTACATATAGATATAGATATATAAATATTATATTTTGGTGTTTTGCTGAGTGCTAATTTAGAGAGCGTTTCAGAGGATGAACAAATCTGAAATATCTGTAGAATTGTCTAAATAATGTGTGGTTTCCATATTTTTAAATTAATATAGAGAGAAATCAACCAACCACAGAAATATGTATCAAATTTGTAGATGAAGTTTGATAACAGGTTCTATATTTTTACATAATAATAGCAGGATTAGGATTAAATCTGTAAGAATATAACCAGAAAAGATAGTTCTTTTTAATCATGGTTTATAATATTAGAGTTATATGTTTTGGGGTTTCATTTTTATGCACAAATTTAGTAACTCTTCAATTTGAAATATGTTATTACTAGTATTTGGAAGTAGCACTGAGAGACATAAATTTAAGTTGCTATGGAAATGACACAAACCTAATACACTGAAAGCTAATCTCCATTTAAATGTTAACAACTCAATGTTAAGTTTATAGATTGAGCCATAGGATAACAGGGTAAAGGCTGTTGAGGGAAGGATTTGGTAGGGAGGCGCTGTTATCAATAAATTGAATAGAGGTATTAGAATTCTTCTAGCTGCATTTATAGAAGACCAATAAGTTTCAAAGAAAAAGAGGATGAAGAAGTAGATGTAGGAATAAGCCCAATGAAATTAATTTCTGTCTTAGCCCAGTATTTAAATAATATTAAAATATTTATAGAAGTTTTAAAAATAATTTTTTACTGAGTACTGACTATATATCAGGCTTTGTGGTGCCAAGCTAGGTGCCTGCACTTATATGATTCTGTTCATTCTGTAAAACAGCTCACTGAGGCAAGTATTGATAGTCCCATTTTAGAGATGAGAAAACTAAGAAGTACTAAGTATATATCATATAGTTGGTTAATATCAGAATCAAAGATTGAGCCTAAATGCTACAACCCCTCTGTTCCCATTTTTTACTGAATGTGTTCAACAAGCAGCTAAAATGTGCCAGATACTTAACACTGAAGAAAACGTATGTCAGACCCTGTCCTTTTATAGGTAATAGTCTTCATCAGATCGCCCTCATATTTCATTCTCTTTCATGCTTTTTCTGAATCATAATCAAGAATGAGATTCATCCATCACACAGCTGATAGCCCCAGGGAACATAACCTTTGCTGAGCCAGTAAATACATTCCATCAAAACTTTTTCTATGACAAGAATATCTGTCAGGTGAATATTTTGTTCCCACAATATATTATAAATTAGAGATGCTGTTGTTCTTCACGTCCTGGAAGAGTTCCTTCTTTTTCAGATTTGATCACTTAAGTTGTGTAATTGATAGAGACTATAACATCTTTGTGTAGCAGTGCCTGCATGTTTTATATTTAAAATTCCTTCTAACAAGAGACATCTGTGTACGAGGTAGCTATAGTGTGACTTACAATAACTTTGTGTTTTTGTTATCTCAGTAAGAGATCACTTGCAGGAAACAATGTACTTTTTGTGATTTCTAGTAAAACACTGCAGGCTTTTTACATGTCTAGCATATGTACTGGAGAAGGCAATGGCACCCCACTCCAGTACTTTTGCCTGGAAAATCCCATGGACGGGGGAGCCTGGTAGGCTGCAGTCCATGGGGTCACCAAGAGTGAGACATAACTGAGCGACTTCACTTTCACTTTTCACTTTCATGCATTGGAGAAGGAAATGGCAACCCACTCCAGTGTTCTTGCCTGGAGAATCCCAGTAGCATATGTACAGCATGGCAGAGGTCAGGAAGGATAAATTCATTACATGCCTGCTGCCACTCCAGAAACTGGCTTCTACTGAGAACCGATGTGGAAGTTGAAATCTATCTGACATCCCAGATGATATATTAACCAGGTATGTCCACTAAATTGTAAAACAGAAGCTTTAACTGCATTATATATTGCCCAAATGACTCATTAGTGAATAGACTTCAATGTAAAAATCTTAACTATCTTTAAAACATTTTATTCAGAACATATTTATAACGATTTTCCAAACCCAGTCCTGGCAATGTGATTTTGTTTCTTACAAAATATTTTAAATTTGTTACTTCTAGTTTTGATAAAAGCTTTCCAACTTGGGGGCGGGGGCCGGGGGGAGTCCAACAGGGTGAGAGAGATTGCCAAAGAACACAGAGTAGATCTGTCCTTATAGTGATTAAAAGGAATCCAGTTCATTAGTTTGCATCATGTCCTGCCTTTTTCTTGGCATAACCACTTTCGAAGCTGTAAGTGAAGATCCAGGACAGACCATGTTTGGACCTTGCCTCCAAGTATGCTAGCAGTTCCATGGAAGTGGACTGCTCTGTCTGAATGCTGAACTGTCTTTCATCACTCTTGAGTTCAGCCTTTTGTAACCCATGTTTCTTCTGGGAAGCTCCTTAGATGATGTCACTAAATCTGAACCACCAAACGTAGTGTGATTGTGGCTTATTTAGAAAGCATTTAACTATGGTAGAGATTTGAAATACATGCATGTGTTTCTTTAGTTGTTTAGTCGCTAAGTTGTGTCTGACTCTTTTGCAACCCTGTGGACTATAGCCCACCAGGCTCCTGTGTCCATGGGATTTCCCAGGCAAGAGTACTGGAGCAAGTTGCCCTTTCCTTCTCTCCAAGGGATTTTTCTGACCTAGGAATCCAACCTGTGTTACCTGCACTGGCAAGGGAATTTTCTACCACTAAGCATCTGGGAAGCCCAAGTCTGTGGTAGCTGTTCTAAAAAGTACTTTCCTACTCCAGTAGATCTTCCCTACCCAGGAATCAAACCCACATCTCCTGCATTGCAGGCAAATTCTTTACCGCTGACCACCTGGGTGGGAAGATAACACCTATAAAATGTGTACTGTGATACATTTTCCGAAGTGATCCAAAAACCCTGCTGTTCAGAGGTTTGTAAATTTTGAAAGTAAAATGGGTATGTAGCCTGTACAGTTTTCTGATAAATCTTATAGTTTTGTGGTTCTTTTCATGACTTGGTTAACTAGTGAAAAATTACTGGATGACTTAACTTTTCAAGTCTTAACAAACAAAGATGAAATGGTTGAAGGTTTAGTGTTCTCACATTGCCTCATGATGAGGCAAAATAATTCATGTATTAATGCTGCCATCTTTCATTCTCCCTTTCATTTGCAATTTTTTTATTTTAAATTAGATGAATGTAATTGAGCCTTTAAGCTCATTTTATCTTCCCTAACTAATGTAAAGATTGCTAAAAGATATTTTGTGTGTGTGTGTGTTAGTCGCTCAGTCTTGTCCGACCTGTGAGCCCCATAGACTTTATAGCCCACCAGGCTCCTCTGTCCGTGGAATTCTCTAGGCAAGAACACTGGAATGGGTTACCATTTCCTTCTTCAAAGATATATTATTAGAGATTAAGTTGATGTTGTTAAGCAGTTAATTTTTAAAAAAAAATAGAATTTGAAAGTAGAGTTGAGAAAACTTCACTTAATTTACTTTTCCTTAAGAACATTTTGTGAACAACTAATATAGCCTTGAGGTTGTATAACAGAGATACACCATTATAATGATACAATTTTGTGAAACATTTTTTTAAAGCCTGAAAATTAATGCAGTTTTTTTTTCCCTGGAAATTTCAAGATAGTTTCAAGGGACTTCTGAGATATTCTTTTAGCTTAAAAGAGGAAGAGATCTTTATCACTTATATATGATTTTTGTGTATGTGTATATACGGGGGAGTTATTGGAGGAGGTGGGAAGGATGTAAAATTTTGGACTCAAAAATATATAAGAATCTTTCAAAAGCATAAACAAAGCATCCTGTATCAGAGCAAACATTTATTTAAAGAATGCTGAATTTGCTACCACTTAGGAGGAAGGCAAGATCGACATTGTATGAGCAAACCTTTGTTTCTTTATCTACAATATTAGGCAGGTTGACAAAGCTATTTCTAAATTATATTCCAGCTGTGATTCCACAATTATTTATTAACTGCAAAGTTTTAAAAAAGGAAGGAGAAAAAGTAAAGTATTCTAGTGTTCACCATGGAGCATAAAAGCTGTTAACTAGGCTTATAATTCTAGCCAGAGGGTTGTTGCTATTTGAATACTGAGTTAACAACTTTCCAACCTTGAATTTAATTACCATCAGAAGCATCTTATTCTGGTCTTAAAAGACCAATGTATCTCTGATTTCAAGACATAATTTTTAGAGAAAGTACACATCTTTTATCACATGTACTTTATACCAGTTGATTTTTATAGCACTTAATTTTATTCTACTTCAATCCATTTTTCTTATTTTACTGTGTGAGTCATCTTGCTGAGCTCTGCTGAGTATAATGTAATATCCTCAGCACCTAATAGGCTGGCAGATACCTTTCCATTTGAATGTAGATGCTATGGAAAATCTTAACTGAATTTGGCTATAATGCTTCACTTACTTTTAAGTGGCCCATGTTGGAGGATTAATGAAGGGCTCTTTCAGTTTATTATTGTAGAAATGTAACAATCTGATGCTTTGGGAGGATAGAATATGACAGGTGCAAGACTAAAATTTAAATACAAGGAATAATGAAGAAATAAATATCATAGCCAGTTAGGAAGGTGAGCAAGCCTTCGAATGTCAGTCATCCCTTGTTGTTTTAGCATTCCTTATGAAAATAAGGGACATCAAAATAATTGCCTACTAATGTCAGTTATTTTGGATGATGAATTAAGACATTTTCTTTATAGATAATGTCATTTGTCCTTAATGATCAAGTAATAGTTTACAGAATATTAGGCATTAATAGTTCGAGGTAGCAAAGATAGACTTAAGTCATACTAAAGTACTTTGGTTATTTAGGAAAAGAAGTGATTTAATGTAAAAGTCCATGAGTATCTCTTTCTAACTAAGTTCTTTTAAATGAAGATTTTCAAATACAGAAGTGGAGAGCATAATATTCTGTAATCTAGTGTCAGCAGTTTTCAATATTTATTAATCTTGTTGCTTCTGTCCTTCCACTTGGGGGAATTGTGGGGAGTGGTCTTGAATATTTTAAAGCAAATCCTAAATGGCATATCATTTCTTGTGTAAATGCCTTAATATGCATCATTTACATATAAAGACTTATTTAAAGATGAGGATCACTTTAATCTCTCTTCTTCTATGGAAACATTTACGTTTAAAGTTGTTAAAGACAACTGTGAATTAGAACAGTCCAGCTATAGAAAGAGCGCTTACAAAATCAGCTTTTATTTAAAATTTACTATGCACAGTGATTTATTATTCAAAAATTATCCAATATTTTAAAATCAGTGAGAGACATGCTTAGTTTTAGATTTTTTTTTTTTCCTGGTGAGAAGAGGGAATAGAATAGCATATCTTTGGGAGAGAAACCTACCACTTTCCTTTTTTATGGCCAATGAGCACATGCAGTGATCTGATAGAAACAAAATACTCTGGAAGACATCTGTGCCACTTTCTGTGATTGTGTCAGTCCCCGGCGTCTCCGGCAGCACTGCAGGTGAGTGCTTCCCGGCTCTATTATAAATCATTAAGTAGCCACAGCACGGTGGCCCTAACCCGTAGAGCTGACAGATTTGCTTGGCATTTCCCTTACGTGGCATGACCATTCAAACCAGGGTGTCAAATTGGAGTCAAAGGAAGGCGGCTGAAAATAGGCAGGGTGTGACTGCCAGGAAAGTGAAGTTGATGCATTACTGGAGGAATAATCTACATAAAATTCACCAAACAAGAATGAAGTATGCGGTGTTTATTTGAACATGGCAACATAATTGGAAAAATAGAGGAGGGCTTCAGGGATGTTGGAACTGTTAGCGAATCAGGTCATCACCACCCATCATCTGCTTCCCACCTCCCACAGATCCTTTGCTTTGTATTAGGTCAGAGGAGGGCTTGTGAAGTGGGAGTAATTATATTTCCCGTGGACAAAGTAGAATTGGCTTCATCATATTATCTCTTGGAACATGTCTGTTATTCTTGTATCTTGTTTATATGACAAAGAAGATATCTTTTAGATATGTACATTATAAAGAGTTGAGGTTATTAGCTCCTTTTGAGAATAGTTGTGTTCTGCAGTGAATAAATAATGAGTTTCCCCCAAAGGAATTGTTTTTTTCCCCTCAAGTAAAGCTTCAATGCTGAAAGGCTCCTCTTGGCAATCTGTTTATAGCTCTTCTCACAATGAAGTGTAGAGAATTGAAGATTAATTCCATTGAAATCATAAATGCACTGCAGTCTGTAGAGTATCAGTTAGTCAAGATAAACACCACTGATTACCCCTGAATGATGCATATAAATATTTACAACATCCTGGGTAATGAATTCATAAAAATAAATAATAATTATAATAATAGAGACCTAGTACTCAAATTTCCATATATTTCTCAAATCCTGAAAGGACTATTTTTCAGTGAATTAATACTATGGTATAATTTAACAGGGATGAGAAATATTTGCATTGCAGCATTAACCACATTTATTTCTTTTTAGGTTTGAGAACATTTAAATTTAGATACCAACCATTTATTTTCCAGAGAAATTTCCACATATTTTTATATCTTTGTTACAGGGCCCTTCAGCGTATTCATAGAGTAATAGTTTGAGTTACAGAATTACATTTTAAAAATATTTTCTAAATTTCAGAAACAATTTTAAGTTAATGACTAAAATATTTACAATTAAAAATATATGTCCCCCTACCCCCCACCCCCGCCAATTAGGGTTTTATCCTGTTAAACTGTTCAGATAAATAGAAATATTTGACTCAGATGCTAAGAAAATATTCTCACATATTGTCTTGAAGGAATAGAAATTGAACTTCACGTTCTCTCTCCTGTTGCAATCTTTCATTTAATACAGTTCTAACTTTTCAGCTGGAATTTCTTAGAGATTCTATGAAAATGCCATTGTTATTTGTGGTTCACACCTGAAATGTGAAGCTGTTTTCGAAGGAGAAGGAGATGTTTATGGTAGATAAGACTTGCTGACTAATAGTTGTTGGAAACTTGCCATTTGTCAAATTGTTATGTAGGTGATCGTATATTAGCTCTAGCTGAGAGGAGAGCCAAAACCCGAGGAATCTAAAATAACACTTCATTGGCAAATGGTGTGTTTTTAGGAATAAGAGCTGGTTGTGAAGAATACAGAAACATCATATGATTTGTTCCAGTTACGTCAATTAGTAGTTGATCCAAGGAGGGCAGCCCTGTATGTCTTCATGGAGAATTCTGATTCTGCCACTTCACCTTGGGGTCTCAATGGTCAATGCCAGTCCATTTCCTCCTGGACATATTTCCCTTTCCTTCATGTCCTTTTCCCCTTATCCTCCCATTCCCTGTCTTTCCCCATACTCCAAATGTGATTTGGGGTAGGGGTTGTGGTGGGTGATTCACGTGCCAATTCCTGCTGCTTTAACACAAAACCCAAAAGCCGTGGCAGTGAGAAAAATACAGCAGTAACAGTGAGGTTCCAAGATTTGCATTGTGAGTAAGAAGCTATTAATAATAGTTATATTTGTTCCTTTCGTCAAAGATGTCTTCCTTTTTGATGACATTTTGCTATTTTTAACAGGACTAAGCTTAGATACGATGCTTTTGAACATCAGATTGGCCAGTGTTTGTTCTTAATGGGCCTTTGAATCTTGATCGATTTAAAAGTACCTGCTCCCCTCCTGTTCGATAATGGCAGAAGACTGTCTGCAGAGGCTTGACCTTGGAGCTGGTGTAGGAGACACACTGTAGTTGGTAGAGTGGTTAGAAAGCCTAAGTTAAGAAGTTCAGACCCTGACACCTCCGTTTCTCAGCCACATGACTGTTAGCTAATTACTTAACCTGTTTGTGTTTCAGTTTCTTTCTTCTTTTATTTGAAGATGTTTAATGGTGCCTCCTGAATAGGATTGTAAGGGCTTAAAAGAGCAAATACATGAGAAGCACTTAGAATAGTGCTTAGCATTGCATTATAGGATAACAAATGTTAGTTGTTATTATGTGTCCAAAGTCAACTTATTGATGGAAATAAAACGTATACTCTGATTATACATCCCATATTTGGAAGTCACATTCATGATTCAGAATTTTGGCAGTTACTTGTTTAGAATTATTTAACATTGAGTAAATTATGTATCTTCTATAGTACCTTAGATTTCAAATCTGAAAATAACATTAGTTAATATTGTTTGATAAAATGTACAGCTATCAAATCCTGGGAACCAGGACAGAGTATTTTAAAGAATATTTTTTCTAGTCCTGCTATTTAAATGAGATGTAGAAATGCAAGAATTCCTATATTTATCAGTTTTGATTGTTCCGTTTTACAATAGCTAAACTCATGTTACTACGATGAAGTAGGTATAATACTTGTTTTTTAATGCTGTTACTGCTCCAAATGTATATAAATATTTAATAGTATATTCCTTCCTGAGTGAAAGTCGCTTAGTCGTGTCCGACTCTTTGCGACCCCATAGACTATACAGTCCATGGAATTCTCCAGGCCAGAATACTGGAGTGGGTAGCCTTTCCCTTCTCCAGGGGATCTTCCTAACCTAGGGATTGAACCCAGGTCTCCTGCATTGCAGGCAGATTCTTTACCAGCTGAGCTATCAGGGAAGCCCAATTCTTTCCTGATATTTACATAATTAGATAACTTTTGCAAAACCATTTAGAATGTGCTTGTATCATTGCTTGTTCCTGTGAAAGATTTCTTCTTTGAAAAATTTGGAAGCTTCTTATAATTCTAATAATATCAAAAGATCATACCCAATATTTTGTTATATCATTGTTTAATTTTAAAACTGTGTGTTGGTAGGCTAAATATCAAGTATATTTCGATTTATAATATCTTGCATGTTTAACACATACTGAATAACTTAAAATTAGTCTGGAAACAATGGAAATTAAATATAAAGACTTGGGTGGCCACTGGCATTTCTAATTAACCTTGAGTTTTTCATTGAAGATGGTATCAAATTGATAGAACACTGATGCAGGAAATCTTGCACATGTAGCTCTCTCCTCAATATGAATATGGTTATTTCTGAAAAATTTTATCAAAATATCTCATTTTTCACCATTAATCATTAATATTGAATAATTACAGCATGTTCCCTTGCATTGAAATCAGTTGAAGATGCAGAGTGGCTTTTCTTGGATGCTTAAATATTAAAAATCATTTCAACTTTCCTTTCAAACTATTGTTTTGATGGTACTTTATATTTTTGGCAACATGTAGTTTCCTTTCCTGGGATCATTCCAGATTGCTCAGAATTGTCTTCATTAAATTTATTGGAACACAGATTTTTCTAAATGACATTTTAATAATTGCTGCAAATAAGCAGAGAAGAACCAGGAGATTGTAATAGGGTTTTTGTGGGTTTTTTGTTTTTATGATTGTTTGTTTTGAGGTTTTAAAATTTTGTTTTGTTTTGGCTTTTTGTTTCTTTTTTTGGTCCGAGATTCAGATGAGAATGGTTTAATATATCCTGCCTTTTCTCCACCAATTAAATTGGTGGACCCCCATTTCTTTGAGATACATCGAGACTAATGATATAGGATGCTTAGAGTAGAAGATATATACTTTCTAAAAGTAAAATAACTTGAAACTACAGATGGCTGTTCCCAGCTGGGATAAGTTTGTATTCTAGACCACAGAGGTCTCTTATTAAAGATTTCTGAAATGAAGATTTTTATATTGTTCAGCCGTATATTTCAGATTGTATAACCTTGAGATCCAGAAATTTTCCTTTACCATTCATCACTTACTGTGTTTTCTGTGTTTGAGAAGTCTCCTTTTGTTACAAATCTGAAGTTTAAAAGATGCGTCAGAAAGTATAAAAATAGGAAGTGCCCACAAAATTCACATTAACAGTTGTAGAACATATTGGTCTTTGAATGCCTAAAATACAGTGCCTGAAGTGGTGAGAGGAAGAAAGAAAGTGGGATAATTTAAGAATCTGACACTCTTCTTACCTTCCACAAAGCTCAAATCAGACACTTTTCTTGGATCTAAATCCTTTAGGTCTTAGGGTCTAACTGGCACTGAGCCAGATAGAAAAGAAAGAGAAGATAAGAGGAATGGACAGGAAAGCAAGAACATGGATGAAAGAGCATTCAGATTATTCGTTGTGATTACTAGGTATAAGCATCTAAGGAGGTTTTGCAAAAGGTTGTATAGCTTTTGCCTTATCATCCTTGCCCCGAAAGGCTCAGCTAAGTATATCCTGAGTATTGTAAGCCTGGATAAGTAGTATTTCTGATGCTTTAGCACAACATATTAAGCCCTTCATATGGAACTTAATTCCCTGGTGGCTCAAGTGGTAAAGAATCTACATGCAGTGCAGGCGACCCGGGTTCGATCCCTGGGTTGGGAATATCCCCTAGAGAAGGGAAGGGCCTGGAGAATCCCATGGACAGAGGAGGCTGATGGGCTACAGTCCATGGGGTTGCAGAGAGTTGGATACAACTGAACAGCTAATACATGATACTTAATTACATTTTCACATGCTATATTTTACTTTTTAAATTTTATTTATTTAATCAGTGGAAAATTGCTTTACAATTTTCTGTTGGTTTCTGCTGTACAACATGAATCACTCATAATTATTTATTCATCCCTTCCCTCCTGAGCCTCCCTCCCCTTCCCCCCATCCCACCCTTCTTAGGTCATCACAGAGCACCAGGCTGGGCTCCTTGTGTTATTAGCAGCTTCCCACTAACTACCTGTTTTACACATGATAGTGTATATATGTCAGTTAGAATTAGTCTCACCCTCACGTTCCCTGCTGTGCCTACAGTCTGTTCTCTATGTGTATGCATTAATGTATGATATTTATTTTTTTTCTTTTTGACTTATTTCACTCTTTATAAGAGGCTCTGGGTTCATTCACCTCACTGCAACTGACTCAGATTCATTCCTTTTTACGGCTGCATAACATTTCACTATATAAATGTACCACAACTTCTTTATCCAGCAGTCTGTGTCCACAGACATCTGGGTTGCATCTGTGTCCTGGCTATTGTAAACACTGCTGCAGTGAACACTGGGGTTTATGTGTCTTTTAGAATTGTGATTTTCTCAGGGTATATGCCCAGTAGTGGGATTCTTGGGTCATATGGTAGACTTATTCCTAGTTTTTTAAGGAATCTCCATACTGTTTTCCATAATGGCCGTATCAGTTTTCATTACCACCAACAGTGTAGGAGAGTTCCCTTTTTTCCACATCCTCTTCAGCATTTATTGTTTGTAGAGTTTTTGATGATGGCCATTCTGACTGGTGTGAGGTGGTACCTCATTGAAGTTTTGATTTGCATTTCTCTAGTAATGAGCGATGTTGAGCATCTTTTCATGTGTTTATTGGCCATCTGGAGGCTTCCCTGGTGGCTCAGAGGTTAAAGCGTCTGCCTCCAATGCGGGAGACCCCGGTTCGATCCCTGGGTCGGGAAGATCCCCTGGAGAAGGAAATG
This sequence comes from Aepyceros melampus, assembly GCA_006408695.1. Lineage (NCBI taxonomy): Eukaryota > Metazoa > Chordata > Mammalia > Artiodactyla > Bovidae > Aepyceros > Aepyceros melampus. The sequence continues at coordinate 42,390 of SJXQ01011209.1, read as the reverse complement.
GCAATCCACTCCAGTATTCTTGCCTGGAGAATCCCATGGACAGAGAAGCCTAGTACATTACAGTCCACGGGGTCGCAAAGAGTCGGACACAACTGAGCAACTTCACCAGTGGCCATCTGAATGTCTTCGTTGGAGAAGTTTCTGCCCATTTTTTGGGCTGGGTTGTTTGTCTTTCTGCAACTGAGCTATATGAGCTGCTTATAGATTTTGGAGGTTAGCCCTTTGTCAGTTGCTTCATTTACAATTATTTTCTCCCTTCTGAGAGTTGTCTTTCATCTTGTTTATAGTTTCCTTTGCTGTGCAAAAGCTTTTAAGTTTTATGAGGTCTAGTTTGTTTATTTTTGTTTTCATTTCCATTAGAAGGTGGGTCAGAGAGAATCTGGCTGCGATTTATGTCAAAGCAAGAGTGTACTGCCTGTCATATGCCATATTTTAATATGGTTTTTACACATTTTCTTGGAATGGGTTTAATTTTTAAATGATTTATGAGTGTTTATGCACTTTAAATGTGTGTACAACACTTTAAATATATTCTACTTCATATTTCTCTAAGCATTGAATCACTATTTTTTTCCTTCTGAATATTGATGTTTTTGTTTGTCGCTAAACATAGGAAGATTCTGAGTAATCAAGATATTCCTAAAACAATTCCAAGTTAAGATTTTAAAAATATAGCAAGTTCTTACTCCATACCATTTGAGAGGTATATAGTAAATAAAACAAGGGAGGGGAGTGGCAAGGTACAATAAACTGCTTCATGTCAGAAAATAATTCCTTGTTTTTAAACAGATCCAGATGGCAAAAATCTTACTTCTTTCCCCAAACCAAGATTTTATACCAAATGTTTTTTATTATAACAAGTTTTATTCTTATATTACATTTAAGTTAAAGGCATAAACTCTGCCCATATTGAAAATTGTCTGTGACAAAGCTGGGCTTGAAAGATGAACACATCTAGATTTGGGAAAATGTATGCAAATATGGCTATAGGTGGCAGAAGTTTATAGGTTTCCTCCCTAGGATTATAGATAGATAGATAGATATACACCTTAAAGTTTAGGCCGGACATAGAAAAATCCCATGGCATATTGAATTCGTATGTGACCTAACTTGTTATGAAATAAAAATAAAAGCAAAAATAAAAGCACATTCTACCCATAAATGCACACTGTGTTCTTAAGAAAAATTCCTGTTTATAGTTTGAATATTTAAAATTTTAATACAACATAAAAAGATGAAGACATTTGATTGGTTCCTTACTTAAATATTATAGCAGAAGTTCAGTGTTGTTTCCTAGAAAATCACTTATCAGAGAATTCACTTTGGAGACAATGTAGTTTATTATCGCAAAATTTAGTTTAATTTAACTTTGCTGTTGCTGTCCAGTTGCTCGTCACTGCCCTTCACTGTCTCCTGGAGTTTGCTCAGACTCATGTCCCTTGAGTTAGTGGTGCTATCTGTGCTCTAGTGCTTCGGTCCTGTTTGACTCTTTGCAATGCTGTGGCTGTAGCCATGCTCCTCTGTCCATGGGATTTTCCTGGCAAGAATTCTGGTGTGGGTTGCCATGCCCTCTTACAGGGCATCAGGGCATCCTCCTGACACAGGGATCGAACCCGTGACTCTTCTGTCTCCTGAATTACAAGCAGATTTTTCGCCACTGAGCCACCGGGGAATCCCTGTGCTGTCTAAGCGTCTCATATCCGTATTTCTATGAAAATTTGCCTTCATTTAATATGCAAATAATTATTCTTTCCACTCCTATTTGTTCATTCTCACATGTAGTTCTATGAAAGGTATATTTTATATTCTCTGATTAAGTGCTTAGTAAAGTGAGAAAGGACTAAAATTTGGCTTCCTCTAAAATGTTTAGGTTTGTTTCAAAATAATCAGTCCAGTCAAAGAGTTTGAAGGGGTTAGTTATTTGATGTCAAATAATTGTTTGATTGACTTATTACCTTGTTTTTCAACTGCTCTTTTGACACCCTAATCTGCTTCAGTACAGAGATCATATTTTCTGAGGCCAGGAACATATTTGGTATTAAGTGTATTTGTGAATTGATTTAGGAACAACCTTAGTGTAACTCAAGCAGTCATAACACACTCCTTAGTTACCCCAAGGAAGGTATATTTAGACTTGTTTAGTAAGCAGAGGTGGTAATGTTTAATCAAGTAAGCAAATATAAGTATGAAATAGTTTGCCTTTAAACCCACTTGGCAGTAGAAAGAGTCAGATGGAAAACTAGCTGACTACTCTTACCCTGTTTGTCTTACACGCTAGTTAAGCGGAATGCCTCTCAGACATGATTGATTAAAGGAAAAGAAACGTTTTTCTTTCCTAAAGTCATACTGGAGACTCTGAAGTATAAGAGTACATTATGAATCAGTGATAGAATCCTTGTCCCTTGCTGTGATATTTTAGGCCTCATAACATTTTTAAGAAGGCACAAAACGAGAGAAATCATACATTGTGTTAGTAAGAGGAAATAGATCATGGAAGTAAAACTTATCCTGCCCTTTCCCTAAAGCTTCAAGTCATTTGAAGCGTGAGACAGAAAATAAAACTTTGCAAATCCAAAGTAAATGGATTTTATTTTCTAGATGTTTTTGTAGAGGCTCTTTTTCATTTTTCTAGTATTTCTCCTGTCCATGAACTTTACTGGGTGTATATCCTAGGCAAGTTGGCAGAGTGCATTATAGCTCCATATTTTACAATTTAAAGATACTTGGGAATTCCCTGGTAATCCAGTGGTTAGGATTCTGCTCTTTCACTGCTGTGGCTTTGGGTTCCGTCCCTGGTCAGGGAACTAAGATCCTGTGAACTGTGTGGTGCAGCCAAAAAATGTTTTCTTAATTTTATTAAAAAAGAAAAAGATACTTGTCCTTAATGACAAAATGTAAGCAGGAGTTGGATAGGTGTCCTGTTCTGTTCTCTCTTACTGCATCATGCTAAGTTGCTTTAGTCGTGTCTGACTCTTTGTGACCCCTTGGACCCCTGCCAGGCTCCTCTGTCCATAAAATTGTCCAGGCAAGAATACTGGAGTGGATTGCCATGGCAGGGGAGTCTCTTACTGTTCTTATCTTTTAAATTCAGTTTTTGTTATCCTAATACTTTCTGCAACTTTTTTTTTCTTTTTGGTCATAGCATTCTTAGTCCTGTAATGTTGCTTTACTTTGTATGTCAGTCCATACTTAATATGGGTATTTCCATGTATTATTAGTCTCACCATAACATCTCTTTCAAGGAGTGGTTCTCTCTTGAGAGAGAGTGGAACCATCCTTCCAGTCTCAAAGCTAGGAGAAGGGAAGATCTACCTTTCTGATTCATTTCTCAACTCAAGGAGCCCAGAAGACAAGGGCTGTCCTATAAGGTAATATCAGCATGTTTTTTTTTTTTTTTTTTTTTTTGATAGAAGTTTCTGCCCAAATTTCTCTTAACATCTTCTCTTATTACCCATTTAAAGCCTTACAGTTAGACTGCTTGCAGAGAATGATTTTGCGCAAATGGACTTGCTTTTGGATCCTTAGATGAGTCCTGTTTTTTGTCATCTGTAACAGCTACTGCGACAGTGGAGCTTGGAATTCTACCTTAAACCGAAAAGTCTTAGAGAGTTCACAGTTTCAATGGGGGTATTCAAAGGCCCTAATAGTTTATGTTAATTCTACATGTGCAGTTTCCTGGAGAGTGAGTCCATAGCATACAGGAGTGTTTCTGACCCTCCACAGCTGAAGAGTTGTTTATATGCCCTGTACAGAGCCAGAAAATACTCTGAAAATAGCAAAAAGATCTGAAAACTTTGGCTATAGAGTAATACTGTTTCATGAATAGAGAATACATTGAATTAGATGAGAAGAGCTGGTGTAAAGGAGCCATTGTAACAAGATCGACAAAAGTTCGTTATCCCTGTGGAATAGCTGCCTTGGAGCTAATTCCCAAGCGAGCACCCTCGGGTGGTTTTTGGAGGAATCCTCTGGGCCGTTTTGCATTGTATTGACACTGAAGCCGAGAGATGAACACTTCTCAGAATGTAGATGTGTTGTGGTATGTTTCCAGGTCCGTTTGCCTTGAAAACTATGTTGCTGTCATGTTGGAGAAATAGCACCTAACGGAAATGATGAATTTGGAGAATGTACCTTTAACCTGTGACTAAGACAGTTAGTCATGCCACCTTCACTCACCTCAGATTCCTTTTGTGTGTGTTGGGCATTCAGCAGATCTCTAGCCTCTAAGTAAAATCCAGAGATTTAAGGGAGTTTGAGATTTACTGTTTATTAGATTTATTATGTATTTACATTAACCTTATTTAAATTATTTCAGTAACAAAGTTACTAAGATTTCAGTTATTTGGTAACAAAGTGATGAACGTTTTCATGTTACTTTTTAAAATGTAAAATTTAAATTATTCAAATGATTACAGGCCTCATATGCGTAGTGTACAACAGAAGTTTATAATGTTTAATTCTAAGAAAAGTGACTTTTGGGAGAGGATGGTGAAGGCTGTAGGCTATAGCAAAGTCTGCCTGGAAGAAATATTTCTTGGAGGAGACTCTGTACCAATCATTACATTTTTTATCCATTTTTAGGGCATTTTAAAAACTTGTAAAACAGTCTTTTTGTGTATAAAATAACCCTTTATTCCCAAGGATGCTGTATTTTTGTCTTGCTACAGAATTATAGAAAAATAAAAAAAAAAGTACAGTCTGAAAAGAATCCAAACTAAATTCAAATTGATTTTTAAAGTTACATTAAAAAGAATAACACTTGATTGTCAATTTGCAAAATCTTAAAATGTCTTGTCATTATTCTCTAAACAACATATTTTAGAAATAGAAACCAAACAATAGATCACAGTCAGTAATATAGCATCCTCTCAGGCAAGCCTGACACAGTGCTAATTGCTAAACCAAATCAGAAAGGCACTGAAGCAGGTCATTTGCAATATTCACTGGCAGGTGAGGAGTTTGTCATGATACTTGCTTCCCAACTTTTTGTTTTCAACCTGGAAATCTAAATCTGCAAAGGACATTCTTGCTTGGTCAAACATTCTTTTGCGTTGCTTTGGAAATGTCTAATTGTATAAACCAGTGCTGTCAGGAGTTTGTAATTCCAAACTTTAAACCATTAGATAGACGGTTGACCAGTTGACTAGCTGTTTATCTTACAGATTTGACTCTTTACTGGGCATATCCTCTTTGAACTTATTTAGATAATTATTATTTACTCTTTGGGACTGAAAAGAAGATCAAATAACAATGGTGTAATATTCAGGATTATTTATACTTCATGTAAAGCAAGAGAGGTTGCACATCTCTGGTAGAAATGTCAGAAAGAGAACTCTATTTGGTAACAATATGGAGTTTTGAGATGTATTTGCATCTGTGTTGTAATTTGGAAGACCAGTAGCTTAAGGTTTTTAAAAAATGAATTATAGGATATTTATATATACATGCTTTTTTTCCGAGACTGTATCTCCTTCTTGTATTTAGACCTTTCTTAGATTAAGTTCTTAAAGAGACATTGTTGCCTTAAATCAGTTAAGACATCCTCTAGTTCCCTTTGAGGGCAGAGAGAATGCCCATAGGGGAGGAAGAAAGGAATTGAGAGGGCTAGTACTCTTCATGTATTTTTCTCTTTTTCTTTTTAAAATTTTCTTGGCTGAACCTCATGGCATGTGGGATCTAGCTCCCTGACCAGGATTCGAAACGCCGAGTCTTAAGCATTGGACCTCCAGGGAAGTCCTTCTAATGTACTTTTTAAAGTTTTAGTTCAGGTCTTTCATAATTAAAGTACCCTCCTCTTTCTTAACAACTACTTTCTTTCATCTTAAGTATACTGAATTAAAATCTTCATCAACTTCCATGGTATTAAATCATACTAATTCTGGATAATCAATGGTAAACAGTATTAATGCATTAATTAAATAGTCTATTCAGTGTCTTTTCCACTAATGAAGGAATATGTATTATACTTCAGAATTTTCATCCATCATAGGATGATTTCATTTTGTATATAATGAATCAAGTCACCTCATGATAGACTGATCCTTTGGAAAAAAGACAAATTTTAAATGTCACTTGCTTTTTAGAGTGATACTGAAATGCATACATCTGGGAACTGCATGATAGAATTTCTACAAAACATTAATATTTATCTTGTGGGTCACCACCTGAAGACTAATAGCACTATGTCTTGAATTCTTGTCATGGACTATGTTAGTAAAACAGTAATAAAAGTGATAGAGTAGTTCACTATTTTATATCCTGTGGCTGGTTATGGTCATCTGGCTAGAGTCTAACCCATATTAATCCCCTGAGTAAACAGTCAGGAACATTCAATGATGTACTTAAAATACTTTTTAACATGTGGTATTTAGAGTGTTTAGAATGTCAAGGATCCTTTGTAATGATCTTCCCCTTGAGTAGTTCAAAAGATATTTTTAAAGTTATGTTTCAAAGAGCACAGTGTTTGAAGACTTTCAGAAAATATAAATCTACTAGAGTACTTGTTGGGCAAGGGGGGGAAGCTCCGTTCTCGGAAAAAAAAAAACCATCCTGCACACTAAAATGATATATTAGTCAAATAACCTATGAAAAACTCAAGAAAACAGAATATGTGTTCATTTTTGCTTAAGAAAAAGAACTTTTATTTTTTCACCAACAAGAGAATGCATTTGGTGCTCCCTTAGGGAGCTACATTCTTCTCTATAATTGTGTTTTTCACATTTTATGTTCAAATGGAAATGACTGAAGGGAAAGCATAACATGTTCATTTTTTTTTCATAGAACATATTAAATCCTGTTTCTATGGCAACAACTTTTAATTGGCAAATCCCATTCTGTCAGTACTCTCAAGCTTATTTTTCTTGGGTACATTGAATTGTTAAAAGTGCTTCACAAAGTAAAAGTTAGATTTGGCATTGTTCTTTGGCATAAAAGATGCTCATGGTTAACATTTATTTTATTAAATGATTTAACTGTAGTGTACGTGAGCTTCCCTGGTGGCTCAGTGGTAAAGAATCTGTCTGCCATGCAGGAAACACGGGTTCAAGCCCTGGGTCGGGACGATTCCCTGGAGAAGGAAATAACAACCCACTCCAGTATTCTTGCCTGAAACATCCCACGGACAGAGGAGTCTGGCAGGCTACAGTCCGTAGGGTCGCAAAGAGTTGGTCATGACTTAGTGCCTAAACAGCAGCAACAGTACTTGCATAGTAGGTTGCTGTAGAGATAATACAATTTATCTCAACACTCTGTTGGCATGTCAAAAAACCTGCCAAGGATGGGTACAGACATGCAGGCTTACAAACTAAGGCTAGCAACTTGTGTTATTTCATATGGCTGAAGTAGTCAGCTATCTTACCTGATTGAACAAACAAAGTTTAAAAAAAATATTTAAATCCTTTTGGGCTAGTTCAAACTTTTAAAACTGTGTATCTGTGGTTCCTTATGGCCTTGACTTTAATAGTATGGAGTAGATTGATTTATTAGAAACAAACATAGTTTGCAGCTTGCTTCTCATAAATTTTATCTCTTGAATCAATGTGGTACAGAATTTTGAAGCAGGTATTTGCTAAGTTGGATTTGACTGCTGCAGTGTTACAAAAATAGATTAAGTAAACAGACACAGCAGGCCAATGCAGCTTGGATTTTGAACTCTTCTGAGACCCAGTATAACTTGAATAGTTTATAGGTCTAGAGAGAAAGAAATATGAATCCCTAAGGTAATTTTAATATTATATAATAAAGGAAGAACTATTTTATAGCAAAGGATCAGGTGCTGTATCTATTATAATTATTTCAGGGAGATTTACCCAAAAGCTTCAATTTTTAAAGCTATTCTAGTCTGCTGTGTATTTTTTTTTTTTTTGGCTTTGCTATTTTTATATCACTGCAGTAGCATAACCCTGCACCAAGCACAAGACACCAGTGCAGTTGGTGTTGACTGTGAAAACTGTCATTAAACGAAAGCTAGCAAAAGCAAATTCTTGGAAAGAAAGAAATTGTCTGCATTGAAGACTCACAATATTAAACTTGTCTTCTAAATATTAAAATTTGTAAAGAGTAAATGATACTGTGTAACTCCTCCTTCAAAGCTGTGACTTCATATAGTTAAGAACTAAAATATGTTTAGTCATTCTTTTTAATTATTCTCCACTATTGCAGATTTTCTGTAAAAGTGTTCCTTTCTCGTATGCCATCTTTGTCTCTTAAATTTGTTCTTATTGCATTTTTGGTTAACAAATGACTTTGTTCTTTTCTTCAGAAGTCTCAGAAAGCATTTATATCTGAATGGTTCAACCTTATCTTGTTAAAGTGCCAGTCTGCCCTTCTAATCTCCATATGTTCCCTGAGCATTGTGATTCTCGTAATGTAATATAAATTATTTATATAGGAAACAAATTAGGAATGTTTGCTGTCTGTCTTTATGTATAGTCGTTCAGTTCAGTTGCTCAGTTGTGTCCGAACCGCAGCACACCAGGCCTCCCTGTCCATCACCAACTCCCAGAGTCTACCCAAACTCAAGTCCATTGAGTTGGTGATGCCGTCCAACCATCTCATCCTCTGTTGTCCCCTTCTCCTCCTGCCCTCAATCTTTCCCAGCATCAGGGTCTTTTCAAATGAGTCAGCTTTTCGCATCAGGTGGCCAAAGTATTGGAGTTGCAGCTTCAACATCAGTCCTTCCAATGAACACCCAGGACTGATCTCCTTTAGGATGGACTGGTTGGATCTCCTTGCAGTCGAAGGGACTCTCAAGAGTCTTCTCCAAGACCACAGTTCAAAAGCATCAGTTCTTTGGCGCTCAGCTTTCTTTATAGCCCAACTCTCACATCCATGTATGACCACTAGAAAAACCATAGCCTTGACTAGACGGACCTTTGTTGACAAAGTAACATCTCTGCTTTTTAATATGCTGTCTAGGTTGGTCACAACTTTCCTTCCAAGGAATGTCTTTTAATTTCATGACTGCAGTCACCATCTGCAGTAATTTTGGAGCCCAGAAAAATAAAGTCAGCCACCGTTTCCACTGCTTCCCCATCTATTTGCCATGAAGTGATGGGACTGGATGCCATGATCTTAGTTTTCTGAATTTGAGCTTTAAGCCAACTTTTTCACTCTCTTCTTTTACTTTCATCAAGAGGCTCGTTAATTCTTCTTCACTTTCTGCCATAAGGGTGGTGTCATCTGCATATCTGAGGTTATTGATATTTCTCCTGGCAGTCTTGATTCCAGCTTGTGCTTCCTCCAGCCCAGTGTTTCTCATGATGTACTCTGCATATAAATTAAATAAGCAGGGTGAAAATATGTGTGTAAATATACATGCTTTGTGGATTTGACTGTATCACATTTGTCTCTAGTAACCTAAGAAAAGTGAAAAAAAAAAAGGGTATTATTAATTTATATAAAGAGTGATAAATCAGCTACCAAGGCCATTCCATAAGTGGAAAAATAGATATTAGTGGCCTACAGCTCCCTGTATGATGCCAAGTTCTTTGAACCACAAGCCTTGAACACTGTTTTATGGGCCAACTGGATTTCAGTAGACCCTATATATTCTTACAGTGTTTGAGTATTTGGGAATAGTCCCACAGATTGATGACATGTAATTGTTGGTGTTCATGCTTGGGAGGAACTTAAGCCACTGTGCCCTAAGTGGGCTTGGTGCCTCAGCTGGAGAGGGTACCCAATCGGCTACCCACCTCAGTATGTCCCTGTTGACTTTACATACAGAGTAGCTCTGATGAAGTGAGGCATTTCTATGTTTGGGGATTTACAGTGGTCTAGAGGACACAGTTGTGCTTTGGAGTATCAAAGGTCTTTTCTTATCAGGGATGTACAAATAGAATTTTTAAAGTGGAAAAAACCTAACAAAGAGTAGTTATCATTGTCAGATCTTCAGCTCTTTTAATTCCCGAAGTCCCAGTCTCATAATTGAATGAAGGAATATTCTTCTATCGCCTTTCAATTCCTAAACTAAGAGCATCTGTCTGGTCATGAGTGCTTCTGATTTGCAGTTCAGTTCTTATGTGTGCCTATTTGCAGCCAGTCCAGGGTTTATGACTTTGAAGATATATAACTAGATATGCTGTGGGGAATGGTAGGACAGAGAAGACAGAATTTTCTGGGAAAACACCAATGATTCTGGTTCTATGGCCTACCAGTTGAAAGTTAGAGCTAGAATTCCTGGGTTGGGAAGATCCCCTGGAAAAGGGAATGGCTACCTACTCCAGTGTTTTTACCTGGAGAATTGTATGGGCAGAGGAGGCTGGCGGGCTATAGTCCCTGCAATCACAAAGAGTTGGACAAGACTAAACGACTAACACTTTTGTTGTTGTTTAGAGACTAATTTACTTTCATTCAATCCTTCCAAGTTCACTTGAAGTATTTCATAGATCTTGAAAGGGATTTTAATCTCCGTATATGCTGTTTCGTATATGTGGATATGGATCTCCCTGTATATACACACCCATATACATATATTGTGAGTGTGTGTGTACATATATACATATATATATATCTCTTTCTAGACACACTCAAACACACAAATGTTAATCAGTTTGAGATCACATTTTTGGAAATAAAATGCCATACCTTCTTTCTTGTAGTGGAGAAGAACCCCCAAGTAGCAGGAACATGAATACTGGGATACTTGATTTGGGAAGGGGATGTCTGTAGGACACAGACAAGAATGCTCTTGTCCTGTAGTCTGGAGAGGCAGGGCACTTTGCAGAATGGCTCTCCTTACCAAAACAGTGAACTGAGGCCCACTCCCACTTTTAAACACTGTCTGTCTCCTTCATCATTTTTAAAGGAACTTCACCATATAATATTATACATAAAGGTGATCTTTCTTAGAGAAATTTAAACCTTTCCTAGAATGGATAATGACAGCCCCAAGTTTGAAGTGTGAAGTCTTCACAGCTAGGAGCAGATGTGTTATATAACTGCTTCAGCTACCCTTCACAGATTTCTGACATTGCCCTTCACATTCCTGACTGTCCACATTTCCATTTTTTCTTCCAGTTTCTCATACCTGTACACCTTCCTTCTTCTGACCTTGTCATTAGGATTTGCAAACTTGGTTCACACAACTTGCCTGAAAATCACATGGGGAAGTCAGATGCCCCTTACAGCTCCAGAAGACTTTTGGGGGAGGAAAGCTGACCATATTGGGGGGCTTAATTTTGTGTATTTCCTTATCCTTGGTGCATCTACCTTCTGCCAGCAATGGTTTTGTTTGCACAGCATTTTGCTAAACATATGCCAGGCATTACTGCAGTGCTGCTTCCTATACCAAACACCTTGGCATAATTCAAGATGAAAAACGGAATGTATGTGAGAGATGAAAAAATCAGATTTGATCACTGAAGTGCTGACATCCAAATTGGTAGCAGTGAGAAGTAACACATTTGCCTCAGGCATGCCTATCTGTGTGTCTCTCCCCCTCCTACTCCAAGTCACAGGGAAGCCCATTTAAACATTCTTAGGAATGCTTTCCAATTTACTTTGGTGGGAAAGGCTGAGTTTTCAAGGAATTCGTAATAAAGTATTGGCATTCTCTTAAGCTTCTGTCGTTTGAATGAATCGCAAACTATTTTTGAGTTTCTTCTATTGAACATGGGTTATAAGTACAGGAAACATCATAAGTCTTGTCATTTTGGAAAGAGAAATTTATATTATGGAGAGGTAGTTGAGATTTATAACTAGCAAGTACTGGCATAAAGAATTCTTTTTTCTTCATATGATGCAACATAAACAGAGATATCAACAAGAGGTTCCTAAAGATAGGCCTTAAATTTTTAAAATACTTGAATGAGACTGTATTCATGTGAATATGTAATTCACTTCTTATTGCTCTGTAATGCTTCTGTTAAAAATTTCAGAGCATCTTTTTGAGAGCTAAAATTGATATGAGACCCAATGCAGTGGTGTTAATGGGGACAGAGTTCAACAAATTGAGCCTTTTGTACATATTTACATTTCGTGTGCTATTTCAAAACTCCAAAAATGAATGGAATGCTTTTGAAAATTGGCATACTTCTCCTACTTCTGCCTCTTTGAATAAACAGCTGCCCCAGAATTTCTGTTTTTGTTAAGTAGCAACAAGAAAAAAAAAAAAAAAAACATTTGAAGTGTTAATCTTTAATTTTTGAATAATATATCTTTTTTTAGCATTTCTTCTTAACTGATTCCTTCTATTTGGGGCACAGTTATATAATAGCCTTAATTGAGTGAGCTGTCATCTCAGGGTGGGAAAAATACACATGAAGAAAGAACATACATTATAAAAGTAGCCTTTCAGAATACCTCAGTGCTCTGCCAACACCGTCACGTTCTTCTGAAAGGGATACTCTCACTTTTTTGCAGTAAAGTAAGGGAAACTTCTTAAAGATGCAAAAATATTCTTGAAATTCATCTGAGTAGAAAATCCCAAAGCCCCCCCTTTTTTCTGTTTTTAACAGGAAACATGCCTTCACAGATGGTCTGTTGAATTTTCTAGCATGTTAATGCAGTATATAATTTATGTCTTAGGTCCTAAGTTCTAGACTGGTCCTATCTTACTTCTTTAATGATACTTCCCTCCTAAAAGGAATTTGCATCACTTGCTTAGATGCTGCAAGAAGATACTATAACTCCTCTATATAAACATTCCTGTCCTTCCCATCTAACACTTACTCAGCCATCTCCCCGTCTTAGGTCATCGCTCCCTCAAATCCCTTCTCCACTTGTGCCTGCGGACCTCAGCAACATGCATTCCTGCTAGAATTCACATAGAAGGTGCTTATGGCCCTTGCGTGGCTTTTAAATCTGTTATGCAGCTTAGAATCACAAATTATCTTGTGGCTACAATCTTATCTATCCTAAAGGAGTTCCGTTTCCTTTTTTTTTTTTTTTCTCCAAATTATAGTTAATATACACTGCTTCCGGTATATAGCAGAGTGATTCAGTTATATATATATATATATTCTTTTTCAGATTATTTACCATTATAGATTATTGCAAAATATTGAATATAGTTCCCTGTGTTGTAACAAGGAAGATCTTGTTTATTTCATTTATAGTAGCGTATATCTGTTATTCCCAAGTTTCTAATTTAGTCCTTCACCCCTCCTCCTTTGGTAACCATGTTTGTTTTCCACATCTGTGAGTCTGTTTCATAAAGAAGTTCATTTGTATCAATTTTTTTAGACTCCACATAGAAGTGATAGCATATGATATTTTTCTTTGTCTGACTTCACATAGTATGACAGTCTCTAGGTCCATCCTTGTTGCTGCAAACAGCATTATTTCATTCTTTTTTATGGCCAAGTAATATTCCATGGTTACACATTATGTGTGTATCCACACATCTCCTTTATCCATTCATCTCTTGTTGGACATTTAGGTTGTATGCCAGTGTTCACAGCAGTGCTGCTTATAATGACTGAAACAGGGAGGCAATTCACCGTACTTTTAATGGACACAGTAGTTGCAGCCCTTTCATTTTCTGAGATTTGAACTGCTGCAAAATGATGGCAGTGAGCTAGAAGTCTCTGGAATCCTGGTAACTAGTAGGTAAGAAAGCCACTGATTTACCTTCTCAAGAGAATGAATGGGGAGGTAGAGCATGAATCCTGTCAGGGTTGAGAGAATGTCCTTCAACCACTTTAGCCCAACTTTATTTATATCTCTTCTTAAGGATGCTTCCCATGAAATTAGCTTCCACTCATTTCTCCTCCATCCAATTCTTTTTACTAATTAGAATTACATTTTGTCTTTCTTCTACGCTGTGTCATCCAGTATGATAAATTAATAGACACCCAATGTATATTTATTAATACTATAAAAATAGTGTATTAGCAAAATTGTGGATACAGTTTCCTTTCCAATGTATGTATAGTAGTTGGCATGGTGAATTTGAATATTAAATATAGCTCTTTTCTTAAAGAGTCACTTCTTAATTCTTATGGGTATTATCCCTTAAAATAGGAGGTATGAAATTATTTTAAATCATTTTTCTAAGAATTTCAGTGGAAAATGGTGTCTAATTTATAGAGCTTTTCTAACAGTTATTGAGAGTAACCAGTTTAGTGTGAATCTGTTTTTAACACTGACATTCAGTTCATCCTACATGTGTTTAGAAGATGAACCTACAGTTTTTAAAAACCAAGATTATCAGCTAGATTTTCTTCATAATTTTCTCCAAAGTGAGAACCGCTGAGACACTTATAGTGGTAACACAAATACTTTGGAGCAAAATTGAGTTTTTCCCAAAGGTCAACAGAGACAGCTTTGTTTATGATTTGCAAAGTGTCATATTAATTTGTGTGAAATTCATAGTGTAACTAAATACATACTGTGGTGACAGTTAGAAGAAATCTGTTTGACTGGACTTATATCCAGTGAAAAGAGTCCTCTAAAGATTGTTTTTTTCACTGCTTCATTTTAAATACCACTGACTATTTAAATTTGAACTTGATATTGTCTTAGTTCTAAACATAGCTGGTGAAATATGTTTATACAGTACATATGAATCAGGCAGATGAGTCTCTGTTGCTTTAATTGTTCTGTGACTTTTTACAAATTATTAATATCACAGGATCTCTGAATCCTCATCAGCATGAAATAGGTGGTGGAGGTGGAGATTCCAGTACTCTCATCATAGAATTGTGAGGACGACTATGGGAGATCTAGTCTTTCCTTTATTCAACACTCTGTGACTCACTCCAGGCTCAGGGAAGCAAGGCCCTGCCCTCATGGATCTTATATCCCTAGTGTTGTTTGTCAGTGACTAAGGAAACACATAAATAAGCAACATGATTGTAGGTATGACTAGTGCTGTGAAGAGAATAAACAGATGGAGCCTGGCTCTGGGAGGGCTTTAGTTGAGTTGGTTATGCCCACTGCCCTGTTTGTAAGAGCATAGACAATAAATGGCAAACTTTCTTCCCTTCAACATTCATTTAATTTCCTACCTTGTATTTAACTCTTATGTTCATAATTTGTTAAAAAAAAAAGTGGATAAGTAATAGTTTTTATTTTGTGAGAAATGTTTTATTTTCATAAATCTAAGGTTGCAAAGCAGACTTCTTATTTCTTCAGGGTTAATAGAGTGACATGGTACAGTTTCATTTCTTCATAGGGTAATATAAATTATTTTGAACTCAATTATGAAATAATAACCTTGGTGATCATTTAAGTCTAGTTTCTATTCTTCGCCACTTTGGTCTGTACTGTCTTTCACATTTGTGTCCTAACTTGATGTTCTAGCTCACTTGAACAGTTTAGTGCAAATGTTTTGTCTTGTATTGTTAGAAACCACGTGCCCAACAGTCACTACACTTGGACTTAATGAGTGCAGTCTTTCGTATCCTTATGACGTAGGCCATTTTCACTATGCAGGGTCTTCCTGAAATTCAGGCGGGTCTCAGCAAAGGCACTTGATGGATAGGTTATCTTGGCTTTTTTGTAGATTTCTTAACCAGGCTTCCACTTAACTTTAAGTTACTTCCGCTTAACTTTGTTAGGTTATTTCTACTTTGCCTTAACTCTCTTACCTTACCTCTCCTGAACAAAGCCTTCATACCGCCAGGTGAGTTTATCTATTGTCTTGTAATGGCCTGAAGTTCCCACTTGTGCAGCATTGCTTGCTGCTGTTTTACTTAGCAGAACCTCATGGCTTTTTTGATTCCTGAGAAGCCAGGTCTGCTATAAAGGACATAATCCTCAGACTTGGTAGCAGACCTGGATTTACATTTTATTTGCTCTTTCTGTGATCTTGGGCAAGTCATGAAACTTCGGTGGACTTTAATTTCCACATCAGACTAATGGAGTGCCTGCTACTCTTGTGGTCATTGTGAGTTGATTGAACTGCTCCCCAAAAGTGCTTCGCTCCTGATCTTTTTTTTCCTCTGCACTTGGTCCCCCTTGATATAACAAGACACTTCATAGTATTCATTGTTTATTTTCTGACATATACTCTGTGTTATAATCTATGGTCAGTCCCACTCCACTTTTTCTTTTATTTTTTGATAGGCAAGGAGATGAAAGAAGGATGTAGGTTAAAATTCTCAGTAAGAAAGTTTGGAAATTACCTGCTTATTTTAATGAACTGTGAACTATCTGTACATTTGTGTGAGCAGGTTTTTATTTATGAAACCTGGGGTGTAAGAAATAGTTTATGGTGAATTAAGAAATGCATTTACATAGTGGACCCATAATAATTAAATGTTCAAGGAAAACACAGAAGGTATAACATGGTTTTGACTATTACTGGAAATAACAAAAGGAGAAATAACAGAAAGTAAAGCTACAGTAAGTCGTGGTTGGCAAGACTGTTCAAAATGAATGATGTCATCTGAAAGTTTCTTCACTTCAGAAAATCTTGGAGATAAGAACCTTGACATTCTGAGCAGTACTCAGACTCATGATTGATAACGTGTTTTAGGCATAAACAGTAAGGCTACTGATAATTTGTAAACTTTTGCTTGAGTCTATTTAAAGTATTTCTTGGTCCTTATATAGTTCTTGATTTAATCTTCCTTAAAATAAACTTGTTGGCTAATACATTGTAAATCTTTTCCTGCTGTGTGTTCCATGTGCTCTGGTAACCTCACTGACTCACTTCTGTGGGTCTGGGGCACCTGTCCCCCACCCCACATAAGCCAATATGCTTTAGCAAAACTCTGGCAGCTTATAACATAGAGTACTGATTTTAGGAGTTACTTTTTTGTATAACCAGTCCATTTGATTATCAGCTGCTTTTTTTTTTTTTTTTTTGCTATTCTAACAACTGTTAAAACAGTTGTGGGAAAAACCCACATTTTCTGTTTCATTTTATTAGTAATCCCCGTGAGCAATGAATGCCTCAGAATGTTTGCCAAGCTACCCTATTGGGCCTCCCAGGTGTTGCAGTGGTAAAGAATTCACCTGCCAATGCAGGAGACATGGGTTTGATCCCTGGGGAAAGAAATGGCATCCCACTCAGTATTATTTCCTGGAGAATTCCATGGACAGAGGAGGCTGGTGGGCTACAGTCCATGGGGTTGCAAAGAGTAGGACACAACTGAGTGACTGAGCATACCTAACTTCTTGACCCTTCCAAGTAACATTTTCTAATCTGAGTAATTCTGATTTCGATTATTATTTACTCTTGTCTGATGTGACTGTAGTATGGAGTCTAGTTTTTATCTGGGAATGAAGGAAGCCATGAAATAAAGTAATGGCCTAATGATTGAATCTGAAATTTGCTACTGAGCAGCAAGAAATTGGAGAATAATCATGCTTAATGTGGCAGTTAATCAATAAATACATTTTCAAAACATTAATAGACTTTGAAAAAGGACTGTTCTAGCTGTGTTTTAGAAATTAGACATATAGTTAACGTATATGTATGTATATTACATGTCCTGTATATGTGTGTGTGTATATATATATATGTATCATGCATATATTGGGCTTCCCAAGCAGTTCAGTGGTAAAGAATCCACCTGCCAATGTAGGAGACGTGGGTTCAATCCCTAGATCAGGAAAATCCCCTGGAGAAGGAAATGGCAACCTGTTCCAGCATTCTTGCCTAGAAAATCCCATGAAGAGAGAAGGCTGGTGGGCTACAGTCCATGGGGTCTCAAGAAAGTCAAACATGATGGAGCAACAAGCACACACGTATATTAATTAATATATATTCTACTTTATAAGACTCTTGTATTTCTTTGCTCATTCAGTGAGTTAATACCTATTATGAGCCCATCACTG
Organism: Aepyceros melampus; assembly: GCA_006408695.1. Taxonomy (NCBI): domain Eukaryota; kingdom Metazoa; phylum Chordata; class Mammalia; order Artiodactyla; family Bovidae; genus Aepyceros; species Aepyceros melampus. The sequence continues at coordinate 24,660 of SJXQ01011209.1, read as the reverse complement.
TCCTAGATGTTCTTGTTTTAGGAGTACAGCTAAAAAATAGACAGTTGTGGTTTCTACCTTCATTCCTGGTCTAGTGAAAGACAAGGGCAACTGCCAAGTGATTATGATAAAGTGTAATGAATGCTCTGGAGCCAACTAAAAGAGCAATAAACAAAGACTTGAAGTTTAAAGAACTTCATGGAGGTGGTGACATTTAACTGGAGTCTAACTGACTGGAAATTAGCCAGGCCAAACAGAAGAGATGAGGGGAGGGTGAAGTATTTGAATAACTGGATCTACCTGGACAAAGTAACATCTTGCCCAAGGGACTGAATGTAGTTTAGTTTAATATGGCTGGGAGAGAGAGGATGGGGGAGAGAGAATGAGTGTGCATTAGGATGGTGTGGGGTGGGGGACTGTGGAAAAGATCGGATGATGATCTGGAGAATGGGTAGGTCTGTGTTAGCTCTTGTCTAAACTATTAAAATAATTACTTAATTTGGTCTTCTTTCCCTAGGCTCTCAGCCTATCAGTCCCCCTTAGCTCCTGCAACACAGTTTTGCCAGCGTCATCCTTGGTCCCCTTCAGAGACTCTCTCTATCCTCTCTCTGCTTCTAGGAGGAAGTAGACAATCTTTAACTCAGTTTTTAAAAGGGCCCCCAAGCTGGACTCACTTTGCAAACTTTATTTCCCGTGACTCTTATTACAGATTTATTACTTGTTACTGATGCTTCAAATTGTGCTATTCCCTCTACCTGAATATCTTTTCTAACTCGTCATGTGTAAAATTCTCTCTCTTGTTCAAAGCTATTATCTGACTTTTCTAAGTGGAATCTTTCGTTTTCCTTGAAATTGTAAGAACTCTTCATCTGGATGCCTGTTACGATGCTTTTTGTCTTCTTTCTGTGTATTCGCACTTTTTATGTGCCTGCTTTATTTCCCTAGTAGACTTGTGTGTCTGATTCATTTTCTGTCTCCTGTGCCCTGCAGCACTCAGTACATGAGCGGCTTCACCAAGTAGATAAATGGTGGATCAATAAATAAATTAGTTTTTCTAGAAGATATTAAAGCTTGGTATGAAGCATATTTTAGTCAAGGCCACTTATTTTACTTTTTTGCCTCATCCATTCATTTCCTATCTTCTAGCTTATTTTTCAGGTTGGATAGGAAACAATGAATCAGTTGTTCCATTGTGCTTTCTCTTTTGCCTGCGTGTGCGCCCAAGATGATATACCCAAGGGAGCACAAGGCAGTAGTTCTTTTTGTGTCCACCCTTGCCCTGAACACCCTTTCTCCCACTGTCTCAGAAAGGAGCTGTGAGGAGACAGACAGTGTAGAAACACAAGAATCAGTTAACAGGCAGATAACATTAGCTGTTATCTTGAAGTCATTGGCAAACACAGGTTTTACAAGACCTGTGGAAAGGGTTGTGATGGATGTGTAAATGAGAATGTGTATTAGTAGATAGAGGTTCACCAGTGGTCCTCAGAGTAGCAGCCATTAGAACTGTCTGAGAGCTTTCCTGGGACCCAGCCAAAATCAATTAAATCAGAATTTCTGGGGATGGAGGCTGGGCATAAGAATTTTTAATTTCTCATATACTGCCATGATTAAGGGCTTTCCAGGTGTTGCTAGTGGTAAAGAACCTGCCTGCCAATTCAGGAGACATAAGAGATGAAGGTTAGATCTCTAGGTTGAGAAGATTCCCTGGAGGAGGGCATGGCAACCCATTCCAGTATTCTTGCCTGGATAGCCCCACGGATAGAGGAGCCTGGCGGACTGTGGTCCACAGTGTCACAAAGAGTCAAACACGACTGAAGCGACTTAGCACGCACGCACACCATGATTAAGGACCATTGGCTGAAAACTTAAACAGTGGTGTCTCAGTAGTGTGGTGACTTGGATACCGAAATGTCCTTCTTGTCTCCTAAATTGCTTATTCATTCTGCAAATGTACTGAAAATGTTTGATTTCAGCCTGTCTTTAACAACTTCTTAATCTCGAGGGATAGACAGACTTGTAAAAATTACCTGTGCTACAATTTGACAGGTGCTGAATTCACCACTGTGAGTTTATCCTACCTGGCAAGAAAGTGGCGAGGAGGAAGGAAGGGAAAAGAAAAGAGAAAATGTCCATGGAGAGGGACATTTGAAAAGGGTCATCTCTCATCATCAGATTTAACCTAAGAAAATGATTCCCTGTTTTTATCAATCCCTGTTTCCTAGTGGTCAGAGAAATGAACGTTGGTTGATTTCTCCTTGGGCATGGGGGAAGCTTTCACACAGCCACTCGGGAGTTAAGTTCCTTCGGTGCAGTTTCACAAATGAAGGCACTGTGCAGGCTTGGAGGTGAGCACCTACCTGAGGCCAGCATGGGTGGCTGACAGAGCTGCACTGAAGCCAGGGCTCCCTGGCTCCTAAAGAAGTGGTTTTGTTCCCCCCGGACTGAACATTTGCCATCCTTAGCCCCTGGAGGCTTGTGGGAGTTAGTTCATTCAAAGAGATTCTAACTTGACCGTGAGCTGAAGGACTCTGTCGAAACAGGGGTTGAAGGAAAAGGAGAAGGAATGCTTTCAAGCATGTGTGAGGGGAATTGGGGGTTGCACGATTCCAGGGATGTGAAGAATGTGCTGGGTGTGGGAAAGGGACTCAGGGCTGTCCGGTCACAGAGTACCAGCACCTAATCAAAGACTGTTATACTGTGCTCTTATCTATCAGTCACATCATCCCTAGGATGGTATTCTTGTTTTATAAAAGGGGAAGTTTAAGTAGAGTGAGGTTGAGTAATTTACTCAAGTCTTACTGCTAATAAATACCAACGTTGGCTTTAGAACCAACAACTTGTAATTCCAGTTCACGTGATCGTAACCATTGAGCCTGGGGCTCTGCTACTCTTTTACGTCACATCCTGGGATGGTTCCTGGGATGGTTTCTGTGTGCAGATCACCAAGGCCTGCAGAGGAGGAGCTTTCACACTAAAGGCACAGAAAGTCCAACAAAGGGCCATATTGTTTCTTTGGGTTGGAGCAAAGTACAGACTTGTGTTTGGATGATGCTATTGTATTAACAGTAAGTTACTAGAAAATGGAGCAAATGAGACTAGGGGGAAAGGAGAATATAACTGAATTGAGAGAAAACAGGGCTGTAGGGTGTGAGTTGACTGGGTGAAGATATAGAAGTTTGAGTGAAGATGCAGAGGAATGTTTTTGACAACTACTTTATTGGAAGAAGATTTTTTATATACATATGTATATATATATAATTTTTTTAAGCTGAAGTATAGGCTTCCCTGATAGCTCAGATGGTAAAGAATCTACCTTCTATGCAGGAGACCCAGGTTTGATCTTGGGTTGGGAAGATACCCTGGAGAAGGGAATGGCTACCCTCTCCAGTATTCTTGCCAGGGAAATCCCATGGACAGAGGAGCCTGGCAGGCTGTGTGGTCCATAGGGTTGCAAAGAGTCAGACACAACTGAGTGACTAACATTTTCACTTTTTTCTTCATGGATTGATTTAGAGTGTTAATTTCTTTGTTTTGTTTGTTTTTCCTTTTTTTGTGTGTCTGAAGGATTTTTCAATGTAAACTTATTTATAGTTGATGAGCAACTTCACTTTCACTTTTCACTTTCCTGGATTCGAGAAGGAAATGGCAACCCACTCCAGTGTTCTTGCCTGGAGAATCCCAGGGACGGAGGAGACCTCTATGGGGTCTCACAGAGTCGGACACGACTGAAGCGACTTAGCAGCAGCAGCAGCAATGTTGTGTTAGTTTCAGGTGCACACAAAGTGATTCAGTTCTGTACACATGTATCTGTTGTTTTTCAAATTCTTTAACCATTTAGGTTGTTACATAATATTGAACAGAGTTGTGCTATATATAGTAGGTCCTTGTTGGTTATCCGTTTAAAATATAGCATTGAGTACATATCTATCCCAATCTCCCTAACTATGCCTTCCCCATCCTTCCCCTCTGGTAATTAGAAGTTCCTTCTCTAAGTCTGTTGGTCTGTTGGTAAATCAGTTCATTTGTATCTTTTTAATTTTTTTTAGCTTCCACATGTAAGTGATATCATACTATATTTCTCTACTCTGAACAGAATATATTCTGAAATAAAGTCAGGGCTGATTCACTTGGCAAACATTTCTTGGGTGTGTTGACCTGGACTGGGCGGGGGGCACAAGCCTGAGGCACAGCCCCCTCCTGGAGGCAGTCAGCATGGGAGGAAGACATGTAATTAGTTCACAGTAAAGCGCTGTGACCCTCTTGGGAGGAAGACAGACATGTGCAAAGTGCCAAGGAACGTGAAATGACTATATCTACTAACAACCACCTGCTGTAGCCAGAGGTAGACAGTGTCAGATTCACAGATAACGTTGCTTTACTCACTTAATGCACCCAAGCCCGGTGTTTAGAAGACACAGATAACGTTGCTTTACTCACTTAATGCACCCAAGCCCGGTGTTTAGAAGATCCGGGCTTTCAGCCTAAATGTTGATGATGTGATAGCAGGAGAAAAACATCATGTGACAGCCGCCTGTGCTTTTCCCTCTTACGTTCACATTCTGGCTTATTATAAAACAGTGTTGCCATGGCTGGCATTCCCATGAGGCTCAACATCTCCGTACTTTTCATCTTAAATAAGCACTTCAGAATATCTCTGCAGCTTCTGATTGCTGTTTAGAACCAGCACCTTGTAATGATTAAGCTTTTCAAATGCCGAAGTTTAAGTCACGACTTCAGTACCCTTCTGCCTTAAAAACTCATCTTACAGACGTCTTGAAAGAGTTCCATAGTTCATAGGCATCTTCTTTATTTATGTATTTATTGTTACAATGGATCATTTTCCAGAGAGCTATTTGAGGACAGTAGAAATATAATGAATGAATTTCTCTAAATTCAGAGACTTTCCTGTTTTATTCCCAGCAATAATTTTTAAGTAACTTTTGTTGATGGTTACTCTTTTAGGTGTTTGGAAACCTGCCAGAGAAAGCCAGTGAAGGTCTCTAGGGGTGGGGGTGGGGGCAGAGGAGGGAGAGGCTCAGATAACCTGTGGTGTAATACTGCTTTTTTACCTCAAGAGCTTTTTTTTTTTTCATCCTGCTGCCTGTGCTACTGCAGTCAGCATCCAATAGAGACGTATTCTGGGCCCAGGAGCCAATTGTCTTGCTGCTCGATGCAGCCTGAAGTCTGAGGGAGAGCTGATGGCTGTGCACAATTTTAGCAAATTGTCATGGGGATGTTGGGGAGAAGGGGGGGGTGGGTGGAGTGCTTTCCCCACAGGGACTGAGGCCGTGGCATTGAGCACATTTTGTTCAAGTACAAAGTTGATCTGTCTGAAGGAGACAGTGGTCAGCAGTAATGAGGACCTTTGTGACCTTACTTTTGCTTCACGCTCTGTCATTGTTTATGTGAACCAGTAGCGTTTAATGTCTGGACTTGAGGCGAAATCTATGAGGTCAGGAAGCTAGTGACGTTTGTTTTCAGTTAGGGAACCCCAGAGTTTTTTATAATTTAAGGTTTATCATAACTAAATCAAATGTTATCATTTTAGAGATGTAAAAACAGGGTTTACTTTCCTATATTTGTGGGCATATAGGATCTAGAATAAAACAAATAAATCCTTCATATAAATACAAAGCAATGGTGTGTTCTCCAACTGACTTCACCAAAACGTTTTACCTCTTTGATTTCCTTTAGTTTCTTTAAATTGCTGGATGAAAATCTTACCCCTTAAAACCTCTTGGTATTATTATCTAACTTTATTTTTCACTTTTAATATATGCATATATATATGTATATATAATGGATCCTTTTTTCCTATGTAAAATCACCTTTTCTTTATGTGTGATCTGTCTAAATCACAGAGGCCAGGTTAGTAGAATCCATAGAAAGTCTAAGAACCTCTTGTGTCACTGGGACTCTTGTTGAAATGGATGATGTGAAGCAAGAGTTTAATTTTTTTGGTGTTCATTTGTTTTCTTTCTAGTTTTCAGAGAAAATGAAATTTATAAGAGAATCTTAATTTTTTTCCATGACACATTGGAAATACTATTGAGTAGTCTTCTCAAAATTTAGTTGCTTAGACATAGGTATACCTATGGCTGATTCACGTTGATGTTTGGCAGAAACCAACACAATGTTGTAGAGCAATTATTCTTCAATTAAAAATTTAACTATAAGATAAAATTAGTTTCTTATATTGTAAAACATCTTTTCCTTTTGCAGAATTCAAGGGGGTTGAAGCTTTCATTGGTTCTGACCTATTCTGGATAAAGTCATATATGTTTTTAGTGTGAGCAATGTTTAGAAAAGCAGGCACATGGAATAGTGATCAGGTGGTCATTGGTACAAATACATACCTCTAACATAATGGTGAAGAGCACTGACTTTGTAGTTGGACTGTCTGTGTTTAGTTATGTGTCCTTGAGCGAGAACCTCTCTCCTTCCCATTTGAGAAGGTATTTAAAGATGGAGAGCTTTTGCTTTATCAGTGCACTAGGAACTCTCAAATAGGCCTATAAAGAACTGCTTAAACAAGTCTTCCAAGGGATTGTTAAGGAAAAAATTATGTGTGTTTGACTCCAGAAGTTTACCTCTTTTTTACCCTCAGGAAAGCCCTAGAAATATAATAGAGACAACCTTGCTGTAATCCACCTAATCATGGTAGGATGATGAATCGGGTACTATTTGTAAAACATTTTGTATTTCTCAATTGAAAGGCATGCGCTACAAATAGAGCTCTGAATTTTATTATGTAAATGTCCATGCTTTTAATTATTAGCCAAGATTGAAGAGTGTCTGATTTGGATGCCATAAAACTTCAGAATTGTTTCTGCTACAAACAGTTTAGAAGTCTGGCAGTTGCTGTACCGCCAAAATAATGAAGCGATTGAAAAAATAATAGAAACATAGTGATCTGGCATTTCCAACTTTATGATGCCATAAAAAAGCAGCCAACAAATGTTGGACTGTTTAATGATACTGGCACCTAGCAAATGTCACTGGGCTTTCACAAGGTCATGGAGACTCTGGTTTGGCTCAGGGATGCTGGCCAGACCCATCTTTGGAGCCCAGGAGACTGTGGAATAGTGACAGACAATAGGTGCCAGCTAAACCCTTTATAGCACTTCATAGATGACTCTGTGGCATAGGAGGAAAAAGTGAGACTGTTTCTTCTTACAGCATCCTATCAGAAGCAACTCTAAATATAAGATCCTTGTGGGCCCTCTCTGAGGAGGCTAAGATTTCTTCAGATGACTATCAGCTGAAATTGTGTGCTGACACAACTGTTGCTGTCACAGTTGTATGTATATCTGATCTCTCACAGACAAAAGCTGCTGGAGAAAGGAGTGGTGTTTTGGTTACGAGAATGTGTGTGTGGTTTGTTGCCTTTTTCCCTTTCTCCTCCTCCTCAGAGGCAGCTAACTCAACTCTCATGAATTACATAATACTAATCTAGACGTGTAGAGTTTCAGTTATGCCATTTTCAAGATGATTAATGGGAGTTGTGCAATTAAAGCTCCTGAGTTCTCTGGGAAAAAAGTCATAGTATCCTGATGTTTGAGTTAAAGTGTGTTGCTGTTGTGTCAGCATCGAGGATATTTTGGGTTCTTGTAAATGTCACTGTTGGTTTTCATGTCCAAGAGTCGTCGTCGTCAAACTTAGGAATGTTCTACAAAATAGTGCCTAGAACATTTGAATGCTGGAGAGGCCTCTTGAAATAGCTAGACAAGTCTAACCTAGAATTGCTTCCCTAAAGTCAGATTAGACTTGGGTGAGAAAAAATGTAATGCCCAAGAAACAGAGTCTGTTACATCCTTTTATGTCCTTTCAAACCATGGTAAAATTACAAATTTAAACTCAGTAGATTGTGTATATGTACATGTATGTATGTTTATTTATTTTTTTTTGGTTTTACTGACAGTCTTAGTAGTTTTTAAGCCACAGTGTATATACGAACGTGACCATTTTATGGGATCAGGAAAAGGAAGAAAAAAAATTGCGTTATATTGTTTTCTGTTTGAAAACACTTTTGATCTGTAGTAATAAAGAAATTAGGAATATTTCAGTGAAAATACATTTATAGATTTTTGCTTCTTTTTCTCTTACTGGTAGGAAAAAATTCTCCCAGCTCTTATATTGACCTAAACTCCAAGCACTTGTCCTTATGTTGATTGGATGAAGAAATAGCAATTTACACCTAAAAAGTTAAGCTTTAAGTATTGATGTAGTGCTGCTGTATTTTACTTCATGTTAAGTTTAGGAGACTAGAGATTAATTTCCCAGAAAAATAAGAGGAGAAATGATTCCTTTCTTCATGTTCTGTGGGGATGCTAAGCATTTGTTCCTGGTGTTACCTGAAAGTCCAGTGAGGAAATTAAAACAGATACTGTGTTTGTTTTAAAGAATATTTTCTTGCCTTCTTAGATGGCAAAACTGAAATAAGTACAAGGGTGCACCTATAATATGGCTTAGAGGGTCATAATACTTGAGAAAAAATGAATAGAAAAATTTATGTTAATATGTCAGTATTATCTATTTATCATGTAGTATATCATAGTATTTAAATATAGCAAATTGATGGTTCTGACTTGCTAACAATGTGTATACTGTAGTTGACTCTTGAACAACATAGGTTTGAATTGTGTAGGTGCACTTATACGTGGATTTTTTTCAATAAATACTGCTACAGCACCACAATATCCAAAGCTGCTTGAATTTACAGATGCAAAACCACCCATAAAGAGGGCCAACTGTAAGATTATATTCATATTTTCAACTATGTTGAGGGAGGGGTTGATGTCCCTAACAACCACCCCTTTACCAGACTCCTTGTGTTGTTCAGGTGTCAACTCATTGAGATGTAGTATAGAATCCTATTTGTAAAACAAAAGAAAACAAATAAGTGATAACATTAAATCAGTGAAATCCCCCTGGAGACTAACAAAAAAATCAAGATATCTGCTTTGACTACTTTAGGAATTTCTTCAAAGTGATAGTTCCATGCCCCTTTAAGTTTTATTCCATAACTTCCTAAAAGTTCTCATGTGTTTTTTCAAATAAAGCATGAAATAAAAATTTTAGTCATATATCTTGTTTCTTAAAATTGCCACAAAAGCAAGTTTGACTTTGTAATACATATACTGCTCTTAGAAATAGGTATACAATTGGGGTGAATATATATATGTGCGTATATGCATAAGTACATTTGTACACGTGTATTCGTTTTCATCGGAGAAGGCAATGGCAACCACGCCAGTACTCTTGCCTGGAAAATCCCATGGACAGAAGAACCTGGTAGGCTGCAATCCATGGGGTCGCTAAGAGTCGGACATCACTGAGCGACTTCACTTTCACTTTTCACTTTCATGCATTGGAGAAGGAAATGGCAACCCACTCCAGTATTCTTGCCTGGAGAATCCCAGGGACGGGGGAGCCTGGTGGGCTGCCATCTATGGGGTCACACAGAGTCGGACACGACTGAAGTGACTTAGCAGCAGCAGTAGCAGCGTTCATTTTCATATGATTAAAAACAACATTATGCAGTGGGTCCTTCAGAATTCCAGGTGGCAGTCAGAAATACTTTTCTGGGTTCTTTGGCTACTTAATTTATCTATCTCAATACCTTCTTTTCAAAGGAGAGAGTATGTGTCTAGCTTTCAGTTTTTCTGAAAAGACTTTGTAGGGAAATAAAATCAAGAAAATGTGGCTTGTCCTTAAAAAAAAAATCAGCATCTTCAATATTCCAGTTAACAAGTGAATGGATTGATATGACTTACATGATTTCAGAATGTATTTAGTCTTTGATATGCTATAGTCTTGTTTTTATTTTAAATAAAATAATTTCATTTAAAACCCAAACAAACGAATAGTAAAACTCACATATTCATACTTGGAAAGTTTTTAGAAGCTGCAGCTACTAGAATTTGGGAAAATTAAAAGGAATATCGCCCCTTTAGAGTCATGTGTTGGGGTGATATTCCTTTTAATTTTCCCAAATTCTAGTCATGTGTTATAGTACAAATCTGTTATCTTATGTTTGAGGAAATTTCCGAAATAAAGTGTGTCTAGCTTTCAGTTTTTCTGAAAAGACTTTGTAGGGAAATAAAATCAAGAAAATGTGGCTTGTCCTTAAAAAAAAAATCAGCATCTTCAATATTCCAGTTAACAAGTGAATGGATTGATATGACTTACATGATTTCAGAATGTATTTAGTCTTTGATATGCTATAGTCTTGTTTTTATTTTAAATAAAATAATTTCATTTAAAACCCAAACAAACGAATAGTAAAACTCACATATTCATACTTGGAAAGTTTTTAGAAGCTGCAGCTACTAGAATTTGGGAAAATTAAAAGGAATATCGCCCCTTTAGAGTCATGTGTTGGGGTGATATTCCTTTTAATTTTCCCAAATTCTAGTCATGTGTTATAGTACAAATCTGTTATCTTATGTTTGAGGAAATTTCCGAAATAAAGAATTCTACCATTTAAATGTAAGAATGAAAATATTTAAAGCTGCTGCTGCTGCTAAGTCGATTCAGTCATGTCCGACTCAGTGTGACCCCATAGATGGCAGCCCACCAGGCTCCCCCATCCCTGGGATTCTCCAGGCAAGAACACTGGAGTGGGTTGCCATTTCCTTCTCTAATGCATGAAAGCGAAAAGTGAAAGTGAAGTCGCTCAGTCCGACTCTTCGAGACCTCATGGACTGTAGCCTACCAGGCTCCTCCATCCATGGGATTTTCCAGACAATAGTAATGGAGTGGGGTGCCATTGCCTTCTCCGTATTTAAAGCTACTAACACATAAATTTAGGTTAGCTATTTTAAAATTATCCTTGCCCCTTTTACTAACTGAATGCTCATCTCTCTCTAAAATCATATGTTGAAGCCCTGTCTCTGGTATGGCTATATTTGGAGCTGAGACCAGACCTCTAAGCAAATAGTTAAGGTTAAGGTCCTAAATGTGGGGCCCTGATCTGAAAGGATTAATGTCTTAATAAGAGACACCAGTGAGAGTGCTCTCTGTGCATGCATGCACCAAGGAAAGGCTACGTGAGGAAATAATAAGGTGACTGCAAGCCAGGATAGAACTCTCACTGAAAACCAAATTGTCCAGAACCTTGGTCTTGGACTTGTAGCTTCCAGAACTGTGACAAAATATGTTTGTGTTCTTTAAACCACCCAGTCTACGGTATTTTGTTACAGTAGCCTGAGCAGATTAATATAGCTTTCATTAAATTCCATTAGGTATAAAGCAGTGCTTAACTCTGGTTCTTAGGGGTGTTTGGGCAATATTGAGACAATTTTTGGCAATTATCAAGAGATAATTTTGATGGTCATAACTGAGGGCGGAACTGCTAGAGGCATCTAGCAGGCCAGACCTGCTACTAACAGCCCCCATATCAAAGGGTTATCTGGTTTCCAGTGTCAGTAGTGCTGAGGTAGAGAAACCTTGAACTACTTTTTAGAATGCATGTATTTTTTCAGCTGACACAGGTCCTTTATGGAAACAAGTGAATCATAAAGAGGTATACATAAGACCTATAATACCCTGTATTTTAGATGCAGTTAATTTATTTCCAATATTTGCAAAATCCAACAAATTGCTAGAGCTAAACTTACATTTTCATTCACTTAAATGAAAAAAAAAGCATTTAGCATATATATGTAAAATAAATTAAAAAATAAATATTATGTAAGTAAATTTATTCACCCTTGTCTTAGAATTGATCATTGAAAAGCATGACAGAACCATAAAAATCATCATTTTGGAAAAGTGTGAAACAGTATTTCTTGACTACCACTTACTCTCACATCTTGGCAGAATTTTTCTGAATATTTGTATTATCTTAGCTGGGAAAAAAAAAAAAAAGGTCGATCAAAAACCAGTAACAGTTTTTAGTAGGAAGCTACCAAATTCTTTGCCAGTGTTTCTGGCCAGTATCTGAGCAATGAATATCTTTAGAAAGTGCTTCAAAACATTTGAATATCTCAGCTGTTGCAAAGAAAATATTAGTTTTAACAATTGAAATATCAGAAAACCAGTATTTCCAATGAAAGTTGGGAAAGATTTTTGAGCGTTAGCTGGTATCCTTATAATTTTTTCTTGATTTTTTCTTTTCAGAGTCTGCCCAAATATGACTCAGTAATTTTAATTCTAAAACATAGTCACCATTTGGTAACTTAATGAGATGTCTTTTTGTATTCTGACCTCATAAGTCACTGTATTTCTTTTATTTTAGGTGGAAGAAGTGAAATTAAAAACAGGAAATTTGTTTTTCTAGTTTTCAAATAGAATTTTTTGTGTGTGAAGGTTGGCCAAGTTCCAAGTAAGATGTTTTATTTTTGATTGTTATCAGGTTCTTAAATATTGAAAATAGCTAATGAATAGTTTTCTTATATCTCTAAATCGCCACCTCTGTTTTATTCAGTTTTATCTTTATTCTACAGTTTATACTTCATTGTATGCATCATATATCATTTTTAGATATGTATTATATATGCTCATACTATGTATGTAATTATTTTAAAGTATACTTTATTAGTGGAGAAGGGAATGGCAAGCCACTCCAGTATTCTTGCCTGGAGAATCCTATGCACAGAGGATTCTGTAGGGCCACAGGCTGTGGGGTTGCAGAGTTGGACTTGACTGAGCAACTAACATACATACATATACTTTATTAGACTATAATGTTTAAAAATTGACTAGACATTTATTTTGAGGCTCAAAAAATAGTGTATATCTTCTTGTTGGAATCACACTGTTTGTACTGATTTCAAAAGCTAATAAGAAAACTCTTCAATTCACAATTTAATAATTTGTGACTTTAGAAATTGAGGATTTGATCATTTGATCTCTCCGTTGGCCTCAAATGATCTCTGATGACCATTATTGCTGTATATAGGCTTTTAAGACTTAAAGGGGTAGTTTTTTACTTTTTTTGAACAGGTTACTTTTATTTAAAGATGTAGAAAAATTATTAGAGGAAAATGGACTCATTCTGGATCAATATTTTATTGAACTTCCTTCATTTCCTTAAAATATACAGCATATGCATTATAAGGATATCTTTGGAATCTGTGTTGTTAACCTATTAAATGTCTCCTTGAATGGAGTCTAAGGTATTTCGACATAAGCTGAATAGCAGCAGCTGGCCAGCTCACTGAGAGTAAGATTTCAGTGCAATCAACAAAAGTAAACCACAGAAATATAGCATTGTGAGACATGTATTAGAATGGCATTTTTCTTAGTGGATATGCCAATATAGAATGATGATTAAGGGCAAGCTTATATTATAGTTTGGATGTATGTCATGCACTGTCATGGAGTTTTGCTCCTCATCTTATTTTTAGTACTTTTAACAGATAGGGTGCTGGATTAGGCAACTGCTTGTTATTGGGCTTCCATTGTGACTCAGCTAGTAAAGAATTCACCTGCAATGCGGGAGATGTGGTTCTATCCTTAGATTGGAAAGATCCCTCGGAGAAAGGAAAGGCTACCTACTCCAGTATTCTGGCCTGGAGAGTCCCATGGACAGAGGAGCCTGACAGGCTGTGGTCCATAGAGTCGCAAAGAATTTGACACAACCAAAGCAACTTAGTTCCATTCTATCTGTAGCAATCAAAACTTTACAAAAACTTATGCATGTTTTTGCAGTAATCCTGCAACCCAATTTATTGTATCTTGGAGTAAAATCTCTAATGATTTAGAGTTGTAGCTCCTATACAAAAATTTGTGTATGTGAGCAGAAGATGCTGATTGACTTTCTGTTTTTAGATGGTTTAGAATATATTCTCAGCAGTGTAGAGAGTCTAGGATGCCAAGTGCATCAACTCTCTACACAGATCTTCTTTCCTCAGTGAAACTTGGAGGCCTCCTGTTACCTTTTCTTCTTTTATTGTGGCAAGCTTTATTTATTGTGTGTTCAAATTGCTGGCCTCTGAGTAAAAGCATCACTAGGTTAGTACAACTCAGAGTCAAACTCACTGGAAAAGACCCTGATGCTGGGAAGGATTGGGGGCAGGAGAGGGGGATGACAGAGGATGAGATGGCTGGATGGCATCACTGATTCAATGCACATGAGTTTGGGTGAACTCCGGGAGTTGGTGATGGACAGGGAGGCCTGACGTGCTGCAATTCATGGGGTTGCAAGAGTCAGACACGACTGAGCAACTGAACTGAACTAGTTTTTATTCTATTATCTTCATTATCTCCATAATGGAGTTACAGTAGAATTCACCTTTAAGCATTTAGTTAGAAATTTTCTTCATTCATTCTACAAGTGTTTATTGAGGTACAGGGCTGGGAACTTGGAGATGGATGAACCTGGAGAAGTACCAATGTCATATTTACCTTAACTCTCCATAGAAGAGTTGCCACTCATGGTTTTCCTCAGGGCTTAGGCAATTCTCTAGAAGAGGATGTTTATTCTAACTTACTTTTGACCTTTTTATTTGTCAAACCACAATTATTCAGCAGCACAGTCAGCATTAAACAAGTTTTGACCTTCTTAAGGAGCTAAGTTTATCTAACATCCATTGCGGAGGCTACTCTGTTATTTTTTCCACAGATGTCAATGAAAAATTCACATGGCTTTGCAGAATTGTGGTTTATAATGTTTCCTGCTATATCAGAATAACCTGGAATACTGTTAAAATGTAGATCCCTGGACCCCCAGGTCTGTTGCCACAAACACTGTGTGAAAGAGGCTAGGTAGTCTGCATACCTTTTCCACAAAATGTCCTCAGTTGATTCTTTGGGACATACATAGCTTTTTGAAAGTAAGGCTCCAATGCACTCAAATCAAGCTGAGCATGGAAAGGAAGCCTATGTAAGAAACGTAGTAGAATGACATTTTTCCTGAGTACACGTAGTGAAGACAAATGGAAAACCAAAGGGCCTGAGTGTTTATTAACAGTTTTGAGATGCAGTGATACAGAATATATGGTGATTTGTACGTGATTTCTTTCCTTGTTTCCATATAGGCTGTGTTTGTAGGTTGGAGGGCCCTAGAGGTTTGTGTTCCAGGGAGGCCTTAGGATGAAGAGAGAGGAAGACCAGTGTTCATGTTCACAAGGCTGCTTTCAGTGCCCAGGGCTGTCTCTGTGTTATTTATGGAATTTGCAGAACTATAGAAAGTGATCTGAGTGAACTGACATTAACTGAATCCTCGAGTGGATATAACCCAGCTTATCTGCACTTAAATAAGTCTAATCTTAGTAAGAAATATGATGTGGGTAGAGATATTGATAACCAGAATTTTTCTTAGAACCCAGTTATTCTTTGTACTGAAAAAGTAGATTTTCTCTAAAATACCCAAACTTGGATATTTCTGATATTAGACTGTGTGTCTTCCATGGTTGGCCAGTCGTTCACCATGGTTTGTCTTATGACTTGAAGTGTTGTTTTTGTGAAGGTTGTTTTGCATCCAGATGTTTTTAAGTTAATAACGTGCTCATGATCTCCAGGTATCAAGCATGGTGATTTCCTATGGAATAAATCAGAGATATGTACATGTTACTCTACTTGTGAATGTATTGATAGCTGTGATTAATGGTATAAAAGTTACCTTCATGCCAATATTTTGTTTTTCTGCTAATGTGTATACAATTTAAAATGTGCTGGAGGTGGTGGTAACAGTAGCTTTTGACCTTCCCCTTGTTCCTATAAGAGTGCTGGACAGGGCCGAGGATGTGACATACACATTGTCTTTTTTAATCTTCAAAATAAACTTACAGTGTAGGTTATATAGGTTTTCCCTATGTAGCGTAGGTTATATAGAGTTTCCCTATGTAGTGTAGGTTATATAGGGCCAATGCAGAAGACATAAGGGACAGGGGTTCTATCCCTGGGTAGGGAAGATCGCCTGGAACCAATATTCTTGCCTGGAGAACCCCATGGACAAAGGAGCCTGGTGGGCCACAGTCCATAGCGTCGCAGAAGTTGGACACTACTGAAGCAACCTAGCACACATGCATGTAGGTTATATAGCAGCTTTGAAATGAATGAAAAGCCTGAGGCTTAAAGAAGTTAGTATTTTTGCAGCTCATGTAGCTGATTAGTGAGAGAGCTCATCTCACCCACGTGAGCCTCTGCCCCACGTGCTGACACCTGTAATGTCCTTGCTCTTGTCCACTGTTCTCTACTGCCTCCTAACTTGAAATATTATTAGTAATAATAATATTACAGAGCAGCAGTATCCTATGATATTAGCCTGTGCATAAACTTATTCTCAAAAACCTTAATCAACACAAGCCAGAAATAGGTCATTAAAATTAGAATTCTGACAGATTTTCTCACAAACATCAGTTTTCTGAGTCAGCTTACAGTACAAGGTCAAATTATGGTAAACAGGTAGATTTTTCTTAGAAAAATCAAAGAAAGCTCGAGAAAGTGGTTGATGGCTTCAATTAAGTCCTTTTTAACCCTCACAAACAGTTCTAACTAAATTTATTGGTGAAAGAGATTATGAGGTAATAACTAATGAGATAAGTTGATATCAATATGACTTGACAATATTGTATTGAAATAAATGGGTCTGTCCCTGACAATATTTCATAATACAGACTTTTATATATATTTTGATGAGAATCATCCCAAAAGAAACATATTTTCATATTTATTATTTTATAGTAACTTATTTTGTTTCTCCATTTTATGCTATAAGTTTTTGAAGGGTAAACATATGTGTTTCTGTTGTTTTATAATTCTTAGGTAATGGAGACTAAATTTATTGCTGAAAGGTTAAAGGCTGCATTTTTTTCACCAATATTTCATTGTACTTACTGATCTCTGTATTCAGCAGGAAATATGTAGGAATTTCCTTCCTTTCATCTATACATTTCTTAATATTTAGACTCATAAAGCTTAGTAGTAATTTTAACTTCTTATGAGATATGCGTAAAGGTGTTTTACTGAAGATATAGTGTGCCTTGAGTCCTGTAAATTCATTTCCTTACAACTCAGTACAAGTAAAAATAGATGGTAAAACTTCATGATTCTTTTGGGTTCATTAAAGTTAGCCAGGAGACATTAAGGAAGGAGCCTAAGATTTTTATTTGATATTCTGTGTTAATATTACCCTAGCAGTTTGTAGATTTTTAAACTTGGATCTAGAAATATTAATGCTAATATTTTAATACAGGAACTTCTCTAAGCTTGAAACTTTTTTGAAATGCCTTAATACTTCATTTTGATAGAATTTATTACTTATTCAACGTGTTATAAAGTCATTGGATAATACACTGTGTGAAAGACTCATGGTAGATTCAAGATGGGTTTATATTATTGTGATTTATTTATTTTTTTAAGATTTGTGGATTTTATTTTTTTAAGATGATGTTTTCTGCTTTCATTGCTTAGGGTCGTTGCTCCAGGGAGAACTGCAAATATCTTCATCCACCCCCACACTTAAAAACACAATTGGAGATAAATGGGCGCAATAACTTGATTCAGCAGAAGAACATGGCCATGTTGGCCCAGCAAATGCAACTAGCCAATGCCATGATGCCTGGTGCCCCATTGCAACCCGTGGTAAGCATGTTCTTAGTGCTCATGCCTTAAGTTTGTCTTGCTGAGTGCTCAGTTTCAGTGTTAAATTGGTGATTGTACTAGATCAAGTGAACACAGGTAACAATATCAGTTGCCTAGCATTTTCCAGCAAAAATATCAGTCAAACCCTGGAAACAGTTTCCCTAGGAACGATTTTTATACGATGAAGTTACTCATCTTCTGGCTAAATCATGTGAAAATTGACATGACAGGATGTTTAACCCCTCAAATTCTCTTCAAATTAAATCCTTTGACTTGCAGATGTGTAATGGTCTTTTTAAAACTGACCATTAAACTCATCAGTGTAGTCTAGGTGCATTTTCAGGCTACCTTTTTAACACTAATAGTCATTTTGAAAATTGGTGTAAATTTATCTTTAATTCTGAGTAAATGTTTCCCTTCCCTCTCTCATTAAAGAGAATCTATATAGCTCTCTTTCTTGAAAAGGAGCCTTCGTTATTCTTTTAAATTTATTATGAATTGAAGCTATTTGGTAGTTACAGATGTTAGGAAAATTCTGACAGTGGTGAATCCATATCATAGATCTGGAAGTCTCATCAGAGAATTAATCAGGAGAGGCAGAAACTCCATGGACTTTTTAGGGAAAAAAGCTAAATTTTATAAACTCCAGGTGGTCACACAGATTTAATGTTTATTGAACAGTGTAGGTAGATAACCTACGATTCTAGCATATTTATTTATTTTTTTGTTTGAATTTGGGGGGAGGGTGTATGTGACATATGACTTTAATAACCTTTACTCACACTTATCTATAAAAATGTAAGAGATTAATATCATAACTAAGTTGCAAAAGATGTTTTGATATTAATTTTAATATAGTAATTTTGTATTTAAATGCATGTTGAAATTTGCAATAATTGGAATATTGCTGTCACTGACTTAATATGCAATATTATGGGGTCCTAGAAATGTGAAGACCCACGTTTTTCTGATATGGCAACTGTAGCATGTGTGCTAACTAATTTTTTTTCCTAATAAATTTTAACACCTGAACTCAATGTAATTATTATTCTCTCTTAGAACTTAATGAACCAATCATTCCAAAAAAGAGGGGGGGATTGCATTTCGAGGTGGGAGGGATCTCCAAATCCAATCGGCAGTGATACCAATTATCAGTACTATACAGTTGAGGTGAGAGAATGTTATAATTCTGTTTTCACTTGATATATTTTTTTCCATTATTGGGAACTCAGTTAACAATATGATATCTTAAATTTGTTTCTGTGACATCTGTTAATTTCACATGTCTATGTGGGGATAACATGAAGATTTCCATTTGGTTTAAAAAAAAAGTCTTCTCTTTCTCTGTAGCATAAAATAGAGGACAAGAGTTCTCTTATACTTGACTCTCACATGGTTTCAAAGATGTGATAAATCCTTGGTGTGGCTGCTGCTTTAATTGATATAAGATCTTTCTTTGGTGTGAGATACTTTGTTCTACTTAAACATTTAAAGCGTGCTTACTGGCAGGCTCCTCCCTCTCAGTGTCCCGGAGCACCTCTGAAATCAGCAAGTGTTGTTCCCAGACGACAAGGACAGGTCATGGCAGTGAGCTCCTCACCATGAAGTATTGGCTCGTCTCCTGAGGCAGTCCTTGAGTTTTACTCTCAAGGCCATTTCAGGGTCATCATATGCGTAATCCTGTGACAAACTCTAAACAGCATTTCTGCTCCTGTCTTTGAAATACTTTAACAAAATATGTGTTGTTTATGAGATCACTAAATTGCAGATTTCTGAAACCAGAAAAATTACCTCATTTTGTGGTGTTTTTGTTGGAAAATTCTCTGCTTAGACAAAGCATTTATTTTTATTAGTTGTGAGCCCATTCAGATTTTATGTTAATTTTCCTTGATACGACTAGATGACTAGATTTGAATGTGGAATTACCCTTCTGCTAAAGGCATCCTGAGATCATAGTCTAAAATAGACTCCATTCAGAGTGACGTTTTTGTAATGAGTATAGAAATCATTTTAATTATTCAATTTTGAAACATTTGGGCTTTTAATGACTGTAGAGAAGGCTTTACTCCAGGAAATTTGCTTTCAAAACCCCACCTGAGACTCTTTGATCGTTCTTGTAGCAAGCCATGTTTTGATGAAGATAATGATATGGAGATTCAGAAATAAATGAGAGGGTCATAACCAGCTGCTTTCTGGAATTTTAGTGCTGAACCTACAAACAGGAATTACAACAGGGCTGGAAGGTTAGGAAATATGGAAAAAGGTTGCCACTCAAAAGAAGATGGCCATTAGAATAGACGGTGGTATACAGAGATATGATATCAACTTGGATCCAACCCACATAGTGATGATATCAGAGGAGATAATACTGTGAGCAGATTTGTAACCTAGGCAGTATAGGTGCAGGGTTTTTAGTCAATTCGGTAAAGCATCTTAGTTCTTTATGGCCAACCAGTGTGACCCCCAAACCATAACTGGAGGAAACATGAAAAGAGGAGGGAGCTATGAAGATTTGATCAAATTCATAAGCATTTAGTGTTATTCCTGATATGTAGCAGAGATTTAAAAAGATTGCTAATAAGTGAAAGGACTAGTGAAGGAACAAGTTTCCCAAACATGGGAAAAACAGAAATGCACAGTAGTTTACCTACCCCAGACTCCAAAGGAATTGTAACTGGGAACCAGAACACAGTCCAGTTACAGAGACTGCAGCATAGAATGGGGTAGTCAGGGACTTCATGAGAGTACTTGGGGACCAGGAAATAGCTAGCGTGCCTCTGAGTTTAGTTTCTCATTTTCTCACAAAGTTTGAGAGAACTAGGTCTATAAATTTAAGATCTCCAGGACACGACACGATCTTGGAAATGGTGGGATTTATAGGAGAGTTTCTTGTTTTCATGGACTTGATTATGTTGTAGTGAAATGTGCCAAACCATGAATCAGAAAGAGAACATAACATTGGGGGGAAGGGTAGTAATTACAGTACTCTGAGGGCATTTAAGGAGTTCAGCACTTTCTGTATCATAAATCCTCACAACCATACTATAAGGTAGGGAATGTTATCCAGCTTTAGAGATGAAGACTCGGGGGTTCAGAGATTTACTAGTTTGCCCAAGTTACATAGCTAGTGAGTAGGAGGGCCACAGTTTTCACCCAGACTGTTCAGGTTCTGGCGTCCCTGCTGTAGAAACACTAAGTGCAGACGTGTAACCAACTTTAGGTCTTTGGTTGATTCATTAAAAATCCCTGACCTTCTTCAACATATAGTGAGAAGTTTAATAAGACATATTACTTGCAAAATCCTACCAACTATATAATTATTCCCATTTCATAAGATAAGAAAATAAGTAGTTGAAAATAAGTGATTGAATCTGTGTGTCTACTTCCTTAAATTTATCATAGTAAATCATCAAATAATTGGTATTAATTGTATTGTCATTTCTCAATCACTAATACAAATGCAAATAGTTTGTTGTATGATTTTTGAAGATAAATAGAGGACCTAGAGAATTTAATTATCCAAATTAAAAAATAATAATTTGGATTTTTTTAAGTCTAAGTAATACTTTTAAAGTAGATTTTAAAAATGGACAGAGAAGCCTGACAGGCTATAGTCCATAGAGTGACAAAGAGTTGAACATGACTGAGCAACTAACACACACATAGTACTTTAAAAAATACTATTACTTTGTCATGCACTCTCTGATACAAGGTAATCTAACAATAAATTGCTAAATAGCCAAAAATAAATTGCACCCAGGGTTTCACAACTGAAATCATCTCTTATATTTCTTTGGTCCATCCCAGAGAGATGCGTTTCAGAAATTCTGTCGATTTCAGGTTCTTGGCATTGCCCTTGAAGAGGTCTGCTTCAGCAGTGTTTTGAGGAGCTGTAACTGAGATCGGACTCGACTGAGTGACTGAACTGAACTGAACTGAGCTCTAGAGGCCCTCTAGCCGTGCCCACTCTGATGCCTTTCCCTGTGTACCCAAAGATTGGCCTTGACTATCCATAATTTCCCATGGTAGATGCCCTGAAGGTACACACACTAGCCACTTAGAAGTGCAGAACTCATGTGGAAATCCCTATGCATTTCATGAATTCAAAGAACCCTCAGTTCAGTTCAGTTCAGATGCTCAGTCATGTCCAACTCCTTTTGACCTCATGGACCGCAGCACACCAGGCCTCCCTGTCCATCACCAACTCCCAGAACTTACTCAAATTCATATCCATCAAGTCAGTGATACCATCTAACCATTTAATCTTCTGTCATCCCCTTCTCCTGCCTTCAATCTTTCCCATCCCCATGGTCTTTTCCAGTGAGTCAGTTCTTCGCATCAGATGGCCAAAATATTGGAGTTTCAGCTTCAACATAAGTCCTTCCAATGAATGTTCAGAACTGATTTCTTTTAGGATTGGTTGGTTGGATCTCCTTGCAGTCCAAGGGACTCTCAAGAGTCTTCTCCAACATCACAGTTCAAAAGCATCAATTCTTCGGTGCTCAGCTTTATTTATAGTCCAACTCTCACATCCATACATGACCAGAGGAAAAACCATAGCCTTCCTAGATGGAACTTAGTTGGCAAAGTAATGTCTCTGCTTTTTAATATGCTGTCTAGGTTGGTCATAGCTTTTCTAAGGAGCAAGCATCTTTTAATTTCATCGCTGCAGTCACCATCTACAGTGATTTTGGAGCCCAAGAAAATAAAGTCTGTCACTGTTTCCATTGTTTCTCCATCTGTTTGCCATGAAATAATGGGGCCAGATGCCATGATCTTAGTTTTCTGAATGTGAGTTTTAAGTTAGCCTTTTCACTTTCATCAAGAGCCTCTTTAGTTTCTTCACTTTCTGCCATAACGGTGGTATCATCCACATATCTGAGGTTATTGATATTTCTCCCAGGAATCTTGATTCCAGCTTTTGCTTCATCCAGCCTGGCATTTTGTATGATGTACTCTGTGTATAAGTTGAATAAGCCTTGATGTATTCCTTTTCCAATTTGGAACCAGTCTGTGTTCCATGTCTAGTTCTAACTGTTGCTTCTTAGGGACAGAGAAATTCAGAGTTACTGGATTTAGCTAAAGTCTTAGAAGCTCCTGTGCTCCTCCTGACAGCAAAACTTTGCTTTGCTGTCACTCATGTCCAAGCATGTTTTGTCAGTTGGTTACTGAAAGCTTTGACGTTGTCATTTGTCACACTTCCAGGAACACCTGGAAATTCTTAAATTGTTTTTTAGTGCTTTACTTTCTAGATTATCCAACTAGTGGTTGAGATAGGGCTGCTTTATCCCCAGGTACTTCTGGTAAAATGTTTCCAGGTCAGTCACCCTGAGTCTTATTGCATCCAACCTGCCCACCTTACTGCCTGATTCTGTCAAGGAGTCTCTGCTTCTTCAGGCAGCTTGAGAATGGGCCCTGAATCTTAGGCACCAGCCCATGTTTGTTAATACCTTCAGGATAGGGAACATGTGTATGCCTGTGGCGGATTCATGTTGATGTGTGGCAGAACCAATACAATATTGTATAGTAATTAGCCTCCAATTAAAATAAATAAATTTAAATTAAAAAAAATTCCTTTCTTTGTGGAGGACTAGAAGTGAGTCTGCTCTTTTAAGTATTTATTACTTCAGGAGAACTTGCTTGAAGGATAATATGAAATTCAGAATAAAGGAAGTGGTCATTTGATTTGCCCAGTCAACAAGTCAGTCTAGAAGCGGAGTTTAAAACAATATTTCTCATTTTATTCTAGTCATGTGCTACCTTCTTAGAAAAAAATACACTGTGATGTGAATTTGTTGATAATTTCCATTAGCTTTGGCTCTGTGTTTATATGCAAAATAATTGTTTACAGAGACTGTTTATAGCTTTTGTACAGGGTTGTACCTACCCAGAAACATAGCTTTGTACACCTTGATTGTGAGCTGTTAATTTTTTTAAAAGCTTTATTTTTCCCTGCTTAAAAGTTTGATCTTCACAGACACACACACAGTTTAGTTCAGTCGCTCAGTCGTGTCCGACTCTTTGCGATCCCATGAATTGCAGCACGCCAGGCCTCCCTGTCCATCACCAACTCCCGGAGTTCACTCAGACTCACGTCCATTGAGTCCGTGATGCCCTCCAGCCATCTCATCCTCGGTCGACCCCTTCTCCTCCTGCCCCCAGTCCCTCCCAGCATCAGGGTCTTTTCCAATGAGTCAACTCTTCACATGAGGTGGCCAAAGTACTGGAGCTTCAGTTTTAGCATCATTCCTTCCAAAGAAATCCCAGGGTTGATCTCCTTCAGAATGGACTGGTTGGATCTTCTTGCAGCCCAAGGGACTCTCAAGAGTCTTCTCCAACATCACAGTTCAAAAGCATCAATTCTTCGGTGCTCAGCTTTATTTATAGTCCAACTCTCACATCCATACATGACCAGAGGAAAAACCATAGCCTTCCTAGATGGAACTTAGTTGGCAAAGTAATGTCTCTGCTTTTTAATATGCTGTCTAGGTTGGTCATAGCTTTTCTAAGGAGCAAGCATCTTTTAATTTCATCGCTGCAGTCACCATCTACAGTGATTTTGGAGCCCAAGAAAATAAAGTCTGTCACTGTTTCCATTGTTTCTCCATCTGTTTGCCATGAAATAATGGGGCCAGATGCCATGATCTTAGTTTTCTGAATGTTGAGTTTTAAGTTAGCCTTTTCACTTTCATCAAGAGCCTCTTTAGTTTCTTCACTTTCTGCCATAACGGTGGTATCATCCACATATCTGAGGTTATTGATATTTCTCCCAGGAATCTTGATTCCAGCTTTTGCTTCATCCAGCCTGGCATTTTGTATGATGTACTCTGTGTATAAGTTGAATAAGCCTTGATGTATTCCTTTTCCAATTTGGAACCAGTCTGTGTTCCATGTCTAGTTCTAACTGTTGCTTCTTAGGGACAGAGAAATTCAGAGTTACTGGATTTAGCTAAAGTCTTAGAAGCTCCTGTGCTCCTCCTGACAGCAAAACTTTGCTTTGCTGTCACTCATGTCCAAGCATGTTTTGTCAGTTGGTTACTGAAAGCTTTGACGTTGTCATTTGTCACACTTCCAGGAACACCTGGAAATTCTTAAATTGTTTTTTAGTGCTTTACTTTCTAGATTATCCAACTAGTGGTTGAGATA
>SJXQ01011208.1:61930-98939 GCA_006408695.1 Aepyceros melampus | reverse complement strand
AGGGCTCTTGTCTAACACTCAGAAATGAATTGTCTGAGGAGACACATGTGCTGACAAAGCAAGAGATTTTATTGGGAAACGGCACCTGGGTGGAGAGCAGTAGGGTAAGGGAACCCTGGAGAACTGCTCTGCCACGTGGCTCGCAGTCTCAGGTATTATGGTGATGGGATTAGTTTCCGGGTGGTCTTTGGCCAATCATTCTAATTCAGAGTCTTTCCTGGTGGTGCACGCATGGCTCAGCCAAGATGGATGCTTGTGAGAGGGATTCTGGGAAGTGGACCGACACACGGTGTCTCCTTTTGACCTTTCCTGAACTCTTCCAGTTGGTGGTGGCTTATTAATTCCGTATTCCTCACCAGGATCTCCTGTCATAAAACAGCCCATGCGAATGGTTACTAAAGGGCCTGACCAGGGTGGGCAGTTTCAGTCAGTGTGCTTCCGCTAACACTTTGGCCACCTGTTGGAAAAAAAAAATGACTCTGATGCTGGGAAAGATTGAGGGCAGGAGGAGGAGGGGACGAAAGAAGATGAGGTGGCTGGATGGCATTACCGACTCGATGGACATGACTTTGAGAAAGCTCTGGTAGTTGGTGTTGGACAGGGAAGCCTGGTGTGCTGCAGTCCATGGGGTCACAAAGAGTCAGACGTGACTGAGCAACTGAACTGAAGTGACAATTACATCACCATTTTTAAAAAAGTTTTTTTTCCCTCTCTCTCTTCTTCAGTTTATACCCAGTCTCTCCTTGAAATCCAATCCCATTTCCTCATGCTTTCTCAGGACTCTCTTCTTTACACCATTTCCCAAATCCTCTTCTTCTGTATCTTCAAACCTCTCCCTCTCCAGCAATTTAACCCCATCATTATATAAACTCTGTCAAGATTCTTGTGTATTTTTTTTTAAAGACAAATGTTGTAGAAGTTCTTCAAGTGTAAGTGACGCCAAGTCAAATATTTATATGTTCTCCCTTTACTCTCGGCGTGTCAGGTGAGTGCATGTGTGTGTACACACACACACACACACAACACACACCCTTCAAAAGCATTAGAGGCTGCCTTTCTCTTGTGGCTCCCTGTCTCAGTGAACAACATCACCTAAGTCAGACACCTGGGATGTGTCATTGACTCTTTACCTATCTGACTCCCACTTTTCATTCATCACTAGGTGGAATCCTGTTGATTTATTTTCTAATATCTCTTTAGTCCAGCTACATCATTCCAGAACTATTACCCTAGTCAAGGGTGCAATATCTGTTACCTCATCACATATGGCCTTTTAATCCATTTCTAGAATTCCAGTTTTGCCCTTATTTCTGTCTGTAGTAGGTCCATGATCATCTTTCTAAGTGCACATCCTAGGTTGAAAGTACTTAGTGTCTCCCTGACCACTAATTTGAAACTCTTAATTTTGAAGGGCCTTTCAGAACTGTTTACTTGTCTATCACCATTCTCTTGCTCTGATGCCACATACACACAGAGTTCAGATACACACACATGCATATGCACACACAGACCCACACCCATGTACATACATATGCCTACACACACACACACACACACACACACACACACAGACATCGTCAGAGATCATGTCCTCTCTCATCTCTAAGCTATATGTGTGCTGTCCTCTCTCAGGAGAAATCCCCTTGTTTTGGACCTTGATCTGGCTAACTCCCACTCACTCTTAGACTTCAGCCTAAAAGTCACCTGCCCTAGGAAGCCTTCCCTAAATGCCACAGAATCCAGGCTCCTCTGCACTTCATTTTTCCTGTAAGAGGCTGAGTTCCACATGTGTTGTTGACTTTTGAGAGGAATAAATGAATGGTGTTGCTTATCTCAGATTTATAACTTGGCTTTCTCCACAATCTGTTTAGTATGTACTGAACAGTGAGGCCAAAGTTGACTACGGTGTCAATTTAAGTATTTGAAATAATAAAAAGTTTCCTAGTCTTAAAGCACACTAGGATAATGCTAATTGATAATACTAATTGCTAATTAGGATAATAGATTAAGCTATGTTTCAACCTAAAACATTTTTTAGGTTGGAAAAAACATTTTTTCTAGCACCACCTACAATGTAATAAAGTGGACTTCATGTTCAGGCATTGTTTTCTTTTTTTCCTGTTTCCTTTGATTTGCTAAAAAGTTAAAACTTTCAAGAATTAATTTAGTAAGTCATTCAAATTTGCCTGTTTATTATGTTAAATGTATTGCAGTTTTAAAATCCCCTTTGGAATTTATTTGCTTAATCTTTAGTAAACATTACGAAATGCTTCTATATTGCCTATTTAGTAAAATAGCCTTGTTATACTTCTGCCAACCCCAAAGCGTCCAGACACTCTGCAAATAATAAACACTCTGATTAATATGTGGCATTAAAAAATCTAGCCAGAATGCTTACAGAGCTTACAACTCAGGAAATGTATTCATATGCCTCTACCACTATTCCACTTTTAAAGATTA
Source organism: Aepyceros melampus (assembly GCA_006408695.1). NCBI lineage: Eukaryota > Metazoa > Chordata > Mammalia > Artiodactyla > Bovidae > Aepyceros > Aepyceros melampus. The sequence goes on along the minus strand of SJXQ01011208.1, from coordinate 96,479 downwards.
ATTTTTACATTTAATAAACTAACATATGTGCCCTAGTTTATTGTAAGAAGGTTTATAATGAATGCTAGCTTCTTCCTGCCCCTCCTTCATCCTTTGTTCCTGTGAATTCTGCATCCTTAAGTAATATCTTTCTTTTTTCCTAGCCTTTAAGTCTTTTTCTTTCATGCTTCTGAAAACATAATTTGCTACTATTTCTCAATTTTTCAATTAGGTGTATCTACATTTTTCCTGTTTTTTTTTTTTTCACTTCTTAAATTGTGAACTACAACACAACTACAGAAGCAGTCATAAGACATTTATACTTAAATAAATAATTATACAAATTTAGTAGTATATAAAGTACATCATATTTTATGTAAATGTATATACAATAGTATCAACATATGCATATGTAATATATGCAAACTTACATATATAATACATGTATGTATAATATACATGTGTGCCTGTTAAGTTGCTTCAGTTGTGTCTGACTCTTTCCAAGCCTGTGGACTCTAGCCTGCCAGGCTCCTCTGTCCATAGGATTCTCCAGACAAGAATCCTGGAGTGGGTTGCCATGCCCTCCTCCAAAGAATCTTCCCTAGCCAGAGATGGAACCCAAATCTCTATGTCTCCTGCGTTTGCAGGCTGGTTCTTCATCACTAGTGCCACCCGGGAAGCCCCATGTATAATATAGGTATATTTAAAGTACATGTTGGGCAGAATCCCTGGTGGCTCAGATGGTAAAAAATCTGGCTGCAATGCAGGAGACTCAGTTTCGATCCCTGGGTCAGGAAGATTCCGTGGGAAAGGAAATGCAACCCACTCCAGTGTTCTTGCCTGACAAATCCCATGGACAGAGGAGCTTGGCAGGCTACAGTCTATAGGGTCGCAGTCAGACATGACTGAAGTGACTTAGTACAGACGCGAAGTATATATTTATATATAACATAGTTGTTACTGTTTTTGTTTAGTCGTTAAGTCTTGTCTGACTCTTTGTAACCCCATGGACTGCAGCCTGCCAGCCTCCTCTCTCCATTTGGATTTCCCAGGCACGAATACTGGAGTGAGTTGCCATTTCCTTTTCCAGGGGATCTTCCCAATCCAGGGATCAAACGCACTTCTTCTGAATTGGCAGGCAAGTTCTTTACTGCCAGCTATCAGGGAAGCCCCTATATAATATAGTTAGGTATTATCATATATAGCCATATTATATATATCATATATTATGTATTAATATGCATGTTAGCATACAGAATACTATAAATTAATAACATAACAAATAATAAGCATCTCTCCAAAGCCAGTAGAGCCTCATGTATCTCTTCCAAATCACAGTGATCTTCTATCTTCCATGAATAACCATCATCCTTCCTGTATAATTATTTTCTTGCTTACCTTTATTTATTTATTTTACTTATTTATTGTCATCTATGTTTGCAATACTGTAAAATATAGCTTGATTTTGCAAGGTTTTGAACTTCATGTTAATGAAATCAGACTGATGGAACTCAGTGGTTCTCAACAGGAGGCAGATTGGCCCCCATGAGGCACTGGACAGTGTCTGGAGAAATTTTGTTTGTAACAACTGAATGGGTGGATGCTACAGGCTTCTACTAAGCTGAGGCTAGGAATGCTGCTAAACATCTAAAATGCACAAGAAAGACTCTTTAAAAAAGAATTATTGGGTCAAAAATGTAAATAGTGCTGAGGTTGAGAAAACTATAGTAGAGCATATCACTCTATGGTTATGGACCACAAAAATCTAGCCATAGAAAGTATCATGGATAAAGTTAGAGTTTTTCTATTTTTGACTGAAACAAACAATACTTCTCTGAACATTCTGGTATCTGTATTCTGATTACATAAGCAGTATCTCTCCAAGTAGAAATTTTGGTCATAAGATAAGCATATCTTCAACTTTTTTAGGTAGTCAGCAATTGTTTTCCCTGGCATGCTATAGTCCACGGGGTCGCAAAGAGTCAGACATGACTTAGCAGCTGAACAACAACAATTGTTGTTTTCCCAAGTTGGTGTTAGGTTTTTATTATACAAAACTAAGATTTACCTCTGTTGCACCATAAGCATTACACACATGTTTCTTCTCCTTTTTTTCCTTCCAATTTACTTATATAAAAATTTCATTTGTGTCACAAGATTATTTAAAACAATCTTTAGTGTTCGCATTGACAACAACATATCCAAGTCATGTAGGTATGATAATTTATTTTTTCTCTACCAGAAAAAATTTTGGAGATGAACGATTACCTACTTACTTTTTGTTTGCTTACATTTTATGCAACTGTTATCCATTTATCCTCAGGTGCTTTAATAGACTTGCAAACTCCTATAAATATGGTCAAATATGACAGACAATCTCTCTCTTCTGGTTTTTTTTTGGTGAGCTCCTTCCCCTGCTCTTCAGCTCTAAACTAGACTGATTGCACCATAGACAGGTTAAACAGTATTTCCTCCCCCTCAGTTATCTTGGGAATAGTTTCTGAGCCTTTCCTGTGTGGGATTCACCTGTTTCCTGGATTCCTTAATTTCCTTCCTCAGTTTAGCTTAAGCACACTTTGGTAGAAGAGTATTACATTCTACTTTCCCTCAAGTTCATCTCTGAAATCTTTTCATTGTATTTTATTTTATTTCTCCTACCAATTTTCATTTTCAGGAGCATGTTTTCCATCTTTGAATGTTCCTTTTGTTTATACAACATCCAGTATTTGCTGTCCATTATTTATTGCTCTGGGGAAATCACTTATGATTTTGTTGCATTTTTTCACGTTTGTTTCCCCAGTCCCTTCACTTTTTTCCCCCCCTGTTTGTTTTGGGTTCTTTCACTTCAGAAGTTTTTCTAAAATGCCTACTGATCTTTGCCTGATTATTCATATTTCAAAATGTGGCACTAAGGTAATTCTAGGTATGTGGTGGGAAAGAAAATCCACTGCAATGAGAACCTCCCCACCCTCAATAAGATATCTGTACACATTATTTGTATGAGTTGAGCTGGTTATTTCCTCAGAACAGAATCGTCAGTCTCCTGCCGGGACATACAAGACTGCCAGGCAGTCTTCCGGTGTGTCTGGTGGGGGATGAGGGCTGAGGCTCCCCCTGTCTATAGCGCAGTCTTTGCTTCATCCTTTTGATTCCAGTAAGGGATCTCTCTCGCCTCCCACTTTCTCCTGTCCTCCATGTGACCATAGAGCTGACCTCCACGGACCATGATCTCCACAGATAACCTGGCGCAACCTCTCCAGAAGTTAAGCTGCATGTCTTCAGCGGACTGGGGGCACTCACTGGTTTGTACAGGCTAGAGATGGACGCTCCGGTCTGATCTCTCAGACTTTTAATCAGTCCTTTTGTTTCTTGCTTCACTTCAGTCCCTTGTTTTCAAAGGGAAAGAAGACACCTGCCCCTCCAACACCTGAGTCTTCTGGGCTGTGAAACATGTCAACCTGCCTCTGCGGCCGTCACTGCATGGAGAAAGCCCCCATTTGACTGAGCTGTTTCTCATCTTTCTGGTTTTCATCTTACTCACTTCTGTTAATATTTCTAATCAGAGGCTATCTTCTCTTTCATCTCTGTCTTTGTGGGTTTACACCTTAAAAAATTCTTTTTCTGTCATTTTAGCAGAGTTTTGGAAGGAGTATGAGGAAAAAAGCATATATTTTTAATACACTAATGTTAACCAGAGCCTAATCCTCCTCTATTGCTAAGGTGGCATGATATATGACATATGTATAAAATATATATTAATGAGTGAATAGGAGATGACAAAATGGAGATATATTGTCGTCGTAATCATCATCATCTCTCTCTCTCTTTCTCACATACACACACACACACACATACACACACACACACACACACTACACACACACATACACACACACACACACACACACACACATAGAAACTGCTCCTGATGACGTCTCTGATGTTTTTCAAATTTCCAGTTTCAAAGATCACTTTGAACATTCTCATTTTACTCTCATTGACAGCTTATTCCTTTGCTTCTGCACCACCTTCCCATAACTTTAGTGACACCAGCCTTCATTGTTCCTTGGAGTCTCTTCTGAATTTTTTTTCTCTGTTCACCCCTCTTAGATTTGTGACCCTTGTTATTTTTTTCTTTTTTCTACTTTTTCTGATTCTCTTTGAACCTTTCCCCCTTTAATGAGCATCTCTAAACTGTGGTGGCTCAGATGGTAAAGAGTCTGCCTGAAATACAGGAGACTTGGGTTTGATCCCTAGGTTGGGAAGATCCCCTGGAGGAGGGCATGGCAATACACTCCAGTATTCTTGCCTGAAAAATCCCCATGGACAGAGGAGCCTGGTGGGCTATAGTCCATGGGGCTGTAAGAAGTCAGACATGACGGAAGTGATAAACACATCTTTGTCCTGAACCTTGACATAGCTTCTAAATTTCTCCGTGGATGTTCCATGGTACCTTAAACTCATTCCATCCCAAACAGACTTCATTTCATTCCCAGAATTCACTTTTGTCCTCCAATTTAATTGCTGTCTCTCTTTTCCTTTAATGTTGTTTACCTAAGTTGTGCCGGTGTGCTAAGTTGCTTCAGTTGTATCTGAGTCTTTGCAACCCCATGGACTGTAGCCTGCCAGGCTCCTCTGTCCATGGGGATTCTTCAGGCAAGAAAACTGGAGTGAGTTGCCATGCTCTCCTCTAGGGGATCTTCCCAACCCAGCAATTAACCCTATTCTCTTATGTCTCCAGCATTAGCAGGCAAGTTCTTTACGACTAGTGTCACGTGGGAAGCCCTTATCTAAGTCTGCTGCTGCTGCTGCTAAGTCGCTTCAGTTGTGTCCGACTCTGGGCGACCCCATAGATGGCAGCCTACCAGGCTCCCCCGTGCCTGGGTTTCTCCAGGCAAGAACACTGGAGTGGGTTGCCATTTCCTTCTCCAATGCATGAAAGTGAAAAGTGAAAATGAAGTCGCTCAGTTGAGCCCGACTCTTATCAACCACGTGGACTGCAGCCTACCAGGCTCCTCCGTCCATGGGGTTTTCTAGGCAAGAGTACTGGAGTGGAGTGCCATCGCCTTTTCAGTTATCTAAGTCAGGGACTGGCAAATATTTTCCTGTAAAGGCCAAGCAGTAAATACTTCAGGCCTCGCAGTCCATGAAGTTTCTGTCACAATTGTGCAATTATAGTGAAAGGCAATTATAGTCAATATGTAAACAAATGGATGTGGCTGTCTTCCCAGACCTTATTTACACACACAAAAAAGAAAGAAAACAGGTTAGTAGGCTGGCTTGGCCCTTGGGCCACAGTTTGCTAATTAAGGTTAATGGCCCACCAGCCAAAAACCTCTTAAAAACTTTACCTGCCACATGTTTCTGCTTGAGTAGGTTATGATGACCCTGTCTTTCCAGGTCTGTCCTCCATCCTCTCCACACACATTCCTCCCTCAGACCCTCATGTCTCTATTCTGTCTCCTTGCTTTCTGTCTCATAGTCAGGCTCCACGCTGCTTCCAAACCAGTGTCTTATAGGAACAGAATTTACCCTGTTGCTTCTTATTTAAATACTTGGTGTTCTTCAAACATCTACATTGCAGGGCTTCCTCAATGTTAGATGCATAAGAGCTACTTGAAATCTTTGTTAAAGACTTCTGGGCCCCACTCCAGAGATTCTAAAGATATGAGTTGAAGGCCAGGAATCTGCATTTTAAACAAACTTCCAGATGGATTGGCACATGTGGTCCTCAAACTTTGAAAAACAGTAGCCTTAGAAAAGGGGCTTTCCTGGTGGTTCAGATAGTAAAGAATCTGCCTGCAATGCAGGAGACCTGGGTTTGATCCCTGGGTCGGGAAGATCCCCTGGAGAAGGGCATGGCAACCCGCTCCAGTACTCTTGCCTGGAGAATCCCATGGACAGAGGAGCTTGGCGGGCTACAGTCCACAGGGTTGCAAAGAGTCAGACATGATTAAGTTACTAACATTTTCACTTTCAGCCTTGGGAAAAGGCAAACCCCTCTGGATGGAGCACAGATCCGGCATGACCTGTAATCTCTCCAGCCCCACCTCTCACAACTCCTCCTTCAACATGCTGCGGGTCAGCCCTTTTCTTGAACTGGCCATACTGGTTCATCTTCTTTTTCCACATTAGATAGTCACTTTGCCAGTAATGCCATTATCTCCTGGTCTGTTGGGTAAAATTCCTTTAAGGTTCAATTCAAGTTCCAACTGCTCTGATGAGTTTCCTTGAACTGTCTATACTTATTGTGTATGTATCCACATTCTAGAACCTATAACATATTAGCTGCTTGAATTTATTTGTCTACTTCTCCCATTAGAGTGTGAATTTCTGAAGGACAGGGACTATGTCTTCTGCATTTGAATATACCTATGTTTTAGAGGGTACAATAAAATTACATATTAAGATTGATGCTTTCAAACTGTCATACTGGAGAAGACTCTTGAGAGTCCCTTGGACAGTAAGGCGATTAACTCAGTCAATCCTTGAGGAAATCAACTCTGAATATTCACTAGAAGGACGGATGCTGAACCTGAAGCTCAGGTTAATATTATGGCCACCTGATGCAAAGAGCTGACTCATTGGAAAAGACCTTGATGCTGGGAAAGATTGAGGGCAAGAGGAAAAGGGACGACAGAGAATGAGATGGTTGGATGGCATCACTGACTCAATGGACATGAGTTTGAACAAACTCCGAGAGATAGTGAAGAGCACGGAAGCCTGGCACACTGCAGTTCATGGGGTCGCAAACAGTTTATACCACTTAGCGACAGAATAACAACAATGCTATAAATGTGTTGATTTGATATAAGAGTTAGACTAGGGGTGTTCATATCTATATTGTATAGATAATTCAACTGGAACTCTGAGATGTTAACTGACTTCTTTGAGATCAACCAAACTGTCAAAACAATCAAGGGTATCACTTTTTTTTTTTCACATTTGGAGTTTTTTCCATTACACATGCTCCCTTCCTACCATGATGGAGTTATTCCCTGGGCTGGTGAGCCTTACATTCTGGAAGTGTTCAGTGGGATTTTCTGATTTGAGTATACACAGTTGGTCTGTTGATTATTTAATGTTGTCACTTCTGTGGCTGACTAATGACTGAAAGCGAGTCAGTCCAGCCAGATACATTATTCTTCATGAGTTTGGCCTCTGCACTGTTTGGATTTCTGCACGTTTCCATCTTAGTGCTGCCACATCTTTTGGTTTTCATCCAAGAACCTAAATGGTATTTGTTTTGCCTACATTTACTATCATGAATCATGTGGGCATTATTATTATTGTGACTCCATAACTAATGTAGTTCAAGAGAAGGATGGCTTTTTGTTGAATCCTTAAAGAGGATTCTGCCTGGGTTTTGCTTTCTTGTGCTTCTCATATAGCTCCTGAATTCAGAACATCTATATCTCAAAATAGATGGGGGCTTCCCAGATAGTACCAGTGGCAAAGAACCCACCTGCCAATGCAGGAGACATAAAAGATGGATAGGGATTGTATCCCTGGGTTGGGAAGACCCCTTGGAGGAGGGCATGGCAACTCACTCCAGTATCTTTGCCTGGAGAATCTCATGGACAGAGGAGTCTAGCAGGCTGCAGTCCACTGAGTTGCAAAGAGTTGAATGTGACTGAAGTGACTTAGCACACAAGCATATCTCAAAATGTCTAGCTCAGATTAGGCAACTTGCCATTCAGAAAAGGTGAGGAATAACTCATACAAACCTCTGGAACACTAGGCTGTGTTTAAGATAATTACTTGGTGAAAGAGTAAATGCAATTCTTGATTATTTTTATCAGGGGAAGAAAGAGATCGTGTGCTAAGAGATACAGGCGTGTGAACCGTGAGAGCTGCAAAACACAGTTATTTAGTGGTCACTTCATTTTGTCTTGTACTAATTTTTGCTGTCATTTCTATCTCCTATCAAGAGCTGACCTCTTTATTTTCTTAATTTCATCCTATCTTGCACTTAGTAAATACTCAAAAGGAGCTTGTGAAATAAAATAAGTGATTCCAAAATCTTATTTCAGCCTTTCACCTTTCATCTATGATACAGTAATAGACAATGAAATGCTCCCCAGGCAAGAAACCAGAGGTATAAAGACATAAGGTACCATTGGCAAGTATCAATCAGATAACCTCGGAAAATTGAATGTATATATGTATCTGGTTACTAGCAACAATAAACCATAAACCATTAACAGACACTTGGCATTTTAATTTAAGAACTTTCGTATTTTCTTGATGGTTGTGTGTTCAACATATTTGTGACATTTATATTTTCCTTTAAACTTTAATACTAAATTAGTATTTAATAAATTATTGCTTGTGCATTAAAAAAATAAGCTGGTCTTTTTCAAAAACAATTTAAATTTTTATTGATTTTGTTTACATCATAAAGAATTAGCAACTATAGTAGTTGCCACTTTAAGTGACCTCAGAAAAAACAAAATATATAATTATTTTACATGGTTATATTACAATTTTATAAAGTTAGTTACAGCATACTCATGCTTTGTTATAAACTGTATTCCTTTGGCCATATGTTGTAAGTTATCAATACTAATGCACACCCATATTAGCAAATATAAAAGAGAAAATCTAAGAGTGTCCTAAGTCTTTTAAGCTTTACAACCATGTTAACACTACTTTTGTCCATTATTATGTTATGCAGTCCTTAATACTAGGAAATATGTTTGAAAATTAAATGGTAGCTCTTTTCCCCATATTGATTTTATTTATGCTGAGAAATCATGTTTGTTTCCTACCAACTTTTGTCAGTCTGTTTAAATTTTGAATCACCATTCTTAGAAAAGCTACGGAACATGAGTTCATTATAAATAATGCATGCATATACTTTCTGTGTGCAGTTTAAAATTTGGCAAGATGTTTACAGCCCATGATTCTGACACAGAGAAAGGGCATTATAATGTAAATGAGGAAGAAATGAAATGGTCACAAAATGAGCTCAAATTTAAATAGGAATAAAAAAATCCATTAACAAACTGAAAACAGTAGCGACTCAAAGTTAATTTAAGACTCAAAGTTTGAAATGTCTTTTGTGATGACAAGGATCTGAAAATGATTAGTTAGTTAGTTTAGTTGCTCAGTCCTGTCCGACTCTTTGCGACCCCATGGACTGTAGCCCACCAGGCTCCTCCGTCCGTGGGATTCTCCAGGCAAGAATACTGGAGTGGGTTGCCATTCCTTCTCCAGGGGATCTTCCCCACCCAGGGATCGAACCCAGGTCTCCCGCATTAGAGGCAGACACTTTAACCTCTTAGCCACCAGCAACAAGACTGTGATGTGTAAATAAATTCTATGTGGCACATGAATCCATGTCTTTCCTTTCTGGCATTGTTGGGTTTTGGGTATCATCACATTAGGTGCTGGAAAGCAGCATTGCTCGTTTATTCCCAACATGTGGCTCTGGGTTACCAAAAAAAAAAAAGTCAGAAACTCTGTTATATTTTAAGACAGAGTTAAAGCTCTTGGGCCCAATTTGTTCCTGAAGCCACTCTGAGAACATTGCACTGTGTTTTGCTGGAACAGAATCAGGACCTTTTGCATTGATGTAAAGGGCAATGACGAACATCAGGCTAAGAATGGGAATCTGTCCCCATGGGTCTCCTCCCGCCCCATCTCACTTCCTCTGTCTTCCGTTTTTCTCTCGTACATACTTTCACACACATCTCATCTGAGTTAACCTAAGGCACTTTGCTGGGGAGATGAAATCGGCAAGAATGCACAAAGTTAAAAGGTTCTTAACAGTCTCATATAGCAGTTTTGCCCGTGACAGGAAAGCACCGCATCCAGAACTCTTTCTATTAGTTATTTACAAAAATAATATAAAAGTTAGTAATAAGTTTTAAAGGTGACTGTTGCACTGACTATAATAGCTATCATCTTAGAGACAGTATTTTAACTATCATATGGTACATATGCCAGATACTGCCTTAATTGCAGGTCAACGCTCCAGGCAAGTCACATTCTGTCCATGATGGGGTTACTGGCATCTCTCCATTGTAAAGGTATGAACACTGGGGCCTGCCCTCTGTTTAATCACCTACACATTGTGTATTGTAGCTAAGTATTTACAGATGACAAAACTAAACGTACAGCATTTAAACTACAGTGGTAAAAGAAGAATGCTTTAATAATCCTCAAAAAAATTATAGGTAGTCCTTTCTTTTCCAAGTACACGAATAGGAGATTTCAAAGCAGTATTTTGGGATGGCATTCCAAAACTTCTCTCTCTGTCCCTTTGTGACATTTGATCTTATCTGAATGTAAAGTTGCATGATTTTCAAAAAAATCAGTCTCTCTGATTCTCCCTCCTGATCATTTAAACATGTCTTTAACGTCAAAAATACACCAGTTAAACTATTTTCACGTGTTGTTTCCAAATATAGTCCCACCAAAGGTGTGAAACTTTAAAAGATTTTTAAATTTTTAAATTGAGTAATTTAAATTTCATCTAAAAATTCTGTTTTGCAGTGACACTTTTTTCCTTTACATCAGATTCATCTTCATTTACAAAAATAAACATCTTTCACCGGAATTCTGAGTGAACTCAAATTAAATGTAAGTGGTATATGAATAGACCAGAAGTTCTGAAGAGCTATAATATAGTGAAGTGCTAGCTGTAAAGAATTAAGTGCTTTCACGACGAGGCTTTCTTAATTTTCACTGCTTGTCTTCTCATGCTGTAAACAGCTCGTCAAATGTCATGTGGAACTCTTGAGTGTGAAGAAAACAATCACTCTTAGATTTGTACATTGTTTTGTGCAAACACACACGTTGTTTTGTTTCACTTTGGCAGACACCTCTTTGTTTGAATGATTCTGTCCAAAATAAAGAAAATGAATATTCCTTCTTTCAAGATGAGCTGTATTTATTACTGGAACGGAAGTTGTCGTATCCGTGATCGTTAGCTTTGAACTTTAGGCACGACTGCTTTTCCTCCAAGGACTGCTTTTCTTCAAATGACTGGCACCAGCAGCATAAACATGACTGCACAAAACAAAGTAACTTCATTATAAGTTTGCACCAAGTTACACTATCGCAACCCTCCCTGCTCACCAGAATTCTGGCTTTCTCTGCATGAACAGCAATTCTCGGGCCACTTTCTTGCCATGCCCTCTTATTTTCCCCTTAAAAACATATAACTACAGAAGTAGTATTTGATATTTTTTTTAAACTAGAAGCTACACTGAAGAAAAATGTATATAATTACACTTCTTCATCTTTTAATTAAAATGAAAGACACTCAATTCTTGGATACTTACTCTTGATTACTTGAGAAATACTCTTAATATTTGATAAATATATAACTCAAACCTTTTTTCCTATGCAAGTGGAAATACTACCATACCCATACATACATAATAATCTGTAACTTTGTGGGCGTCAAAATAATTGTAGCTTGTTCCGCCTGTATATTTAAGTACACAACTAAAACTGTCAGCAAAGAGATGCTACAGACCCATATTGACATCTTCCCTTCTGAGAATATGGTGCCCTAGGACTTCACCCCTAATCCCATAGAAATGGAATGGTGGTTGACAGTGGGGAACTGAAAACAGCTCCTTTGTCCCTTTCTTGTTTGCCTATTTCTGTTTACTTCTAACCTTAAAAGAACCTAATTATAGGCTTCTCTGGTGGCTCAGAGGATAAAGAAACTGACTGCAATGCAAAAGACTGAGGTCCAGTCCCTGGTTTGGGAAAATTCCCTGGAGCAAGGAATGGCAATCCACTCTAGTATTCTTGCTTGGAGAATTCCATGGGCAGAGGAGCCTGGTGGGCTACAGACCATGGGGTCACCAAGAATTGGACATGAGCAACTAACACACCCCTGGGGATTTGACAATAAGCAACTGAAACTAACTCCTGACTTAATGCTCAACTGAGTGCACAAGATGCCTTGTCTAACCTATTGATGCTTCTCCTAGATAAAAAGAAGCAGGACTAGGTCTGTACCCACAGCAGTCCCCGCAAGGAATCCTGGGAGCAGATCACTTGGCAAGATAACATCTGAAGAGAGAGCCAGACAGTCTGCCTTCCATGGAGAGGCAGAACCCAACCTTCTGCCTGGATGATTCACTGAGATTCTTCTCCCTCCATGTTTCCCTTTAAAAACTGTCATGACTGAACAGAATCTTTGGGAGTCGGTCTCTGGACCCGAGTCCACCATCTCCCTAGATTGCTGGCTTTTCTGATGAAAGCATTTTTCTTCTTTATTAACACTTGCCTTTGGAATTATTGGTGTATGAGCAGCAAGCAGCCAACCTGGGCTTGGTTACACTAGGAACAAGGGGATATAAGGGAAGGAATATTTTATTCCATACTAGGTACTGAAGGAGTGAATGAATGGATGGACGTTACACACAAATGGAAGCAGCCAAATGAGGAATAATTTCACGTATTCTATATCAAGGAACAATGCTATCGAATGAAGGCAGAAAAGTGAAGGTTGAACTTGAATTAGGCTGCTTTGTTTGACTTGTAAATCTCACCTGTGTGTGAAAAGGAGACTAACTTAGTTATAATCAGCAGTGTGCTACCTAGTCCAAAATCTTCTGAAAAGGGAAATAGTGCATTTAATTCATGTGTAGCTCTTATTTTATCATGTGATAGCATTCAGATATCAATGCATGTAATTTTTTATTCATTTTCTGAGTAATTCTATGAGTAAAACTGATTGGTTGAGGCAGTAGTGAATGGTTGACTTGGATTTGTAGGGAGAAATCAATTATAGTGATTTATGAGCAAAATTTATATTTAAAGAATCATCTATCATGTAATACAAGGGAAAATTATAAAACAGGTGACTAGATCTCTCTGGATAGAAATATTAATAGTTTGTAAGGGTTATATTTGATACCAGATAAAAGGGTTTTTGATTTTCGAATACTCTCTTACCTTAAAGCAGTTTTTGAATCTTTTGCTCACCAAATACAGAGCAATTGGGTTAATACAAGAATTCAGGGAGGCCATGTTGATGCCAATGTAGTCCAATACCAACAAAAAGCTGCAAAAATAATACAAAAATTTATTTATGTGCTATGAGCACAAATCCTTTACAGACATTTGTGCTTTATAAATTAAAAAATTACCCATTTATAATTATTTTGACTTTATCACTAGTCTTTGCTGATTTTGATCTCTCTCTGTCTCTCTCTCTTTCTCTTTGCTTCTCTCTCTCTCTTTCTCTTACTCTCTGTCCCTGTCATAAACCCTTATTCCTGCTCCCATGCTCAATTCTCTGCCTTAAAATGAAATATATTTTGTAAGTGCCCAGGCTGTCTAAAAAAGAAAGGATTTACAAAGTGCAATGGAGAACCAGAGCTGATATTTTCAGTCATGTAACTCACTCACTTGGACAGCCCTGGCTCTCTGTTCTCAGCATTCTCCAAAGCTCCCCTTACTTTTCTGTTGGGAATAGAAGTAAAAGTAAAAAAAAAAAGGGGGGGGGCATCTTAAATTGCTCCCTTAAGATTAGAAAAATGGTACTCTTTCTTCCTGCCAATGAAAGGAATCAAAGGAAAAACTTCTGAATGGCATTTATTTACACAACTATTTCTATTTTACCTTACTTACCTCAAAAATTCACATCTGCGGGGATCATGCTGATCATAAAGAGTGAGCTTCAAAATCCTGCTAAGATGAAGAGGAAGCCAACACAGAGCAAAGACAAGGACCAGGCAAAATACTGTTTTGGCCACTTCCCGTCTCTGAAATAAAACCACAATCAGACTCTGTAATGGATGGCTCATTATAATCACAGCATTCTCTCTTTCCAAACAAAATGTTTAATACTGTTTACTAAAAGTCAGTGGCATTTGTAAAAATTCAGGATACAGTTTTAAACTGAATAGTTACTGTGAATTAGAACCTAACTTTTCATTTTGATTGGGGTGTAGCCAATAAACAATGCTGTGATAGTTTCAGGTGGACAGCAAAGGGACTCAGCTATACATATACAAGTATCCATTTTCCCTCAAACTCCCCTCTCATCCAGGCTACCACACAACCTTTAGGAGAATTCTATGTGCTAATATAGTATGTCCTTATTGGTTATTCATTTTAAACATAGTGTGGACATGTCCATTTCAAACCCCCTAACTCCTCTCATCCTTGAGATTCATCTTTAAAAAGTAATGGCTTATATGTGGAATCTAGAAAAATGGTACAGATGAACCTATTTGCAGGGCAGGAATAGAGACACAGACATAGAGAAAGGATGTCTGGACACCAAGCAGGGGAGAAGAGGGTAGGATGAACTGGGAGATTAGATTTGACATAAATATACTACCATGTGTGAATGGATAGTGGGAACCTGCAGTGTAACACAGGGAGCTCAGCTCAGTGCTCTGTGATGACCTAGCTGAGTGGGATGGGCGGTGGTGAGAGGGAGGTCCAAGAGTGGGGGGATCTGATTCACTTCACTGCACAGCAGAAACTAACACAGCACTGCAAAGCAATTATACTCCAATAAAAAATGGTTTCTCTAAAAAAGTGATGGCTCTTTTTACATTCCTTTAGATCATGTAGGATAGCTCCAGGTAGATAGTATAAAACATATTAAAAATATCAGACTAAGAAAAAGCAATTATGCTCTAATAGATGATACTTTCAGTTTATTATCACTACAATAATTTTCATATTCATAAGTGGAATTGTAACCATGAGTCAGCAAGTATTTCTATTTCTTTACCTGTTTTAAGTGATCATTTAAAGCAATTTGCATACCACTCTTCTTTCTCAACATTTCACAAGTCATCAGGGTATAAAACAATGCAGTGATGGCCAATGGCAGGCAGAAATAGAAACTAAATAGCCACCAGTCTTTAGCTGTCTTGTAAAACTAAGGGGAAGAAAGGATGTTATAGTTAATATTTCTCTGTAAGAAAATCTTACGTATCAAATATTAAAAATGCTCATCAAGGAATAATCTTCTAAAACAGATCCATTTTATAAACACTATGTAGAATCTTTCAGTAGAATCTTTATTCTACTATGAAGAACTTTTTGTCTGCTGAACAAAAAATTAAAATAAGTGAAACAAACTTTTCCTAAGGGTGTTTCAATTCTCTAAGGCAGTGTGCTATAATTATGTATAAAAATGTAAGCAATTGGGCAAAATTCTAAATACTTGATAACTCAAATATTTTTGTCTTCACATAAGTGAAAGGAATTCCTTACCACATCTGGATGTGTAAAGATATTCTAGTGTTTTGGGGAACGTCTCACTTTTTAACAAGTTTGTTTCTGGGGAAAGCAGGTAGGAAGACGTCTATAGTACTCATTTAGCTCAGGGATGTATACATCTAAACTATAAACTAAAAATCAAAATTGCTAATAAAATGACTCCTCTCTTGTTCTTTTTTCCATTTCCTTTTAAAGATTGTTGTTCCAGATATGTCTCTGTTGGAACAAAAGTTATGGAATCTATGCAGTACTTTGGGCTTCCCAGGTAGTGCTTATGGTAAGGAACCCGCCTGCCAATGCAAGAGACATGAGTGATGTGGGTTCGATCCCTGGGTCGGAACAATCCCCTGGAGGAGAGCACAGCAACCCACTCCAGTATTCTTGCCTGGATAATCCCATGGACAGAGGTGCCTGGTGGAGTAAGATCCATGGGGTCGCAAAGATTGGGACATAACTGTGACTTAGCGCACACCCATGCAGTACTTTTTCCATTGTAACTAATAAGAAACAAGGAAACAGCATTTTCATTTTCAGTTTCCCGTTAAAGCCCCTCTTTAGTCTTTTGTTTACCATGATCTATACACATGTACATAAAGTCTTATATAAACTTATGTGTAAAGTAGAAAATAATTATTTGTGACATTTGGACCCACTCCCTTTGCATTAACTCCTCCTCACCCTTTCTGTTGGGAACTTTCACTTATGGTCTATTTTCTGATGACCAGCACTGCTATTTTCCCCCATTCCTAATTAAACACTTTTAAATAAATAGACAAGATGAAGTTCTTTGCAATGGTAGCTTTCCCTTTAGAGGGAGGACAGGCTTGTCATTCATATCAAGATTCATGGAGTCACGTAGATTCCTACCAGTCTATCCATACCAGGGTGACTTCCACTTGATCATCCCTTTACACACTGCCTCCAATGACTGCTGTGTTGCTTAATGCAAAATATGTTGTAGCTGCCAGTTCTTATGTGAATATGAGTAGGAAAGCTATAAATTCCAATCAGTTATCTTATGTCAACTTGACTTATCTGTATTCCTGAGAACCAGGGGATTCTTGGGGAAGTAATGACCCAGCTTCTTGCAGCATGGGTCATTAGTCCTGCTGTTTAACCCTGAGGTCCTGGGACCTACACTTTTAATTTATGCCAAGGACAGTCATAAATCAATAATTTCCCAAGAAGAGGAGATTGGGGGAAAATAGCTAAACATTTATAAGGCAAGAGCAGAAAAGGGAAAGAAAAGTAAAATTTACCTGCATAAATGCTGTTTTCTGAGTGGGATGGAGCAAGCAGATTCTCAGATTATTTCCTATGTGATCACTCGTAATTATATCAAAACCCACGGCCTCAGGGACAGCCAGAACCACGGAGACCACCCAAATTAAAACAATTTCTACTGCTGTCCATTTTGGAACCCCGATTCCTTTAATCCGACTCCAAGAAGCAACAGCTCGATATCTGAAGAACAAAACAGAATCATTGCCAAGCTGGCAGAGCCTGGTTTTTATTGAATTACAGGTTACTTTCTAAGTAACGGAGCAACCACTAGGGTTGTGGTCAGGATATATGTTGCTTAGATACATGCTCTTACCTGTCAATACTTAGAGCACATAGACTCAGCACAGTGATGCCCACGGAGGCCTTCTGAATGAAAGGCACCAGCTTACACATCTCAACCCCAAAGGGCCAGTCCTTGGCGAGCAGCTGCATCGAGGAGACACAAAGCTCTGTTAGGGAGATGTTCACAGGGTGCTCTTGGATGTATGCATTACTTAGTGGAGGTGAATGAGCTTGTGGAGTAAAATAACAAATTCCAGTTCTTATTCTTTTTCTCATGGACTCCTCTGAAAACCACCTGCATTTGTTAGATATTTAGAATAAGAGAGTGGGCTGGCAATCATGAAAGGGCAGTCAATTCAAGAGAATTAGCTACACATGAACAGGAGCTCAGGGTCAAGGTCTCTTCTACTGCAGGGCCAACTGGGGCCAATTGCTTAAGTTCCCTTACAAAAATGGGAAGCACCAGGAGCTCAGGTTAGTCTTCTGTGATGATCTAGAGGAGTGGCATGGGGGGCAGTGGGAGGGAGGCTCAAGAGAGAGAGGATATATGTATACATATTGCTGATTTACTTCATTGCACAGCAGATACTAACACAATATGGTAAAACAATTATATTCCAGTATATTTTTTTTTAATTTAAATGGAGCCTATAGTGTTGAAAATGCCTCTCATACTCTTATGAAGTCTCCAGTGCTCAGTTGATGGCCAAATCAAAATAAAGATTAGTCAAAAATAGGTGAAAAGTGTTCCTTAGTTACACTAGATGACTCCCTGGGTTTCCCTGGTAGCTCAGCTGGTAAAGAATCTGCCTGCAATGCAGGAGACCTGGGTTCTATCCTTGGGTTGGAAAGATCCCCTGGAGAAGAGAGTGGCAACCCACTCCAGTATTCTTGCCTGGAGAATCCCCAAGGACAGAGGAGCCTGGTGGGCTACAGTCCATGGGGTCGCAAAGAGTTGGACACAACTAAGCGCCTAAGCACAGATGACTCCTATGGAGAACAGAGTGTGTGTTCGTGTACTTACTCTTCACTCTGCTCAACTGCACTGTCAGTCAGCACACTGTCCAGAATGTGTTCAACACAAAGCACGCTTCTTCCTTAAGACTTCACCTGAGTCCTTCCTTCTCCCAGAAGGCTTTCCCCCAACAGATCCACTTGGCTAAAACCTTTACTTCTTTTAGCTCTTACTCAAGTCTCATCTTTTCAATATGACCGCACTGCTAGGATAGGAAATGGTCAGGCCTCCCCATCTCCGTCTTTCTACTCCACTTTCCTTTACACCTACAGCACTTATTAACTCCTATTGTGTATAGTATAGTATACTTATTTGTTTTGTTAAGTTTTTGCTGTCTGCAACCCCTAGCCTATCAGACAGAATACAGCTTCTGCAGTTGCCTAGCACAGTTCCTGACACACAGTAGATGCTGAAGTATTCAAGTCCCTTAAATACATAGACACTGGTTATTCAGTGAGCAAAATGACTTAGTTCTTGCTACTATACATACATGTCTATTTCAAACTAACTATGCAGCCATCTTCTGTTAAACTCATGATTTTCTTTTGTAGGACAACTGGATATGCCCCACACACAGCATAAATGAATCACATTAGGTAGACATCTGGGTCAAATGTTTGAAAATAAGCTGTTTTAAATCTACCTACGTGTGTTTTAATGTTTTAAAGAATAACCTTCCAAAGTTGAAAACTAGTTTGAAACATAATTGAGTCTTTCCATTCTTCTACTTGTAACATTTCTTTGTAGAGTTTGTCATGTTGGGTAACTATTTGGCAACTAGAATGGCACCCAAAGCTGAAACGTGTGTCTCAGTATGAATATGACTCAGAGCTCCAGCACGAGACCAATTTCATTTCTAAGACAGACATGAAAAATTACACCAACTTTGTAGACAAATGTTGGCAAACTTACAGCAAATATGCTTTTTCTAGGGTCAGAAAGCCTGCAAGTCCAGGCAGATCACACAAGAGTGAAGGCAGCCAGGTGCAAGAAAGTCACTGGTGTCAGGAAATAATAGAGGGCAGAGGGGTCTGGGGTAAATCCTGTCTAAAAGAAGCCTGTGCTAATATACATGATATGAAAAAATATATATATACATGATGTGATTGTTAATGAGAAATCTCCAGTATCAAAATATCTTGATTTTTTATCCCCAAATGTTTATATAAAATCTCACAATTTATAAAAATTGTCAACTAATTCAAATTTTTGAAAAAACAAAAACACTACAGATAATAACATCATGTTAACAAAATAATTTTATGTGTCAGACCAGCCTCTAACTTGTGACCTCTGGATTAAAATGGGCTGGCTCATAACTCTGCTTATTCATTTATTCATTCAACAAACATGTATTCAATACCCACCATGTGCCAACACCATTTGGAGTATGGGAGCCTATCAGTGAC
This sequence comes from Aepyceros melampus, assembly GCA_006408695.1. Taxonomy (NCBI): domain Eukaryota; kingdom Metazoa; phylum Chordata; class Mammalia; order Artiodactyla; family Bovidae; genus Aepyceros; species Aepyceros melampus. The sequence continues at coordinate 77,297 of SJXQ01011208.1, read as the reverse complement.
TAAGGCAAACTCCCTGCTCTCATGGAGCTTACAGTCTAGTGAGGGAAGCGGAGAAAGAACACCTAAATACTTAATATGGTGTTCACAGCGTTTGTGGCAGCTGATGTGAAGAGCTGACTCATTGGAAAAGACCCTGATGCTGGAAAGATTGAGGGCAGGAAGAGAAGGGGATGACAGAGGATGAGATGGTTGGATGGCATTACTGACTCAATGGACATGAGTTTGGGTAGGCTCCGGGAGTTGGTGATGGACAGGGAGGCCTGGCGTGCTGCAGTTCACGGGGTCACAGAGTCGGACATGACTGAGCGACTGAACTGAACCAAGAAATTGTAATGAAATTTTGGGTGCTTTCTTGTTTTAAAAATACTTTTGATGTGGACCATTTTTAAAGTTTTTATTGAATTTGTTACAATATTGCTTCTGCTTTATGCTTTGATTTTTTTTGGCCATGAAGCATGTGGGATCTTAGCTTCCCAACCAAGGATCCAACCTGTACCCACTGCATTGGAAGCAAAGTCTTAACCCCTGTAATCACCAGTCAGGTCTCTCTCACAAGAGGGAAACTTCAGAAGATATTTGACTAAAATAAAACAGTAAGCCTTGCAGACTGTATTTTAGGCAGAGTAAAGAGCAAATACAAAGGTCCTGAGGTCAAAATAAGCCTAGTGAGAGGAAGAGATGAAAAGAAGTTTCTTAAGGCTGACTGGAGTGGTCCAGACCAGTCTAGATGTAGTTAGAGGGAGGAGTGTGATTTTTTTTTAAAGGAAATCCATTACAATATTTTGAACATGGAGATGGCATCATCTTATTTACGTTAAAAAAAAATCACTCCAGGGACTTTCTGGTGATCCAGTGGTTAAGATTTCACCTTTCAGTGCAGGAGTTGCAGGTTTGATTCCTAGTCAGGGAACTAAGATTCCACATGCCTATGGCTAATAAAACCAGAACTTAAATAACAGAAGCAATATTGTAACAAATTCAACAAAGTCGTGAAACAAAACGGTCCACATTAAAAAAAAAAAAAAAACCCTCTCATTCTAAAAACATAAAAAGATCACTCTGGATGCTCAACATAGACTAGAAAGCAGAATGGTAGACTATGAATAGACCAGATAGACAATGATAGACTAGAATAGTCAAGAAAAGAAGATTTGATGAGAGATCATAGGCTGAAACTTGTCGTGCCTTGCAACTGAAAGGAATGGATTATAGACAGGATATATTTTGATAACAGAGCTAGCAGGACTTGTTGATGGGTTGGATATAAGACGTGAGGAGCCAGAAAACTCAAAGAAGTTGATCGTATGAATGGTGAAGACATTGACAGAAATGTAGAAGACCCAGGATCCGGCAAATCTGAACCAACGACAAGCTCGAGGTGGTTTAGAAGACTTGCCAACTACCCTTGCAAACATAATAAAAAGATTCCAGCCAGTTGAAAGAATCTTTCCAGACACAGTTTGGTATAAACTACTGCAACTAGGTGATAGTCTTTCTAATCATTCTGTCTTTATATCAGAGGGGGAAGAAAAAGGAAAACAAACATTTACAATGGGTTAGGCACTATTCTAAGCCATTTACCTATGGTATATCACTGAATGCCCAAAGCAATCCTATAAGGTAAATTACTATAATCTGCACTTTAATAGGTTAAAAGACTTAGCGGTACTTAGAAATTTATTAACTTGCTGTGTTGGTTCTAGGGCTCCCCTGATGGCTCAGACAGTAAAAGAATCCACCTCTAATGCAGGAGACTTGGGTTCAATCCCTGGATCAGGAAGATCCCCTGGAGAAGGGCATGGAAACCCACTCCAATATTAAACATGTCCACAAATTCTTTGACAATCCTCCCTTCAAAAGGTGAGCTCATTTCCCTCCCTTTGAAGGGGTGGAGGGTGGGGTGGGGAGGGACTTAATGATTCACATTTAGTGAATAGAATGTGGTGGGACTGATGATGCCTGACATCTGAGACTAGTTCATAGATGGCCTTATGGCTTCCTCCTTGCTCGCTCTTGGATCATCACTTTGAGGGAGTTACCATGTCAAGGAGGAGACTCAAGGGTCCCTGTGAAGAGGCAACATGGAAAGGAACTGAGGCCACCTGAAAACAGCTGGCACTGACGCACCAAGTGTCCAGCCTTGGACAAGCCTTCTCATGACTGCAGCCCCGCCAATAACTTGACACTTGTGAGAGACCTTGAGTCAGAAGAACCCAAGTCTTCCCACATTGCAGGTGGATTCTTTATCAGCTGAGCCACCAGGGTAGCCCAAGAATACTGCAGTGGATAGCCTATCCCTTCTCCAGCGCATCTTCCTGACCCGGGAGTGAAACCAGGGTCCCCTGCATTTCAGGTGGATTCTTTACCAACTGAGCTACCAGGGAATATATTTGTCTTTGGTCACTCACTTACAGGCCTCCTGCATGGCGTTTGTGGTAAAGGACCCACCTGTCATTGCAGGAGACATGATATTGTGGGTTCGATCCCTGAGTCAGGAAGATCCCTTGGAAGAGCGCATGGCAACCCGCTCTAGTAGTCTTGCCTGGAGAATCCCATGGACAGAGGAACCTGGAGGGCTATAGTCCATAGGGTCACAAAGAGTTGGACATGACTGAAGTGACTTAGCATGCACACTTAGCATGCTCACTTAGGTAAGTAATAGATAACTCCCTAGCTATTTTATTCATCTAATGTCCAAAAATTCAGATAGTTTCAATTATTTTATTGTCTTGAACAATCTCTAAATTTGCAAATGTGAGTATCACAGGGTACAGTCATTAGATGAGTCAAAATGAATGAGTGTCTGGTCACTGAAGGGAGAGACGTCTGGCCAATGGAGTTCTGCGTTGAATCCAGGCTCTGTTTTGAGGTTATTATTGCTTTTGGTCAGACTAGACATTGGATGATTGCTCTTCATACCACTGGGAAGCCTGCAGTCCAACCTCTGACCCAAGTTATCACAGGGGACAGGGAAACACAAACTGAAAATTGTAGCAATTCTCTTCAAGTTCAACACAGAGATAGTCAGCAACTTAATCACAACCAACAGATTACAATTTTCTAATCTACCCTTCCAAAGGAAAAGAGACTGCCAAAAAACCCTTCATGATTTCAATTCAGACATGAATGCTGCCAGTCCTGAGAGGCCGCAGAAGGTGAGGGATTGAGCGCCCATTTCTATTATTTTGTAGTCAGAAGGATGACTTTGGCAGCCTCTGCTTCTCTCATCAGAAGGCTTTGTGGATACGCTGAGAAGCCTGATAGCCTGTGACTTAGACCATGCCTACTGTTGATGCTCATCTCTGCCTAAATGGCCTCCATCCAGAATGTCTTGGCAATTTAGGGCTTGGAGCTTATTAAGAATGCAAAGACATTAATCTCTTGCCTGAGTGGAGGAAAAGCTGTGAACTTAAAAAAAAAAAAAAAAAATCAATCTCAACCAAGACGCCACTTTAAAATTTGGTGAAAGAATGTTCTTAGAGGTTTTCATAATTCTTGGGAATTATTTCACTATTTCTTGACAAAAATAATGACACCCAGTGCCTATAATCTGAAGTTCAACAATTCAGTTTTCCTTTTGGTAGAGGAAACTGATTCTCTTTTATTGCAAGAAGAAGCAAGTCTAACTTTAAACCTAGCAATAACACATTCGTATTTCTTATTTGCAAGTTTGTCATTCAGTTAGATAACTTAAGGGCAAAATCTGAGTACTGAAGACAAATCATGCATGTAATCAAATCTCTCTGATTGAAAAAAAAAAATGTCAGGGATCAATATTGTTTCTAGGTCCCTGCCACATAACTTAAATGTTTGGGTCCTGCTTAAAATTAAGTTTGAATACACATTACTTACCATTTATCAAATGTGAGCCAGTCAGAAAATATTCCCGTTACTAACACTGGTTTGCATGGTGATGGTTCATTTGAGAAAGAGCTTTGTTAGTGTTGGTCTTAGGAGCAATGTAGTGTCCATTTGACAAATGATAGCCTGTCCTCAGGCTTGCTTCTTTCCCCTAAAGCTTCCACTGCTTTGCTAGCATATTTCTTTTGTATAAATAAACACAAATAAACAAACAAATAAACACCAGATTGAAAACAGTCATGGTCATACTGACTATAAGTTTGCAAACTCAAAGATGCCCGTGATTTCATAACTTTATGTTGAAACAGCTGTTTGAGAAAGAAAAAGGCAACAGAATACTACAAAATTTCATATCATATTGTAAAATTATTTTTATAGTATGTAGTTTATACTATGTACTATATACTGTTATAGTATGTACATATTTTTATATTACATAGTTTAAAAAATTTCTAAAAAGATAAACAGTGTGAATAGAAAATCAATGTCTTTGCTTTAAAGGTATTGCTAAATGAGTCCTACAAAAATCTTTCCAACTGGGGAAATTTATATTTTCCAATTCTTTTTTTAATTAAAAATTACATTCTTGACAAATTAAATGGAGAAAATCCTATTAGTAGATACCATTCTTAATACCCAATGGAATCTAGACCCATAGGGTCAGGAAATGCCAAAGTTAACCATCTTGCACTAACAAATGTTCAATTGTCTCATTAACCATAATCACCATTCTCCTTTCTATTTTTCAAAAAAAATTAACAGGATACACTGAGCTTTAACTGGTTCTTAGTTTCAGAATATTCTACAACATTTTTAGTGGTGAGCATAGTGACTGGCACACAGTGACTGCTCATTAAATGTTTTGTTGTTCAGTCATTAAGTCGTGTCTGACTCTGCAATCCCATGGACTGCAGCATGCCAGGCTCCCCTGTCCTTCACCATCTCCTGGAGCTTGCTCAAACTGACATCCTCTGAGTCAGTGACGCCACCGGACCATCTCATCCTCTGTCGTCCCCTTCCCCTCCTGCCTTCAATCTTTCCCAGCATCAGGGTCCTTTCCAGTGAGTCACTCTTAATGATGAATGAATGAGTTCACGGATGAGTGAATGAATTTAATCATAAGACAGACATCTTGTATTAAGACTTGTCGTGAGCTTTTCAGTTCCCATATTTGAAACAATTCTTCTGAGAATTGGGATGACTGGGCTTACTACTCCTGGAGAAGGAAATGACAACCCACTCCAGTACTATTGATTGATTTTGTACTGTCTAGTTCAGGTCCTCTTCCCTACCAGATAGATCAAGTCTTCTTGACACATAAAGCCAGGGCCTCTGGAAAAGAGGCGTTGGCTCTTCTCTGGGAGTTCCGTTTGCCAAGCAGACAGGAAAAAGTGGAAAGCAAAATTCCTCCCCTCCCCTCTCTCTCTCCTCCTCAAACGTGTCAGGGAAATAACTGGTATAAAACAGAACCCACCATTTCTCACTATCTGATGGGACTCTATGAGGTGTGTTATTTGTAAACGTGGCAGAGAAGAATGCAGAAAGCACGGAGATGCTTTCAGGAAGGTGGGTGAGCAACACATTACAAGTGACAACCAGGGTTACTTTGCCAGACTGCTGTCTGTTCCATCTGGTGATGAACTGTGAGCATTTCTTTCAAATGACTGATATTACAGAAATATTTTTACAGTCAGAGTCAAAAGAAGGAAATAATGGAGTGGCTGTGTTTCACAAGTTTGGGGAAGGGTGTATTCTTCTGCTTTTATCTCTGTTTCCTGTGGAAGATAAGAGTTTTTCTGCATTTGAACGGGCGTTTTAATAAGATAAGACACCCTCATTCAAGGATTTCCCATGTCTGATTGATCTCCTTTTCTTTTTTTTTCTTTAATTCAAACTGGAGCTCTGTGACAACCTAGAAGGGTGGGATGGGGAGGGAGGTGGGAGGAAGGTTCAAGAGGGAGGGTACATAGGTATACCTATGGCCGATTCATGTTGGTGTTCGGTGGGTACCAACACAATATTGTAAAGCAATTATCCTTCAATTAAAATTAAATAAATTTAATTTTAAAAAGTACAGTGAGAGTTTAAGCTCTGGTCAAGTGCACAGAAAATATTTTCTTGACTTACATGGGAACAAATATCAATTACAAGTTCTATCTTACATCCATTAAAATGCACTTAATCACTTAAAGAATAGGCCAGAGGTGCCATTTAAATAGACTACAGTATGAACAGCACCCCCTGGAGTTGTGTAAGACAGAGACCCTGTCCTAGGAATCTGTTGTGTGCATTCCAGCAAAGAAGGGGCTTTCCACTGCTCTGAAAAGATTCCTAGGACTGGCTGAAATAGATGAACGACTCCATTAAAATGAGTTAAGTTTCTAGAAACAAAAGCTCTAAGAGCAGCAAAGAGACAGAATAAAAAGAAAAAAAATAAATATGTCTTAGGAGTAAATTAACTTCACCTTAAATATATATCCCTTCTCGGGTTACAATGAAATTTATTTCCACATCTGTAACTGGATGGCTACTCTTCTATGATCTGAACCTGAAAACTTATCCTCAATTGGTGCTTAAAAGCTTTCATTGACATGTCACATATGTTGAAAAGATTCAACTAAGAGCATTAAGAAATGCTATTCACAAATCTAGCCTTATGGTCAAATTCACTTCTCTGAGCTGAATCTTCTAAGATACTGTGACACCTGAAGAAACTAAAGAATTATAACCTGATGATCTCATGGCTCAGAAAGTGACTCTCAAACTTAAAAAATTCAACAAATCTTATTAAGTCATTTCATGTCTTAGTTAAACCTAATTCTATCCAGAGAATAGTTTATGGAATAATCTGTGCTTAGAAAACATTTGATTACTATGGAAGTCAAAAGCTCTTTAATATAAATTAAAAACTCTGTGTGAGGCGGAAGGAGACATATAGAACCTAACACCCACAGAATTGGGTTACCCCCTTCTGGAAAGTAAAATGAAGCTAAGGAGGAGAGAAGTAGAAACACAAGGGTGAGAAGGCACGAGTATGTCTCGAAAGGAATCTTGGGGACAAAATACCTCAGTCAACTTTGCTGATATATTTCTTTCTTTTTGTGATGTGGACCTTTTTAAAGTCTTTATTGAATTTGTTACAACATTGCTTCTGTTTTATGTTTTGCTTTTTTTGGCTGCGAGGAATGTGAAATCTTAGCTCCCTGACCAGGGATCAAACCCATACCCTCTGCACTAGAAGACAAAGTCTTAACCACTGGACCCCCAGGGAAGTCCCTGCTAATAATTTCTGACTCAAGAACAATCCTCTTTCTCTCTTCCTTCTACCACCACATTTTGGCCATTTTCTTATTTATTTACCATTTTCACCAGAGGATCTTTTAGGAAAGACAAATAGTAAATCTCTAAAATAAAAGCATTGGAAAGAAAAAAAAAGTCTAAAATTAGAGAATTTGCTGGCTAAGTTACATCCATATATCATGCTCAGCTATCTCCCAGACATAACCAACCTCTTCTTAACTTTGTAAAGTCCTCAAAGAAAAAGCTTCACATCATAAATTATATCTAGAATTGCATTTCAGCTCAGGCTATATCTGTCAACACCTTTGAAAGCATTTAATCACTTATTAGCATTAGGCATGTTTCTCTAAAGATCATTGCATATCAGCTACACGGTGAAAACCTTATTTGGTTTTCTTTAGAGAATGAAGACCCTGACTCCCTGGCTTCGAAACAACATGGTCTTGGCTGTACCATCCTCTTGTACAACTATGGAAATACCTTCTGTCTTGAACTATTCATTTAAAATGAGCAAAGAAAAAAATGTAAAGCCTTTGATAGATAAGCCTTACCATGTTGAAAGAGACATTGCCTTGACATTTTAAGAGCCTTAGATATATGGAGTGACCCAGGGACAGATCAAAGGCAAACACAAGAAGAATCATAGAGTTAACCCTGGGAAACCTTCCATTGTCCATGGCCAAGGGTTTGCCAATCATTTTGTCACAGGCATCTATGGGCAAAATGTGAAGCAGTGAATCAGAACTAGGAAGTGTTGAGTTTCTGGGTTACTTGACATCCGCTATTCACTTTTCACTTTCATGCATTGGAGAAGGGAACGGCAACCCACTCCAGTTTCTTGCCTGGAGAATCCCAGGGACAGTGGAGCCTGATGGGCTGCCATCTATGGGGTCACACAGAGTCGGACACGACTGAAGTGACTTAGCAGCAGCAGCATTGACCTCTTATTCTGCAATGGCCAATAGCCTCATATATATAGAAAAAAGAACAAAAATCTCTTCTTTTTCAATTGGACAGTTACAAAAATATGAGTAGAATGTCTGTTAACAAGCATTTGTCTGCAGTTGACTGTTACAGGGTGTTGGAGTGTTATATTTATTGATTGACTCAAGATTATTCAAAACGAAGTCTTACCCTTTATTAATACTTTTAAAATGTTACTCTTTCAAATATGATTATTTGGTGATCCTTAAATTTTTTTTTTTTTGCTTTAAATAAATGAATCTCAGAAGTATCTAGGTTCTGTTCTAGGTATAAAATACTTCTTCTACTAACATATCTCTGTATACTCAGTTGTGTCTGACTCTTTGTGACCTCATGGACTGTAGCCTGTCAGGTTCTTCTGTACATGGAATTTTCCAGGCAAGAATACCGGCATGGGTTGCCATTTCTATCTCCAGAAGATCTTCCTGATCCAGGGATTACTTGTATCTTCTGCATTAGCAGGCAGATTCTTTACCACTAAGCCACTGGTGAACCCTAACATATCTCCAGATATTACTAAAATGTCACTAAAATATCACAGTTACTTAACTGGACATATGAACAGTATTGTTATCTTGAGCAAAATTAGACTCGCCTACTCAATGGCAGGGGCTTCCCTGGTGGATCAGCAATAAAGGATCCACCTGCCAACGCAAGACACACTGGTTCAATCCCTGAGTTGGGAAGATCCCCTGGAGAAGGAAATGGCACCCCACTCCAGTATTCCTGCCTGGGAAATCTCCTGGAATGAGAAGCCTGGCGGCCTACAGTCCTGGGGGTTGCAAAAGAGTCAGACATGACTCAGCAACTAAACAATGACAACAACAACCTCCACGATACCTTTACTTCTTGTGCTGCTCCATACACATAAACTCCATTTATTAATCAGAGAAGTATAACTTCGAAAGTTAAATTTGATGGCGTTCTGTTCACTTCTACCTCTAAGTATGAAACTAGTTAATCATACACAGACTCGTTAAGTGCTAGAAGTAGTCTAAGATTGAAAAGTGAGAAAGGTGCTTTTGATTGAAATATAGCTTTGATTGTGTCTCAAGCAGGGAAGCCTGACTATCTGGCAAAGTCACTACAAGGTCATTTCACTCAAAACTCATTTGAGGGTTCAGTGAAGCAATTCCCATTTTGACATACCAGCATTTTAATGTTACATGTATTCCACCTGAAGTAGTTAAATGTTAAAGATCAGCAGTTTTTGCCTCTCAGACCTAAGAAGGCAGCTTCTTTGCCTTCAACAGTGGCCTCCAAAGTCTTAACAATAAAACCATCTAGAGGCACTCCAAACAGGTCACCAGCTTAATTTTTAGAAAGCTCTCCACTGCCACTAGACATCTGATTATACCTGGATCCTTATCAAAATAATGTCCATGTAGATATACGTCATCAGTTTATAAGGAGATTTGTTTTCAAACGCAATATGTGTGTGTGTGTGTGTGTGTGTGTGTGTGAGCTCTGTTGTGCCTGACTCTTTGCAACCCCATGGACTGTAGCCCACCAGGAAAAAAAAAATCCATGGAATTTTCCAGGTAAGAATACTGGAGCAGTTTGCCATTTTCTTCTCCAGGGATCTTCCCGACCTGGGGATTGAAAGTGCGTCTCATACCTTTAGGCTCTTTACCAGTAGGGCCACCTGGGACGATACTAGATGCAATTTGCTTACACATAGAGGAAACTATATTTCTATTATTTACTATATTTATGTTAACTATATATATCAACTCAGTTATCCATGTAAATACAGCACAAAGAGAGTGAATTTGTTACAATTTAAAAGTTCTATATTTGCTCAAGCATTATTAACTTCTTGAGATGTTATGAGAAGTTGAAGAAATTTTCAACTCAAGGCTTTAAAAAATATCACTGCTAATCCAAACCAAGCAACCAACTAATCAATCAATCACTAGCAACACATAAAACTTCACAGGATCTATAAGTACACTCAGCTCTTCCTATGCAACTTTGACATTGGTGCTACTCCAGGATTCTATAGGCAACAAACATCTAAATTATTTCATTTATTTTAGTCTTACAAGAAGGACACAATAAGTAGTTTGTGAATAAGGAGAGATTCACCCTCCCGTCAGATACTTAAACACTAGTTTGTGGGTCAATACATCAGTCAGTCAGTTCAGTCGCGCAGTCATGTCCGACTCTTTGAGACCCCATGAATCGCAGCACGCCAGGCCTCCCTGTCCATCACCAACTCCCGGAGTTCACTCAGACTCACGTCCATGGAGTCCGTGATGCCATCCAGCCATCTCAGCCTCTGTCATCCCCTTCTCCTCCTGCCCCCAATCCCTCCCAGCATCAGGGTCTTTTCCAATGAGTCAACTCTTCGCATGAGGTGGCCAAAGTACTGGAGCTTCAGTTTTAGCATCATTCCTTCCAAAGAAATCCCAGGGTTGATCTCCCTCAGAATGGACTGGTTGGATCTCCTTGCAGTCCAAGGGACTCTCAAGAGTCTTCTCGAACACCACAGTTCAAAAGCATCAATTCTTCAGCACTCAGCTTTCTTCAGAGTCCAACTCTCACATCCATACATGACCACAGGAAAAACCATAGCCTTGCCTAGACGGACCTTAGTCGGCAAAGTAATGTCTCTGCTTTTGAATTACTATCTAGGTTGGTCATAACTTTTCTTCCAAGGAGTAAGTGCCTTTTAATTTCATGGCTGCAGTCACCATCTGCAGTGATTTTGGAGCCCCGAAAAACAAAGTCTGACACTGTTTCTACTGTTTCCCCATCTATTTCCCATGAAGTGATGGGGCCAGATGCCATGATCTTCGTTTTCTGAATGTTGAGCTTTAAGCCAACTTTTTCACTCTCCTCTTTCACTTTCAACAAGAGGCTTTTTAGCTCCTCCTCACTTTCTGCCATAAGGGTGGTGTCATCTGCATATCTGAGATTATTGATATTTCTCCCAGCAATCTTGATTCCAGCTTGTGTTTCTTCCAGTCCAGCATTTCTCATGATGTACTCTGCATATAAGTTAAATAAGCAGGGTGACAATATACAGCCTTGACGTACTCCTTTTCCTATTTGGAACCAGTCTGTTGTTCCATGTCCAGTTCTAACTGTTGCTTCCTGACCTGCATACAGATTTCTCAAGAGGCAGGTCAGGTGGTCTGGTATTCCCATCTCTTTCAGAATTTTCCACAGTTTATTGTGATCCACACAGTCAAAGGCTTTGGCATAGTCAATAAAGCAGAAATAGATGTTTTTCTGGAACTCTTTTGCTTTTTCCATGATCCAGTGGATGTTGGCAATTTGATCTCTGGTTCCTCTGCCTTTTCTAAAACCTTTTTTAATGTATGTATTAATAAACTGCAGTTTACCATTTTAATCATTTTTAAGTGTACAGTCTAGTCGCATTACATCCATTACAATGTCGTGCAACCATTGCTGATGGAAACTCCATACCCAGTGAATAGTAGCTCCTTGCTCTCTTCGCTCTCCCACCCCTGGCAGTCACTGTTCTTCTTTCTGCCTCTATGAATCTGACTACTTGAGGAACCTCATATAAGTGGCTGCTGCTGCTGCTGCTAAGTCGCTTCAGTCGTGTCCGACTCTGTGTGACCCCATAGACAGCAGCCCACCAGGCTCCCCGTCCCTGGGATTCTCCAGGCAAGAACACCGGAGTGGGTTGCCAGTTCCTTCTCCAATTCATGAAAGTGAAAAGTGAAAGTGAAGTCGCTCAGTCATGTCCGACTCCTAGCGACCCCATGGACTGCAGCCTACCAGGCTCCTCCGTCCATGGGATTTTCCAGGCAAGAGTACTGGAGTGGGGTGCCATAGCCTTCTCCCATATAAGTGGAATCAGGCAGTATTTGTTCTTTTCTGACTGGCTTATTTCACTTAGCATGATGACTTCAAGATTCATCTGTGTTGTATAGCATGTGTCAGAATTTCCTTCCTTTTTAAGGCTAAATGACATTCCACTATGTGTATATACCGTACCCCACATTTTGAGTATTTATCTGTCAGGGGACACTTGGGTTGTTTCCACCTTTTGGCTATTGTGAATAATGCTGTTATAAACACTGATGTACAAGTATCTGTTCAAGTCCCTGCCTTTAGTTCTTTTGGTCATATACCTGAGTAGGTTTGCTGGATTCCATAGTAAGTCTGTTAAAAATTTTTGCTTAACTGCCATACTTTTTCCATAGTGGCTGTACCATTTTATATCCCAACAGTGCACAAAGTTTCTAATTTCACCTCATTCTCCATCCATATTTATTATTTTCTGTTTTTGTTTGACTGATAATGGCTATCCTATGGGTGTGGTATGGTATTTCCTTCTGGTTTTGGTTTGCATTTCCCTAATCATAAGCGATGCTGAGCATCTTTTCTTGTGTTTACTGGCTACTTGTGTACCTTCTTTGGAGAAATATCTATTCAAGTGACTGCATTCTTAGATTTGTAACCTCTGAGAGAAGTGGTCAACATTCTGTCTGGGCTGATGAAGGCCTCACAGAGGAGCTGGGCACTGAAGCATCTATTTGGTTGAAGAGTTATCATCGCTCACATTTTGGTGGCATTTGTCAAGCATGGGCCTCATGTTGGGAGGGAGGCACTATTAGGGATCCTGTTTTACAGTTGGGGAAACCAAGGCATGGAGAAGTGTCTTACCCAAGTTTTATAGCTGATCACTGGTTGGAGTTGAGATTTGAACTCAGTCAGGCTAGTCCTAGAATCAAGGCTAAAGGGGTAGCCAGGGAGAGGGAGTGGAAAAGGGCACTGCCAGCAGAGGATGCAGTGTGTGCAGAGACTTGGATGTGGCATCTTAGGAGGGAAAATAGGATTCAGTTAGAAACGTCTGGAGCCCAGCTTGAGTAGGGGCTCCTGGAGGCTGGAGCAGGAGTGGGACTGGTGGAAGAAGGCCTGGGCAGAGTAGGGGGTGGGAGGAGGCTTGGTGCTGAGGGCCTTGGCCTTTCAGGTGGCCTGGCCACTTGGTCTGTATTGTCCCCTTTTATGCTTTGTCCCTGGAGGATGGAGTTTTTAGCCCATGGGAGAGATAAGAAACAGGTCGTTGTTGATGTTCAGTTGCCCAGTCATGTCCAATTCTTTGTGACCCCATGGACTGCAGCATGCCAGGCCTCCCTGTCTCTCATCATCTCCCAAGTTTGCCCAAGTTCATGTCCATTGCATTGATGATGCCATCCAGCCATATCATCCTCTGACACCTTCTTCTTCTGCCTTCAGTCTTTCCCAGCACCAGGGACTTTTACAGTGAGTTGGCTGTTTGCATCAGATGACCAAAATACTGGAGCTTCAACTTCAGCATCAGTCCCTCCAATGAGTATTCAGGGTTGATTTCCCTTAAGATTGATTGGTTTGATCTCCATGCTGTTTAAGGGACTTTCAGGTGGTAGTGAATATCTAAAATGACAGGGTGCGATGAAAGCTTGGAAGGGAACTAACTGGGTAAGAGAGTTGGCAGGAGCCCCAGGGTGGTCAGGGAAACCTCTCTGAGGAAGTGAAAATGGAAGGTTCCAGGCAGAGAAAGGATGGTGCAAAGGCCCTGAGGCAGGAGAAACCTTGGTGTGCTCAGGAACAGCAGGGAGGACTCAGAGGCTGGAGCAGGGAAGGCTGGAGAGGAGGTGGCAGAGGAGGAGGACTGAGAGGAGGGCCAAGTGGAGAGTCTGGATTTTGTTCTCAGGTGACAGGGAGTCTCAGGGGCTGGGGCTGGGGTGACTTAAGCAGAGCTGTGATGACATCTGATTTCTGTTGGGAAAACATTGCCATTTCTGCCCTCATAGCTGAGGAAACAGGTCCAGAACCATAGCCAAGTTGACTTCTCTATCTGGGGCCCAGAGAGGGAGGCTAGAAATTCCCTAGGAGTCCCCTGGTGAGTGGCCAAAGACTAGCAGGAGACTGGGGACTGTCTCCTCCACACCCCTGCCCCCCAGACTCAGGCCTCGGTTCAGGTTCTGGCTCTGCCATTTATTAGCCGTGTGACCTCAGATATGTGGCCTCACTCTCCATGCCTTGGTTTTCTCACTGTAAAATGGTCATAATAGTACCTACATTACAGTGTATGTGTGAGGATTAATAAATGAGTTAATTCCTAGAAAGAGCTTAGAACAAATGCCAGGTACAAAGAAAGCACTTGGAGAAGGTCTTACCTGTTTTATAAAACTTTCATCATTGCCTTGCTTTTACTACTATTAGAGCCTAACTGAGCACAGCTTCCTTCCCCACTGTTGCCTTGGTAGAGGGTTAGGAAGGGACTCAGCAGTCTGCTGTGGACAATGATGGTCTTGTCACCTCCCTTATCCTCCTAAAATCAGGACCCAGGGGCTGGAAGAGGTCTCAGAGCCAATTCACTCCCAGGTGGAAGAGAGTTGTTCCTTGAATCAGTTCCTGTCCCCTTGTGCCCTCCACCTCAATGCTGGTGCAGCCCCCACCAGGCACAGACATGGAACTGGGTCCTCTTTCACTTCCTTGGGGCTCATGTCTGAGGCCAGTGCTCACTTCCTTCTCTGGACCGCAGGATCCCAGTGAAAACTGGCTTCATCGAATGTGCCACCCTAAGTGATGTAATAGAGTTCGGTGGCAGAAGAGAAATGGTCTGGACCTAACAGAAGCAGAAGATATTAAGAAGAGGTGGCAAGAATACACGGAAGAACTGTACAAAAAAGATCTTCATGACCCAGATAATCATGATGATGTGTTGACTAATCTAGAGCCAGACATCTTGGAATGTGAAGTCAAGTGGGCCTTAGAAAGCATCACTACGAACAAAGCTAGTGGAGGTGATGGAATTCCCGTTGAGCTGTTTCAAATCCTGAAAGATGATGCTGTGAAAGTGCTGCACTCAATTTGCCAGCAAATCTGGAAAACTCAGCAGTGGCCACAGGACTGGAAAAGGTCAGTTTTCATTCCAATTCCAAAGAAAGGCAATGCCAAAGAATGCTCCAACTACCGCACAATTGCACTCATCTCACATGCTAGTAAAGTAATGCTCAAAATTCTCCAAGCCAGACTTCAGCAATATGTGAACCGTGAACTCCCTGATGTTCAAGCTGGTTTTAGAAAAGGCAGAGGAACCAGAGATCAAATTGCCAACATCCGCTGGATCATGGAAAAAGCAAGAGAGTTCCAGAAAAACATCTATTTCTGCTTTATTGACTATGCCAAAGCCTTTGACTGTGTGGATCACAGTAAACTGTGGAAAATTCTGAAAGAGATGGGAATACCAGACCAC
>SJXQ01011208.1:0-60905 GCA_006408695.1 Aepyceros melampus | reverse complement strand
AGATCCAACCAGTCCATCCTTAAGGAGATCAGTCCTGGGTGTTCATTGGAAGGACTGATGCTGAGGCTGAAACTCCAATACTTTGGCCACCTCATGCGAAGAGTTGACTCATTGGAAAAGACCCTGATGCTGGGAGGGATTGGGGCAGGAGGAGAAGGGGACGACCGAGGATGAGATGGCTGGATGGCATCATGGACTCAATGGACGTGAGTCTGAGTGAACTCAGGGAGTTGGTGATGGACAGGGAGACCTGGCGTACTGCGATTCATGGGGTCGCAAAGAGTCGGACACGACTGCGCGACCGAACTGAACTGAACTGGCAGAAGAGATGGTCACCTCCCTCCCAGGGGTTCCTTCTGGCAGGGCTACTACTGTCTCTTCATCTGTAAAATGGGGATCAAATAGCTTCTCCCTCTCAGGGTAGTATATTTAAACAAGGACCGTGTCTGGCAATCTGAAATTCTAGTTATTATTATTGCTATTATTGCTGTCAATTACTAATGTTTACAGCTTGCTCAAAGCTTCAGTAGGCACTCTCAAGCTCTAAGAACCCACACTGACCTGGCCTGGAAGCTGGGACTCTCCTTTAGACAGAATGGAAGACCAGAGAGGTTCAGCAACCTACGCAGGGACACACAGCCAGAAAGAGGGATGGTGTTAATTAAGGTTTGGTCTGAGGAGAAAGAGCCCAAGTTGGACTCTGCAGGGTGACTTTGGCAACTGACTCAGCCTGTCCCAGCCTCAGTTTTCCATTAGTCAAATGGGGTTAATAATAGAGCTCCCTTCATAGGGATTGTTGGGAAAATTAAAATGGGTTAATTAACACCAGGGAAAGTTAATATATTAACTGGCGGCCATTGTGGCAGTGACAAGGGGGACTCAGTTTTTCCATCTGCAAGATGGGTGCCCTTGCTCTACTGGGCTCCGCGTGTGGGCCAGGGCAGCTGGGGGTGGGCGGGCCCCGCTCACGGAAGGGCTTCCTGGGGTAGGCAGGGCGCCTGAGACCAGGTCCCGGCGCCGAGCTGACCGACAGCAAGCCTGGGCTCAGTTCCGGCCCGCTGCCTGGTTTTCCTTCTCCCTTTTCGAGTAATTCCTGGGCCAGCGGGTTCACTTGCCGGGGGCCGGCCGCCGGAAGTTGCGCAAACGTCGTGTTACCTGAGCCCAGTGGGCCGGGCTGGAGAGCGCAGAGCGGCGGCCGGGACGCAACCAGGTACGTGCGGACCGGGGCCTGGGCGCCGGCCGGGGTCGGGGCTGCCCGGGCACCTCTTCCTCCTCCTCGGGGAGGTGGGACAGGGCGGAAACTCATCTTCAAGCCTGGACGAGGCTGTAGGAATCGTGCCGTCTGCTCCCTCATTTAAGAGCCGGGGCTACCTGAGCTCGGAGAGGGGCGGCTAGCAGACTAGAGTCACACAGCGTGCTGCCCGGCTTTGGGCCTCCTCCGCCGCTAGGAGTCCCCAAGATTGCCCTCGGCTAGGAAGGGCAAGGGCAGAAGCTAGACCGGGGGTCCGGGCTCCCCTACGACCCTCTCCCCTCCGCCTCCCGCGGCCCCCCACCGCGGCCTCCTGAGGCTAATGCCTGGGAAGCCGCCGGGGAGGGAGCGTGGTGAGGCTACATGCCCGAGGATGCCAAGGAGAAGGGCCTGGGGCCGGCGTATTTGGGGTCGTTTGTGGGTGTTTGAAATCCGTGGGTAGGGCGTTGGGTGATGAGAGGAGCCTCAGAGAAGCCACGAGCCCCACCTGGGGACCGGGACCCTGGCTTCAACTCGGAGGAGCCGCAGCACTTGGGGCTTCACCCGCCTGTGGAATGAGTCTTGTCCACGGATTAACCTCCTTTGTCCGCAGCTTAGGCTCAGACAGACCCTTCTGCAGAAGACTTAGAGACCCCTGCGAGAGGAGCGGTCTCAGGAGTTGGGTCCAATTCCTGTAATAGAAACAAGGAGCCCAGTTCATACAGTGAACGAAAGTGCTCGACTTGTTTTTTGTCTCTCCATCCTCACGGTGACCTGGAGGGTGAGGAAGGTCTATTTTTAACAGCATTTCACGGATAAGGAAACCCCAAGTCTGGAAGAGGTGCAGCTGCTTGCGAAAGGCGCACAGCGGGCGAGTGGGCGAGTTCTGGGCGAGCTGGCCAGCGGCCCCATAGCCAAGCTTGGCTCCTAGAATCTGCCTTGGTCCGGCCAGAAGAGCCCTGGAGCGCCTGGTCCGCTGGAGGCGTTCGAAGCCTGAGCCGCGTGGGGGTGGGGGGTCGCAGAACTTATGCCCTAGCCCTGCCCATCTGACCTCCCTCCTCCCTCTGTTTCCCCACTGATGCCCGGGAGGGAACTCATGCCACCAACGGGTTGGACTGGTTTGGGAGGTGGCGGCCGGGGGGTGGGGCAGAGCCTACCTACCTTGACAGGGCTTGGCATGGCTACCTTTCTTGTGACCCTTCCCTCCTGAGGTCTCCTTGGGGGTTGGTCCTGAGTGGGACAGCCTTCTTCTCCCACCTACTTCATCCCTTCTACCTCTGGAGCAGCTCTGGCTCTGGGCCAACAGCCCCCAAGTTTCTGTTGTCAACTTGTCTTGGTTGCAGAGGTCTCAAACTGGAATGGGAGGGAAGGGGCTCAGATATGTTTGCAGGCATTTTGTTTGCCCTTTCCGTGCAGTTTTTAATATTATTATTATTATCAAATAGACTAACAATCTAGAGTTTCCATGCAGTCTGGATTCCCAGCTTCCTAGAACATTCTATACCTACCATCTTGGACCACATGCCTACAGTAGGGTGGGTGTGCCCCCTCTCTAGTTTATCCCTGGTCTCCCTACTTATATTTGGCCCTCAGAGGTATTTTTATCTTAGTAAAAATCCATTGACTGTTGGTTATGAGTAAAGAGCAATATCTTGAAACTGAGAAAGGGGAACAAAACAGATCCTCCCTTGCCGTCCTTCCCCCACAGCTGTTTTAGGAGAATGTGAATAGTAATGAGTAAAACTACTCTTTTTTTTAAGACGAGTGAATTAGGCTTCCTATGACTTTGTGTCTTATTTACTGGCTCTGGAACCTAGGTTGGCAACTTCTTTGAGTCTCAGTTTCTCCATCTGTGAAAATGGAATGACAGAGACCTGTATCACAGACTTGTTTTGAGATTACAGGAGAGGGTGATGTCAGATCTCTAGAAGACAGATTCCTCTCTCCCCTCCCTAGTCCAGACTCTTCCCTCATGGCATTTGGATGTCGAGGTGGGGCTGTCCAGTATAGCTTTTTGCTGCAGATGGAAATGCTCCAACTGTACTATCTAGTAGAGTGACCACTGGCCACATATGACTATCGAGCACTTAAAATGTGGCCAGTGTGATTCAGGGACTGAATTATATTTACTATAAATTTAAAGTTAAGGTTGAGTAGCCATATGTGGCTAGTGGCTGTTGAATTAGACAATACTGGTTTAGATGGCCTGGAGGTCCTCTTGAAGATCATCCTGATGGAGTCCCTTTCCCCCATTTTATACTTGAAAAGGTTCAGGACTTGGTCTACAGGTTTTCTTCCGGCCCATCTCCGGGGGCATTCGGGGAGCACTTTGGGACTCTAGCCCTTCTTCCTTGGAAAAAGGGACAGGGGTGGCCTGACGGCCAGGGTACTGGCCCTGATGCTTAGGCAATCATGTGGAGACCAGTGCCTCCAGAGGTAGGCCCTCCTGCCTATGGCTGTCCGTACTACTGCTGTTGGCAGATGCAGAGTTGGCTGGGTACTCCTGAGCAGGGCTGTGATCTTAGGCATTTCCAGCTTCTCCTGGAGCCGCATAGCTCAGGGCTGATGTTTCCACCTGACAGGCATCCATGGATCACCGTGGGCCTGGCATTGGAATTTCATACTGGAAACTAATGGGTATCTGGACTCCACTGGGGCAGGGGTGGGGTAGGGACTTTATGTACTCCTCCTCCACAAGTTCTGCTGCCACGCCTGGGGCCTGGCATGTCCAGGCGGGTGGATGGCACAGGGCAGCTTCCTGCCTAGGTGAGTGTCGGGTGGAGGTGGTTCCAGGCTTCCTGTGGGCATTCCAGGTGGGGTGTGGAGTTGGAGCCCTCTCTCTTGGCCACTCAACCCCAAGACCCCTGCACGGCAGGGGGACAAGGGAGGCAAGGGACAGCCACCAACTTGTTGAATTAGCTTCCTCAAGCTTGCCTCCCTGGGCTTCAGTTTCCCCAAGTGCAAAATGGAGTGGAGAAGAGGACCTACTGAGGCTGAGCTGGTGATGTCCAGCACTCAGCCTGGAGCCTACTTTGCTTCCCTTAAAACATGCCATCCCCATCCTTGATGCCCAGGCAGCCCGTGTCGTCTTTGGTACATTTTTTCTTTCTGCTTCCGCGGGGCTGGGCCCTCCTCGAAGGAGGGGGAGTGGGTGGGGCCACCGGCCCGGCTTTCTGCCTGCTGACTGGCTCCCTGTGAATCAGAGGCGTGGCTTTTACCTTTTAATAGGGAAGGCGTCTTCGGTCTCTTGGTCTTTGCTGAGCCTTTGTCTGAGTGGGTTCTGTCGCTTTCTTTCCACCCCTGCAGCCGTTGTGGAGTCCAGCTGCCAGCTTTCTGCTTGGATCTCTGTCTTCTCATTTCTCCAGTCTCCTCAGACAGAAGCCCTCGGGGAATGTAACAGCCATGCCTGTGGACACGCTGACTCCGGGAGCCCGGGACACCCCTGCCCTACCTATACGCCTACGGACCAAGGTTCCTGGCTACCTGCTCCGGCGGCCAGCGGACGGTGGAGCCCGGAAACCTAGTGCTGTCGAGCGCCTGGAGGCCGACAAGGCCAAGTACGTCAAGAGCCTGCATGTGGCCAACACTCGTCAGGAGCCTGTGCAGCCCCTGCTGTGCAAACAGCCCCTCTTCAGCCCTGGAGCTCGCCGCACCGTGCTCACACCTAGCCGCCGAGCCCTGCCTGGCCCCGGCCGCCGGCCCCAGCTGGACTTGGACATCCTTAGCAGCCTCATCAATTTGTGTGATAGCCCTGTGTCCCCTGCCGAGGCCAGCCGTACCCCAGGATGGGCTGAAGGGGCCAGGCAGCCTCCCCCGGCCACGCCTCCACGCCCACCACCGAGTATTGCTGCAGTCCGGCGAGTGGATGTCCTGCCCCTGCCGGCGTCACCTGTCCAGCCCTGCCCATCGCCAGGCCCTGCCGCTGCCTCTAGCCCAGTCCGGCCCCCAGGTTTGCAGCGCTCCAAGTCGGACCTGAGTGAGCGCTTCTCACGGGCAGCAGCTGACCTGGAGCGATTCTTTAACTCTGTGGCCTGGACCCAGAGGAGGCGCAGGGATTGGGTGTGGCCCACCTAGCGCGGGCCAGCTCAGACATCGTGTCACTGGCGGGGCCCAGTGCTGGGCCAGCCAGCTCCGAGGGGGACTGCTCCCGCCGCAGCTCTGTCACCATCGAGGATCGGGCTCGGGAGCGTGTCCCCTATGGCGTGTCAGTGATAGAGCGCAACGCCCGTGTAATCAAATGGCTGTATGGGTTGCGGCAGGCGCGGGAGTCTCCAGCAGCTGAAGGCTAGGTGTCCCCTGGAGTCGGGATCTTAGGCTGTTGGCCTCTCGACCTCTCCTGCATCCATTCCCTGGCTTGGAGCAGACCCAAGGCTGCTGCCTTGTGTGAACTTGCTGTGGAGGCAAAGGCTCAGAGCACCCATCTGGCAAGGACTGACCTGCAGAGAGTTGGCTCATGACCTTGGACCACTGCCTGGCCCTCACATGTAGGGTTTTGACATGGATGTCCCCTGCTTGTGGGTTTGGATTTGGGGCACTTAACCCTCCTCACTGAGAGTGGAGGGCCAAGGGATCTCACCAGAACTGTCTATCCAGCAGCTCTGTTTTTTTCTTCCTTCCTTGGCCTCTGTCCTTTGCTGACTTCCTCTTCTTTAGCCTGTGGGCCTTGGTTACCTGGGAACTCACCCTGGGGTGGGGCAGGGAAGAGTGGCCTTGGCAGCCTGGGCCTAGGTGGGTAGACTACAGAAGGGACTTGTAGGAGTCTGCACTGCTCTGAATTCCCTCCTTTTGGTTAATAAACACAAATGCTTGTTTTTCAAAGGCTGGGTCATCAGATTCTTCTGTGTTTACAAGGGGAAAGGGTGGGAAGTCTTGGGATGGGGCCTTCAAATGTCAGTGATTGTCCACCCTAGGATCTGGGGGAACATGAGTTCAGTGGCTGGCCTGGCCTGAGACTTGCCTCACAGGGCATCCTCAAAACCCCTCTGGGAGGCTCGCTGATGGGCTTTCTTCATAGAATTTGGGATAGACCTGGGAAGAGCACTGAGAGGGGACCTGCGGGGAAAGGCTGACAGGTATATGGACCCTCCCCAACCATAAGTTATGTGCCCTTTTCCATCCCAGCCCAGTTCCCAAAGGGGCAGGAAGCTCAGAGAGGGCAAGCCCTGAACTTGAGGTCACACAGTCCATAGATTGGAAGTGGAATTCTTAGAGGAAGCAGGACTTGAGATAGATAGAAAAAAATGAGTGGCCTTGCCCCTAACTCTGAGTGACCCTGCTCAGGCCAGTCTCCCTCTTTGGGCCTTGGTGGATGAGTTGGCAACATGGTCTTATTTGGGCTTGGGGAAAGGGAAAGAGGTGGCTGGCACTGGGCTTTGAGGTCTCGGCTCCTTCCTGTCTCCCTCCAGGTTACCTGCTAGGAGACCCCACCCTTGGCTGATGAAGCAACTAGGGCCAGGCTCATAAAGGATGAGAACGGTGGATGGGCTCTGCCTCCCTGCTTTCCCGAGGGAGGGGGGCTGGGCTGGGAGGCGCTTCCTCTCCTGCAGGCTGCCTGGGCTGCAGCACTCAGAAACAGGAAGCTCTAATGGGGGCCCTTGGTGACAGGTTTGATGTAGGTTTTATTTTAAGCATAAAGAGGAGATTTCCGTTGGGCTGTTGACAAACATCCAGGTTCAGCCCAGCTGTCTGACAGTCCACCACCAGTCCCCAGGGGACTTGACTGGGCTTGAGCCATTTGGGAAAATAGGGGAAATCAGGCTGTAGAAGAGGACGGTGTTCAAATTCACGAGGATGGAGTTCACCCCTCATGATAGAGATCGGGAGACTGAGGCACAGGCCGGGGATGACCTGCTGTAGGCTCCCAACAGGTTTGGCAATGCAGGAGCTGGCCCCCCCATCCCCGTGTTAAAGGAGTGATGGGGTTGGGCTGATAATCTGTGTCAGCTCTGCAAAGGTGGTGTCTTCTGAGGTGTCAAAACCTTTACCTCCAAGGCAACTGAGCCTGAATTCTGTGCTAAGGGTTGCCCCTTGCTGTGAGCTGTCAGTTCTCTAGAAACAAAAGGAGGGAGGCTGGTTGCATTTTACATGTGAAGAAATCAAGGTTTGGGTCACAGGACTGCTGGTGATGATCTGGGAGACCCCTTGTTCCTGGAGGAAGTTTAAGTGCTGGACTCAGACCATTCATACTAAACCTCAAGGTGACTTTTTGAGGGTCACCTGAGAAGGTCACCTCTTGTCTTAGAGCAGGGAGGGGTAGTGGCTTTGGGGCTGTCACAGAGTGGGTCTGCACTCCAGCCTGGGGTCACACCCTAGCCTCCTAGGCATCCCAGTCACCGGCTTTCTGGCTCCTCCATCCTCCTGACACATGCCTCACCTCTCTTCTCCATCCTGGCAGCCTTTCCTCCTAGTCACTATTGAACACCTACTGGATGCCCAGCAGTTGGCAAGACAGCCATGGGCCCCGCCAAGTCTCAGGAGGGAAGGAGCCGCTAAGTAGCAACTAGTCATATAATTTGGAACAGATGCACTCAGGGACTTCTGCCCTAAGACCAGAGCTGTTCCTAGAAGCTGTGATGGGGGGCCCAAGAGGGGCATTGGGAGGGTCTGGTGCAGGAGAGCAGGGAGGGATTCTTGGAAATGAGGAAGGTGAGACAGTTTGAGCCTTGACTTCTCTGACCAGGGTTCCCCTTGGCCAGGATTCTGTGGAGGGAGAGGCTAGCGGCTTCTGCCATGCCCCTAACCCCCGGCCTACCAAGCCTTGGGCCTCCACGAAACAGGCCTTCTATTGTTTCGCCTCCAGCTGGAGTGTGAGGGGCAGTGATTGGCAGCCGCTGTGTTTCAGCCCCTGTGAGGGCCTGCAGCTGCTGCCTTGTCCCCCGGGGCTGCTGGGCCTCCATAGCAGCTTCCCCAGGCCAGACTGGCCCCAGCTGCCTAGCCCCTAATTAGGCAAAGATGAGATTTGCTCCCTGATCTGTTTCTCACCAGCTAATTATACACACTTGGGCTTGGGAGACTGGCAACCTGGCTGCTCACTTCTGTCATGAAGGTGTGATGGGCCCCCTGGGAAAGTGCCCATCCCCACCTGCAGGACTCAGTTTATCTTGACAGAGGAAGGGATATAGTGAGAGGGTATTGTCCCTGCCATGATGAAATGGTTCTGCCTTTGCTAATAAGTTGCTGAAGAGGGCTGGGGAGAGGAGACCCCCCATCCTGACATCCGGTGTCCAGGGAAGTCTGCAGATCCATCCTGGCCCAAGACAGAAGCCCCATCCAGGTTTTTGAGAAATTTAATATTATTTTTCAGATGATACATTTATATATTTCCCCCCAGATTTTATTAAAATGTTCAAACTTAAAAGTTAATAGAATTATTCAGTGAATACATATATCACCTACTAGATGGACAGTTGTTAATATTTTGCTATATTTGCTCTATCAGGCATCTCTCCATTCCTCTGTCCATCCAATAAGACAATTGATTTTTTTGGAAACTTTTCAAAGTAAACTGCAAGCATCAGTACCCTTCCCCTCAAAGACACTTTAGCATGTATATCATCAACAGAGTTTCATATTAAATATTTGTTTATGGTTATTCTTGAGGGTGGGGGGTAAATGCATAGTGAAATGCATAGATCTTAAAAGTATCATTTGCCAAATTTAGACAAGTACATGCTGTACCCCAAACCCCAACCAACACAGAGCCATGAACAATTCCCTCACATTCCTTCCCAATCAGTTCTTATCCCCCGCTCATGGATGTATATGATTCTATATAAATTAAATATTACTAAAAACAACATTCCCTTGCCCTTCCCTTCCCACTCTTAACCCTGCTCCCCAAAGTAAACACATTCAACGTTTTAAACTATTTCTTCTGACGTTTTCCTCCATGTTTTTAAATAACATTCTTTTCCTGCCATTTTCTTGATTAATTTTAGGCAAATGTTGACTTTCAGGTCTGATGTCCCCAGAGTGTGGCTTCTGCAGCCTGACTGTCTGTGTTTGAATTCTAGCCCTTTCCTTTACTGGCCAGATGACCTGGCAAGTCCTCTTAACTTAGACTTAACCACCTTAAGACTTAACTACCTTGTGCCTTAGTTTCCTCATTTGTAAATGAGTAATAAGAATATTGAAGATATTAGACTCTTATGAGGATTCAGCATGTGAAGTGCCTAGAATAAGGTACATCACCCAGTAAGTAGTCAAAACTGTTTCTTTTTGTAGTTATTATTATCAAAGAAGACAACTTTTCTTACCCACTTCTCTTTCAAAATCAACATTTATCACAATTTTTCATTAAATGATTAATTAATAATGTTTATATTGTGACCATATAAATATTTTCTTGCCAAGATGCATATTACAGTTATAATTCCTTTTTTTTTGTGCAACTCTGTTCTTCCTGGAGTTATTACCTGCTTTGTTTTCCATTTGCTTAGTTTCTTCTTTACTCATATTTGATTCTCGGACATCTTCAATTTCCCCATAGTTACACATACAGAATAATTTATTGGTTCCAATTTTCTTCCTGAAACCCTTCATGGGCTTTATAACAATCCTCAGAGGTCTTTAAAAACAATAATGGAACCAATTTTTTTTAAATGGAATTTTAAGCACAAATACAATTTGTAAGATAAGCACTTGTGAGCATCCACTCTCTGTCCCTGCTCACGTGGGTCTCTAAGAGGAATAAAAGACCTCTCTATTTATCCACTAAGCATGTCTGCTCACTGCTTCCAACCTCTGGCTTGTCCTGTGCCCTTGGCTTTATTCATTTAACCAAAGTCTAATTCTATTCACCTTGGAACTGTACTTGGCAGTGCCAGCAACATAGAGCTTGGGCAGTGTCGGCCCATCTGTTCCCAGATTGGCATTTACACTGCGCATTACATTACATTGGCAGGCAGGAGAGTGTGTGTGGGGTTAGATGATGGCTGTGTGTGTGTGTGAGACCTGTAGGGGATATGAGTGTTTATATAGGTGCCAACAAACTTGCAATGAAAGCTCATCTGTGTGCATTTACGTGCATGTACTTGTGTGTATAGACATTGGCAGTGTGTTCACTAGGTGTGTGTATCAGTAAGTGCTTGCTGTGTAACAGACCACCCTAGACCCTAAACAACAAATTATTAGTTATGATTCTGTGACCTGGAAATCTGGTTTGGGCTCAGCTGGGCAGTTCTGATCTTACTTAGGCTCACTCACATAGTCAGCTGGGGCTGGGTGGTCTTGGAGGGCCTTTCTCACATGTCTTGTAAGTGCTTGTTCCATTCATGTGTTCATACAATATATATTTATTTGGGTCTACTGCATACCAAGTCCTAGGCACACCCTGGAGAGATTGTAGCAAACAAAATGAGCCAAACACTTCCCTTGGGAGACTTAGTCTAGATACTATTTGATCGTCTCAATAATTTTATGATCACTAAGATTACATCCTAAAGGAAGGAGAGGTTCTTGACCTGACCAAGGAGGTCTGGGAAACCTGAGCTGAGATGTGAAGGATAAGTAGAAGTTAACCAGGAGAGGTGGGCCTAGGAGTGGAAAAGGATTCCAGAATGAAGGACCAGCCTGTGCAAAAGTCCTGTGGTGGGAGGAGTAGATTATTGGAACAAAGAGGGTAGGTGAGGCTGAACCTGAAACATAAGGGCCTGACTGTGTAAGGCTGTCAGAGCCTTTGAACAATGTGAGGGTCTATATTGCCAGGCATCCTGAAAAAGAAAAACAATAATAACAATAAAACCACCAAAGTTCTAACAGTATTCTACAAGCCCTCATGACCAGGATCCCTGTTCCTCCTCCTCCTCCCCTTTACCTACCCTGACACAGCCTGCTGCTTTCTTGATATTCCAGGAACACACTAGACACATTTCTACCTCAGGGCCTTTGTACTTGCTATTTCCACTACCCCAGATATTCACATGATTCACTCCCTCATTTCATTCAGGTCTGTGCCCACATGTCACCTTCTCAGAGAGGCCTTCTCTGACCCACCCACTCACTGCCCTTTCCCTGCTAAACCATCAGCTTCCAATAACCATTAGTTCTCTACCCTGGTTTATTTTCCTTACTAGAAAAATACTCCTACCCTCCACCTCCTATCACTGCTTACAGTAAACAAAGGCTGTATTATGTTTCTTGTGTGTGTCTCTCACTAAATGCAGTTCCATGAGGTAGGGGGGTTTGCTTTGTCTAGGCTCAGTCCCCATCCCCTGGGGAACAGGCGGTATCTCATAGCCATTTGTTGGATGAAGGAATGAGTGAAAAAACAAGTGAGTGAATGGCATGCTGGAAAGAACTGACTCCTGAATATTAGGAGGTCTGGCTTTAAGCCCCCAGCTGGGTGAGCTAGATAAACCATTCACCTTTTTGTTCCTGGTTTCCCTAGCTGTGCTGTGAGGTATTTGTGGCCTCTAGGTTGGTTCTGGGTTTGGAAAGGAAGACTCCAGGCTATGGAGTCTTAGGGTTAGGGCTTGTCGGGGAGAAAAGGAGCTGGGGCCCTCTTCCTGGCCTTCCTGGGGATGAAAATAGCCTAGCCCAGCCCCCAGGGCTGGCCCCCTGTGTTCACTATGGCATTCAGCTGGAGCCAGGGGGCTCTGTCTGGAGCCTGCCAGCCTGGCGTTGGGCTGGAATAGGCCTCCTGACAGCTGGGCCAGGCAGCTCTGGGAGGTTCTTAAAGGCAAACTGGGCTGGTTGGATGCCCCCCACTTCCCTCCCTACTCCTCTCTCCTTTATCAGTGTCCATTGGCAAGGTAAATCCCTTAATCCCCTACATGCCTGCAGCCCTTGCAGCTTGCAAAACTCTTCCTTGGTCTGTGTCTAATTTCACTCTGCAGGGTAGCTGCATTACCAGGGGGAACATAAAGCCTCAGAGAGGACAGCTGTCTCATTGGAGGTTACATAGCCAGGACCTAGTGCAGTTACTGGTGAGACACAGGTCTGGCCCAGCCTTGCCTCCTCCCTGAGAACAGGAGTTCGGCGGGCCCAAAGCTTCTAGGTTCTCATGAAAAATGAGACCTCAAAATGTTTAGTATGTTATTCTCTTGCGATTTAAATGTGAGCTTAGTGTTGCTGTTGTTCAGTGGCTTAGTAGTGTCCGACTCCTTAAGACCCCATGGACTGCAACACCCCAGGCTTTCCTGTCCTTTGCCGTCTCCTGGAGTTTGCTCAAATTCATGTCATTGAGTTGCTGATGGATCCAACTATCTCATCCTTTGCTGTCCTCTTCTCCTCCTGCCTTTAATCCTGCCCAGCATCAGGGTCCTTTTCAATGAGTTGCATCAGGTGGGCTTACTGTAAAAATACCTTAAACATAAAAGTATTACTTACATGTAAAAACACCCCATACAAAAGCTATAGGTACTTATCATGCCATAGTTTGTAATAGCAACCAATTGAAAATGTCCATTAATGAGAAGTGGTTAAATCATCTCAGTCCAGCCTTGCACCAGCAGCGCACACGGCACTGGAAAAATGGCCTGCAGGCACTGGTGTGAACTGGCAGGGCACCTGGTTCTGTGAGCAGAGCAAGGTGTGAGACCGTGCACCCTGTGCCCATACCCTCTTGTACCGGCCTTCAGTCTTCCTGGAGAGCTACGTGGGGAAACTGACACACTGGTGGCCTGTGGATACTGGCTGGCTGGAGCCAGCGGTGAGCGGGGAGCTTACTTCCTCCACTTTGTACCATTTGAGTGTTGAACCTTGTGAATGTATTATCTATGCAGAAAAAAATAAAAATAAATTAAAAATAAAGTAACACATAGTAGATGGCAAGAAACCTGAAAGAGAAAGGCAGAGAGACATCAGGTTTGCAGGCCCAGTCGGCTCCCAACCTCCCCTGGGGCAGGCAACCAGGGGCCAAATTATGGCTCTGCCCAGCTTGGTTTTGTGGTTCCACCCTCTACAGTAATATTTTGGTTTCCACAGGCACAGCACCCACAGGAAACCCCAGCCAATGGGCATCAGGTGCTGGGCTGGACTGCCTGGTGGTGGGCATGACACATCCCTGTTAATGGCATCATCCAAGTGCCTGAGTGATGATACAGCCCCCAGTGGAATGATAACACTTCCCACAGTTCCACAGGCTGGGCTGGTCTGGGGTTTGTCTTGCAGTGTCTAGGTGGGTGTGTTGACACCAAAACAACCATTTCCATGAACTAGCTCTGAGCCTTTAGGTACTGAATTCATCCATCCATCCAATATCATTAAGCACTTACTATGTGCCAAGTTGGAGAAGGAAATGGCAACCCACTGCAGTATTCTTGCGCAGAGAATCCCATGGACAGAGGAGCCTGGTGGGTTTGGGCTTGGCCAAGAGTTGGGCACGACTTAGTGGCTCAACAACAACAACATGTGCCAGATCCTCTCCTCGGCACTAAAGAAACAGCAGCGTGCATGTGTGCTCACGTCCAACTCTTATGTGACACTGTGGACGGCAGCCCGCCAAGCTTCTCTCACCATGGGATTTTCCAGGCAAGAATACTGGAGTGGGTTGCTGTCTCCTCCACCAGGGAATCTTCCCTATCCAGGGATCACACCTGCATCTCCTGCATTGGCAGGTGGATTCTTTACCACTGAGCCACCAGGGAACAAACCAAATAAAAACCTTATGCCCTATCCCCTCTAGTGTGGGGACAGGTAATACCTACCAGGGAGTGAAAGTTCTGTGGAGGAAGAAGAAGCAGGGGAAGGGAGTGGGGCTCTCGGGTTTTTCCATTTTTACTGATGTAGAATTGTGTTAGTTGTTTAGTCATGTCTGACTCTTTGAGACCCCATGGACTGTAGCCCACCAGGCTCCTCTGTCCATGGAACTCTCAGGTGAGAATACTGGAGTGGGTTGCCATTTCCTTCTCTAGGGATGTAGAATTGATATACAATAAAATCAACCCATTTCAGGTGTATGTTTCAGTGAGTTGAAGTTGTATACATCTGCGTACCCACCACTCCAGACAAGGTATGGACATTTCCATGCATCCTGTAAAGTTCCCACGTGTACCTTTGTAGTCAATTTCTTGCTTTCACTCCACTACCCATCTAGAGAGCTGCTGATCAGGCTCCTTCCACTGTGGATTGAATTTGTCTTTTCTGGAGTTCCTACAAGTGAAATCTGGCTTCTTTCTCTTGGCATAATACATTCGTGATTCATGCGTGCTGTTGCGTGTTGGTTCCTTTCAATTACATCCCATGGTATGGCTCTCTGTATTGTTTATTTATCCAACCTGTTATGGTCATCTGGGTGGTGGTTTCCACTTTTTGGCTATTATAGATAAATCCGCTTTGGACATTCTTGTACACCTCTGTGCGCATATATGCTTTCATTTCTCTTGGGTAAATAACTGGGAGTGGAGTTGTTGGGCCGAGTAGGAAGCATATGTGTAATTTTATTAGAAGGGAGGACTGTGCTTCTAAATAGGGTGGTGAGAGCAGGCTTCACCTACCAGGTGACGTTTCAACAGAGACCAGACCGAGGCAAGGGGAGTGTCTGTGGGGAAGAGTGTTCTAGGCAGAGGGAATTGGGGGATCGGGTGTCAGCATAACAGCACGGAGGCCAATGTGGCAGGATTAGAGTGAGTGAGCAGGAAAGGCCTGCCTAGGAGGTGAGGTCAGTGTGTGACAGGGCTGGATGCTGTCCGGCCCTGAGGTCATGGTGAAGGCATTGACTTTTACTTTGAGAAGCCGCAGGAGGGTTCTGAACAAGAGCTGGGACAGGATTGAGCTTGTATTTTCACAGCCGCCTCCTGGATTACTAAATGGAGAATGGGCTGTTGGGCAGGGAGCAGGGAGGCCAGCTAGGCGGCTGCCACAATGGTCCTGGTGGGAGATGCAGGAGCTAGCTGACTGGGGTTGAGGTGGTGGAGAGTGAGGAGTGTCAGATTCTGGGTCTACTCTGAAGGTGGAGCCAGAGGGGAAGCATTGGACATGGCAGGCAAGGGAAAGAGATATGAAGGATGGCCGGGACCTGAGGTGGCCTCTAGGAGCTGAGAGTGACTCCTAGCCAACAGCTAGCAAGGAAGCATGTACCTCAGGCCGGCAACCCCAAGGAACTGGATTCTGCGAATCACCTGAGTGAACCTGGAAGAAGACCCTGAACCTCCCCAAAGGAACACAGCCCAGCTAAGAGCTTAATTCAGCCTGGTGAGACCCTGAACAGACAACCCAGCTGTGCCACACCCAGAGCCTGATCCATAGTAACTGTCAGATGGTGGTTTTCAGTCACTACGTTTGTGATAATGTTTTACTCAGCAAAGGTGACTAATACAGACATCCTGGAATCCTACAGCATCAGAACTAGAGTTCCTTGGCAACTATTGAGTCCAACCTCGTCGTCTACAGCTGGACAGACTAGGGTCCAGAGAGAAGACAGGCCTCAAACCCTGGTCCCAAGGTAGGCAGCATCAGCAGAAGCTGGACTCCCTGCCAGTTCCAGCCCCTCATCTCCGGGGAAGTACCAGCTCCTCTGCCAACCCCTCCTTCATCTGGGCACTGGTCCCCTAGATAGCCAGCTTTTGGGTATCCACTGAATACCCTCAGCTCCTGGGCCAGCAAGCTTGGGCAGTTTCCCCACTAGGCCAGGCCCTATGACCAGGAGGGAGGTAGCATCCTCGTCCCCACACAGAACAGGGCCCACGGGCAGAGGAGCCACTCCTGAATCTGAGAGCCCAGCGGGGAGGGACTGTGCCTAGAATCCCAGCTCTGCTGCTCACTGGCTGTAGGACTCTGGCCAAGGGACACCCCTTTGCTGAGCTGCAGAGTCCAGTCTGTGAAATGGGAGCAGGATTACTGTTCTCCAGGTGGCCAGTGAGCTCAGGTACATGAAACTGTTGGTGGGAGTTCTGTAAATGCATGAATGCACATCCCCAACCTTTTCCTTCATGTGGGCCTCAGTTTCCCCATCTGCTAATTGATCTCATGCTTTAGATATGCTTTGAGGGTCCTTTTAGCTCTAACAGTTGACCGTATTAGGGTTCAGATTATGGCTCTGCTTGTTATCAGCTATTGACCTTGGATAAGTAATTTAGTCTCTTGAGCCTACATTTCTTAACTTGTAAAGTGGGCTATTAATAATGCTTATCATATGGGCAAAACTTTCTCTGATGTTAGATCCTACCAATGTTTTCTTAGGTCAGTCTTCCAAGGCAATAAACAAGTAGGACCTAATCAAACTTACAAACATTTGCACAGCAAAAGAAGCTATTAAGAGATATGAAAAGGCCACCTGCAGAATGGGAGAAAATATTTGCAAATGATGCGTCAGACAAGGGCTTAATTCTAAAATATACAAACGGCTCATATAACTTAACAACAAAAAAACAAACAACCCAAGAAAAATGGGCAGAAGACCTTAATAAACATTTCTTCAAAAAAACCATACAGGCGGCAAGTAGGCACATGAAAAGATATTCAGCATCACTAATTATTACAGAAATACAAATCAAAACGACAGTGAGGTACCACATCACACCACTTAGAATGGCCATCATTAAAAAGTCTACAAATAAATGCTGGAGAAGTTGTGGAGAAAAGTGAACCCTCCTACATTGTTGGTAGGAATTTAAGTTGGTACAGCCGCTATGGAAAAGAGTGTGGAGATTCCTTAATAAAACTAAAAATAGAAATACCATATGATCCAAGAATACACCTGGAGGAAAACTATAATTTAAAAAGATAC
The DNA here is from genome assembly GCA_006408695.1 of Aepyceros melampus. NCBI lineage: Eukaryota > Metazoa > Chordata > Mammalia > Artiodactyla > Bovidae > Aepyceros > Aepyceros melampus. The sequence continues at coordinate 44,010 of SJXQ01011208.1, read as the reverse complement.
TTGCACCCCTGTGTTCGTAGCAGCACTGTTCACAATAGCCAGGACATGGAAATATACATCGACACATGAATGGATAAAGAAAATGTGGTACATATTTACAATGGCATACTGCTCAGTCATAAAAAGAACGAAATAATGGCATTTGCAGCAACATGTAACTTACAGATCACCATACTAAGTGTAGTAAGTCAGAAAAAGAAAGAACAACTATCCTATGATATCACTTATATGTAAAGTCTAAAATACAACACAAATGAACATATCTACAAAACAGAATCAGACTCACAGACATAGAGAGCAGGCTTGTGGTTGCCAAGGGGGAGGCAGGTAGGGAGAGGGGTAGCCTGGGAGTTTGGGGTTGGTAGATGCAAATGATACATTTAGACAGGATAAACAACTAGGTCCTACCGCATAGCACAGGGAGCTATATTCAGTATCCTGTGATAAACCATAATGGGAAAGAGTATAAAAATGAATGGATGGATGTGTATAACTGGGTCACTTTGCTGTACAGAATTGACACAACATTGCAAATCAACTATACGCCAATTAAAAAAAAAAGCAGTACCTGTCATTATACGAGAAATGCAGGTCAGATACCTAGTCTCGTGTCTCAAAAAAGTCAACTAGTTTTATTACTGTCATCATCATAGTTCCGAACATATGAATTAGGTAGTGCCAGCAGACGAGGGCAATAGGGCAGAGCCTCCCAGGGTGGGTAAGTTCGGTTTCCTTGGGGATAATGTTTGTGGATTGGGCCTACAAGCATTTCTGGGAAATCCAAACTTTCCCCCAGCCATTAGGTTCTGCATGCTTTTAGAGCCAGGATCACAGTGCTTATAAACGATAACCCTACAGGCAGGCTTTGGGAAACAAAAATATGCATTTATTTCTGTTCCCAGTTCTGAGAACCGCCTCCTGCTTTTCTCTAGAGGGATGCCAGTAGCTTGTGCCAGCACCCGGAGGCGGGGATGTGTATTATAGACACAAACATGGGTGGGCATCTCTATGGTGTCCATCCTCTGACCACAGCTAACCTGCAGGTGTTTCCAGATACCTGACTGCAGGCTGGCCAGGCCAGAGTCTCTCCTGGAAATTTGAAACTTGAATGGAGGAGCCCTCCCATAAATCCACTGCCAGACTCTTGGTTAGTCACTTTCTGGTGTTTGTCACCCACTTCACCTTGGCTGACATGGTGACTGGGGTACAGAACATTGTGAGGAATTGAGGACCAACTGTGGGATGGAGCAGTGACCCTCTGGTTCATGCAGGCAGCTGGGGGATGCTTCTGGGCAGAAAGAGCACTGGACTCAAATTTTGGTTCTCTGCAAACTTGCTGGTTGTGTGACCTTAGGCAAATCACTCAGTCTTTCTGTGTGGTCCAGTGGGATGGGATGAGAGGGGACCTCAATGAGCTGATGGGGAAAATGAAGCCCAGAAAGAGGAGGGTTTTACTTAAAGCCACACAGCAAGTTTAGGACAGACCCTGGAGAGCTCTTGTGTCTGCTAAAAATCCCAGCTCTGGATATGAGACAGTCCCTGGAGCAGGGAATGTGTCTCTAATTAGTGGTGGGACTGGTTTTCCCTAGATGACCCTCAGGCCCCAAGCACTTCGAAGATCATAAATTCCTTTCCCAACCAGTGTCACATTTGTCCTGGCAATATTATCAACGTTGCCTCAAAGATTGAGCAAATGAACCCCAGAAAGCCCCAAGATGGTCACACCCCAAGTTCACTGCAGTTTGAGCCAGATCTGAAAAGTCTGGGGTTTTTGTTCTAAGTGAATGTTTCCCAGGCTGGTATTTGAGAATGCATTGAGGGTAGTGGTTAATGAGCTCCCCATAAGACTTGTTAAGTTGCTTGCTTTTATTCTGATGGTAATCTTTAAAAAGTAACTCAAATATATTCTGAACCATCTGCATAACCACAGATAAGGCCTACTTGGGATTGTATTTGGATCTGGGGTCACACTGGCATCAAAGAATAACATTTGGGACTTCCCTGACAGTCCACTGGGAAGGGAGTGCTGGCTCAATCCCAGGTCATGCAGCTAAGATCCCACATGCCTCCTGGCCAAAAAATCAGAACATAAACAACAGAAGCAATACTGTAACAAATTCAACAAAGGCTTTAAAAATGGTCCTCATGAAAAATATCTTTAAAGAAAGAATAACATTTATTGAGAACTAACCATGGGCCAAGCACTGTGCTTTGTATTTTTCATGTAATATTCATTTAACCCTCACGATAGGTACTATTATCACCCCCATTTCACAGAGGATGTTGAGGCAAAGAGAGGTTAAGTAAATTGCAACATAATCAACAGCGAGTGATGGGGTGCAGCCAAGATTTGAACCCAGGCTGACTTCAGAGTCTGTGATCTTGACCACAACACTTTACCACTGTCGCCTGCTTGGAGGGGTGAGAAAAGGGCAGATATAGCCTTGATATGTATAATGAATTCCTGCAAAGCAAAAGGCCACGTGATGCAAAGGTAGAGAGTGGGAAGGAGGCTTCGCCATGGGAAAATTAGAGTCAAGTGGTGGGAGAAGAGTCAGCAGCACACAGGGGTGGGTGGAAGTGTGTGACACACCCAAAAGAGATGGCAGCGTGACAAGTGTCCCACATGCACACTGCTAGTGATAATTCAGGTTTAGCAAAGCAGACCATCTATATCACTGAAATTAACGTTGTTACATTGATGCTGTGGCAGCATAACTTAGTGGTTAGGGCTAAAGAGACATGATTTCTGAGTTCAAATCCATCTTCCTCCTTGTCTTATCCTCAGACTATGGGCAAGTCACTCAACCTCTCTGAGCCTCCGTGTTCTCATCTCTAAAATGGAGCTATAATAGTGCCTGACAGACTGCTGGTTTCCTATGCCATTCCCTTCTCTTCTTTTTCTTTGTTGACCAAACCTTGATTTTATTTCTGGTGCCAATGTACCCAGCCAAAATTCTACCTAGCCTCTCTTACAACTACCTGTAGCCAATGAGTGGAAGTTGTTAGGAGAGGTTTATGCAAAATATCTTTAGATGGCTCGGATGCAGCTGAGAAGGAAACCAATGTGTCCTTTTTCATCTTCCTACATGGAAATCAGGCATTAAGGCAGGAGCCCCAGCAGCCATCTTGGGTCAGAAAGGACCTGGAGGATGAAACCATACGTGGTAAGGATGAACACAAACAATATGAGCAACATGAAGCTGGAAGGAACCTGAGACGCTGATGAACACTGTGGAGGCTGCACCAGCTCCAGCTCAGGTTGATCTTTTCAGACTTCGTTTTAAAACTAATTCTTTTAGATTTACAGGCCTATTACAAAGATAATACAGAGAGCTCCTATATACTCCACACCCTCCCTTATTATTACCATCTTATATTAGTATGGTACATTTGTCACCATTAATGAACCAATATTGTTACCTTATTATTAACTAAAAAGTTCACTCCATTCAGATTTCCTCAGTTTCCCCCAAATGTCCCTTTTATATGCCAGGTTCCCACCCAGGACACCAAGATTACATTTATCATCATGTCTCCTGAGGCTTCCTCTTGGCCGTGACAGTTTCTCAGACTTTTCTTTTTTGTTTTTATGACCTTGACAGTTTTGAAGAGTGCTGGTCAGGTATTTTGTAAAATGTCCCTCGATTGGGATTTGTCTGATTGATGATTTTCTTATAGTTGGACAAGTGATGTGTTTGGTGGGGGAAGTCGCAGAGGTGAAGTGGCAGCCTCTTCACTTCTGTCAAGGGTAGACACTGTCAATAGTACTTAATGGTGTGGGGGTGAACTTTGATCACTGTCAGGCTCTCTCTGCAGAGTTACCCTTTCCCCTCTCTTTCCATGCTCTGTTCTTTGGATTAATGTCACTATGCATAACCCACACTCTAGAAGTGGGAGTTACTTTCCCTCCTTAAGGGTGGAGTATCTCCATAAATATTTGGAATTCTTAGGAGTATTATCTCTTCTATTTATTTATTTATATCTGTATGGGCTCATGGATATTTATTTTATTCTTTGGGGTATAATCCAGTACAATTTTTTTTTTTTTTTGCTTAAATTGTTCCATCTTTGGTCTTTGGGATCCTGCTCTGCTGGCTCCCCACACTTCTTCACCTGAGTGAAACAAACTGAGATAGATTTTTCACAACAATGGTTTCAAATTCCTCCCATTCCTCCATTCTCACGCCTTCACAATGTGACTTTATTATAGCTTCTGGCATTAAGAAAGACCTGGCCCTCTCTCTGGATCCCTGGAGTCTGGGCTGGGCCGTGTGGCTTGCTTTGCCCAATGGGAAGAGACCAAGGCATGAAAGGGGCTTGTGTATTGGGGCTGTTGTACTCAGGACCCTAAGACCACCAAGTGAGAAAGTGGTGCTAGCCTGCAGAGGAGGAGAAGCGGTGCGGCCCAGTCACCTGCCCACCCTTGCCAACAGCCAGGTAACAGCCACATGCTGGAAGCCTTCACTCACAGCTGACTGCAGATGAATGACGGACCCAGAGGCGAGCTGGTCCCCCTGAGCCTGGGCCACACTGCCCACACACTGGGTCGTGAGCACAGCAGTGGTCAGTTTAAGCCACTAGCTTGTGGGGTAATTTATTATGCAGCAAAAACTAACTGCTATGCAAGCCACTTTCTTTTAAAAATCTGTTGAGTTTTCTGTTAAGTGAAAAGTGAAAGTGAGCTGCACAGCTGTGTATGATTTTTTTGACCCCATGGACTGTAGCCCGCCCAGCTCTTCTGTCCGTGGGATTCTCTAGGCAAAAACACTGGAGTGGGTAGCCATTCCCTTCTCCAGGGGATCTTCCTGACCCAGGAATTGAACCTGAGTCTCCTGTATTGCTGGCAGATTCTTTACTGTCATTGCACAATGTAAAGATGAATGGTAAAATTTATGCTAACAATATAAAATTTTAATTTTCCTTTACATGGAACAACATTTAGTAGCAAATAAAAAACATCATGACAAGTTGAGAGCGACTAGAAGAAAAAGTTTTATATTTTGGCACCCCTACTGGCATGTTTTTTCTAGTTTTTGAACAAGGGACTCCACATTTTCACTTTGCATTGAGCCCTGCAAGTCATCTGGAGGGGGAGCGTGGTAATCCACTCCAGTATTCTTGCCTGGACCATCCTGGTGGGCTGCAGTCCATGGGGTTGCAAAGAGTCAAACACGACTGAAGTGACTTTGCACACTGCAAATCACGTTGTTGGCCCTGTTTAGAATGCTTGCTGTCAGGACTCTTCCTCTCAGAACCCAGTTGCCATGTTGGGAGGAACCCCAAGCAGTATGGAAAGAGCATGTGTAGGTTTTCCAGTCAGTAGTCCTGCCCAAGCCTAGCCTTTGGGGTGTCTCAGCCCAGGTGACAGAAACAAAGCCTCCAGATGATTGCATTCCCACCTCTCCTAACCCTCCCCTGGCCCCAGCTTAACTTTCAGACACCTCCGTCCTTCTGCGTCTTCTAGCAGACACCCCACCCCTCATGGAACAGAGACAAGTCATTCCCGCAATACCCTGCCTGAGTTCCTGCCCTACAGAATCCCTGAGCAAAATAAAACCCATGGTGGTTGTGTTTCACCAGATTGGGGTCATTTGATCTGCAGAAGGAAATATACCCTTGTTTATTCATTCGGGTTGATTCCAATCTTTTGTTAATAGAAATGAAGCTGCAATGAGTAACTTTGCTCATAGTTTGTGTATATTTAGATTCCTAGAAATGAGGATTACTGGTCAAAGGGTAAAATGCATACACAGTTTTGTTAGCTATTGCCAAATTCCTCTCTAAACAACTTTCTTTGTGCTTACAGTATATTTGTACATGTACAATTTCCCTCTCCAACTTAACTACAGAGAAACATACATAGAGAAAAATGCACAGAGGTACAGCTTGACAAATTCTCGGTGAAACTAAACATGTGCGTGTAATCCTCACCCAGGTCGAGAAACAAACATTCCTGGCCCTCTAAAAGCTGCCCTGGTCCCCCTTCCCAGCTCCCTTCCATGGTATCCAATTTCCGTTTGGTGTTTCCAGTTAGGGTCTAATACATGTTATGCTCTTTGGCTTTTATTATAGTCATCAAACCTGTTACACAGATGTCTTTGTTAGAGCCTCCTCTCCAGTTCTGCCAGTATGTTGGGTCATTGTTCTCAAACTAGGTTCCTGTGGAACCCTGGGGTCCTTTCTTAAACGACAGGACAAAGAACAAATGCGTGGATTGGCTCTTCTACATGCAAACATTTCCCTAAAACATTTGGGGTTCATTCCCACCTGTCTGCTACCGAGTGTCAACAATGACAGATATTCAAGAAACAGAGGGAAACCCAGAAATGCTGTGAGCTGCACTGAGAGTAAAGTGGCCATCCTCTGTGGAGGAGTCGTTTGCTCCGGCACAGGACTTTCATGTATGTGTGTGCTAAGTCATGTCCGACTCTTTGCCACCCCATGGGCTGTAGCCCTCCAGGCTCCTCTGTCCATCGGATTCTCCAGGCAAGAATACTGGAGTGGGTGGCCATTTCCTCCTCCAGGGGATCTTCCCGACCCCGGGACCGTGTCTCCTGCATTGGCATGCAGGTTCTTTACCAATAGCGCCACCTAGGAAGCCCTTTTATGTATAGTAGACAGACTTTCTCTCAAGTCTTGGTGAAATAGGTACTGTGATCCCTCTTTCACGGGGAGTGAAAACCCAAGCTCTGAGTGGGGAAGTAACTTGGTCCAGGTTCCTTGCTCACTGAAGGATGGGAGAGGCTGGAGCTCTGGGCTCCCTGACAGCCGTGGCTCCCTTTTAGACCGCTTCTTCCTGTCTTCTCTGGCACCCACGGCTCTACCTACCTCTGCCTCTGTCCGAGTTCCAGCCTCTTCCTTCCCTTCCTGAATATTCTGAAGCTTGCCCCTGAACCAGCCCTTGGGCCTTTGCATGTGCTGTTCCCTCTGCCTGGAACCCTCTTTTTCCTCTTTCACGTAACTTCTCCTTGTCCTCAAGGATGCCTTCCCTAATTTGCCATGCTTGCTCCGTGAGCACCGTCAGCTCACCTGTCACAGTCACTGTACTGCTTTTGCTGTTTGGTTATTGTGTTTCCGTCTCCTCCCGCCCGCCCTAGACTGTAGGCCCTTTAGAGCAGGTGTGTCTGTCTTGTTCATGGCTATGTCGGCATTGCCTAGTGGTTGGCACACAGCTGGTATTTCAGTAAGCATTTGTTGAGGGAAGGAACCATCTTACTTGAGTCTCACAACAACTTCGTAAATCTAGCTGGGCTGGGCTGTTCATTCTCATTCTATGGATGAGGAGAGTGAAGCCCAGCGAGGGAAGGGGTCCAGTCCCCTGTGACCTGTGACCAGCCAGGCCTGGGTGACCATGGTCCTGACACCTCTCCCAGACGGAGAGGAAGGCCTCAGCCAGCCAGGGGGCTTCCCAGCCTCCCATGGCCCTCCCCTGCTCTGCAGATTAGAATTGGCAAATGTGACCTGTCTCTGCCTTCCCCCTGCCCAGGACGTGGTGGGCAGGGGAAAGTCGGGGAGGGGGCGAGGGGATGGGGAGAAGGCCAAGGAAATTGACAAGGAAAAAAGCTAAGTCCTACCCGCAGAAGAGCTGGGGGTGGCAAGGCTGTGGTCATTTATTCTGAAGCCAGGGCAGGGGAGTCAGGAAGTCAGAAGCAGGAAGGAAGCTCACATCCCTGCCCCAGGGAGATCCAGCGGAGACAGTGGGCCTTTGTCTTCCTGTGTGTTTCAAGCACTGGCCAGCTTGAACTCAGCAATTGCTTATGTATATATTTATTTCCTTTAACATTGGTCATAGAGTGAACACCTCTGGAGCAGGTCATTTGGGTCCAAAACTGTCTCCTCACTGTGTGACTTTGGCCAAATGTCTTGGCTTCTCTGGGCCTCAGTTCCCCCATCTGTAAAACAGGAAGATGATAATAGTACCTATCTTCCATGGTCATTACATGGCTTCCCCAGATATTCAAAGGAAAATTCTCCATGGTGTGCCTGGCATAGAGAAATAATTGGAGACAGCATCACAGAGAGCTTACTATGTACAGGCCCAGTTATAGGGGTCCGCAATTTACTAAGACTTCATGGGGATCTCGGAGGCTCCAGCGTGATACTTGAAAGCGGCAGAAGTGGGATGGGGACCCAGCTCTCTGCAGATATCAGAGCATTGAACCAATGAACCGTGTTACTTAGAGAGAGCAGCTGCTACATGTTGGGCCCTGCCTTCCATGCAATAGGGACATAAAGGTAGAGTGGAAATGGACAATTCTTCCAGGATATCTGGTGGCCACCGGGGACCCTTTCTTCAGGAGGAATGCTTCCTCCCGGAAGCCTCTGAACTCCAGTGTTAAGAACCCCTGGAGCAGGGGTGGAGCTGGAGAAGGGTTGAGCTGAGTGGTAAAGTCCTGCTTATAGGCTGAGCTCAGGGTACTTGGGAGCCACTGAAGGTTCTAGACAGGGGAAGCAACATGACTGTAGGCCAGGAGAGAGCACACCTGGAGATGGTGCCCTGTGAGGAGGCTGCTGGGATCTTCTAGGCAAAACATGAGGCTGGGGTGAGAGGGCAGGTGCCGGATGGGAAGTGGTGCCAGATGTCCTGCCTCCCTTCCTGCCAGCTGGGAAGTGTCACCTTTGAGTACAGCTGCCCTGGTCCCAGAGAAGGCAGCTGTGGTTGAGGATGGCTGAGCCGCCCGCTAGACACAGACTACTCAACTCCAGACTCGCACAAAAGAGAAATATTTAACTCACTGAGTTTTAGAGTCTTTCTGCTACAGCCACTTAGCCCAAACCAGAATTCACTGTGTGACTCAGGCAAGGAACTTTACTTCTCTGAGCCTCAATTTCCACATTTGTAAATTGGGGGCAACAATAGAACCTGCAAAGATTCAGAAACGACGTGTGTAGAGCTAACAAGGAGGAGGCACGTGGTTAAAGCCCCTCATTCCCACACAAGCCCCCCGGCTGACCCTCTAACTCCCATTTAGCCCAAGGGCAAGCCTTTTATTTTCTCCACCTCCTTCTGATTCCCTTGGTGGCTCAGGGCAGTGGACACAGGGCCCTCCAGGGCCCTTGACTCAGAATCTGAAAGACTTTCATATAGAGGTGATCCCTCTTCTGTATTTTACAGATCGGGAAACTGAGGTCCAGAGAGGGGCAGGGATTTGCCTCAGCTCCACCGGTCCATTCAGAGTGATGCTGAATCCAGGTTTTGGTGGGCACTGGACAAGGAGTCGATCTCTGATAAAGGTGCTGGGGGCACCTTCTCCCACCCTCTCCCCAGCTCACTGGGGACTGGCAGCACTGGCTCAGTGGCATCACTCCTCCACACTAACTTCTTTACAGTTCCTCGTGACCACCCCAGGGCCTTGGCACGTGCTGCTCCCTCTAGTGGGAGAGCTCTTCCCACAGCTCCTCACCTGACAGCCTGTTTCTCACTTTTCGTCCTTGACTTAAGTGACTTTCTTCAGAGTCTTTCCCTGATCATCCTGCCCGGTTGGACCATCTGAAATCGTTTACCTGTAACTCCTATTTATTTTCTTCACTTATAATGTATTAACTAATCAGTTAAATTAAAAGAATTTTGATTTTGGTGAGTCTTTTCCTTTAGTCTCTTAAGCACCATGATGTCTGGACTGTGGCTGTCTGTCTGTCTTATTTGCTGCTCTCTCCCCATCACTGAGGAAGGCTCTGGCCCAGGCAGGTCCTCAGTACATCCTTGCTATATGAATGAATGGATACGTGCATGAATGAATAACCGAGTGAACGTGCCAAGCCTGGACATTCACCACTGCCCTGAACCTGCATGACTTCCCTGTGACTAGATTGCACCTCCCCATTGTACAGATGAGGAAAGTGAGGCTCAGAGAGGTCTTACAGGGGAGGGTAGGAAAGTGTGGGATGCTAAAGGCCACTGGACTTCCTTGCCCTCTGGACACATCCAACAGCAGCTCATAGGATACGTTACACATTAATCTAACACAAGAAGTAACACATTTATGCTAGTTGTGGCCTGAATCAGACTCCATTCTCTGAAGGGCTGTTCCATCAAAAGATGCTGATGCTGCTGTTGCCAAGGCAACACTGTTAGCTTTCCAAAGCATCTTTCATGAGAGAGGTGAAGGCCCACATGGACACTGTGGAGGGGGGACAGTCCGGAAAAAGGGGGAAAATACCCTTTTATACTGAGACAAACCATCCTGATGCTGGCTGCTTCCCTGCCCCCTGCAAAGGGCCGCCTCATACCCCACCCATGGTTGCTGTCTCTGGGCTGTGCACAGTGAACTCTCTTCCCCAGTGTGGAAACTGCCTTTGTTGGAAACATGCAGAGATCTCGGGAACAATGTATTCTCCCTGCCTGGCTTCACCAGGATTTACCAGACACCAGTGGGAAAGACAGAATAGTCTTGGAAAACTTTCCAGAAGGTTCGTTCAGCCCTTGATATAGGTGGAGAGGACACCACTCCAGCCTTTTTGTGGTTGATGCCAAGATGCTTCCAGAGAGCTCTGGAGGAGGGAGGCAACCAAAAGATGCAAGTGCACTGGAGGTGGTGTTGGCTGAGCTACGTGGATGAAACTCTTTCCCCTCTCTGAGCTCTAATTTCTTCATTGCTAAGATGAGGAGAATGCTAGTCTGATGCAGAGAGAGGTGACAAGGCTTCTATGTAGGCACCTGCAGATGTAGGTATCCTTGCAGTTTCGCAAGCAGTGGCTTCAGGAGACCCAGCCAAGGCCAAGGCCATGCCAGCTAGGCCCCAGGACCCTGTGCACCCAGAGTCCTTTAGCTATTCATGTCTGCAGCTGTGGTGAGTCAGTGTTGCTGTCTTTTAGGCATCCGCAGGTGCTCTGTCCTTTCACACGGATGGGAAATATAAAGGCTCAGAGAGGGTCAGGGGTGCTGCTCCAGGGGCAGAGCCGGGACTGTGAACTAGGGTCTGACACCTCTGGGCAGGACATAGCAGTGTCCTTGATAGTCTGGGGCAAACCGGGGATTAGCTGGAGCCCGAGGGACAGGCCTTGGGGGCACAGAGTTTAGGAGAAGGGGCAGGGATAGAGATGAGAGCTGGGAATCTGCAAGAGGGAAGGAGAAAAAGTGAACCCCTGTTCTCGACTGCCCAGCATCCCTGCTTCCTGAAGCGGCTCCTCATTTTCTCCAAGGCCAATCCAACGCCTTGGAGGGGACTGACCTCAGTCCCTGGTTCCAGGCATGATTGTGTGACCCAGGTCCAGTCAACCAGAATCACAGTGGTAAATGCAAGGATGGACACAGGACGAATCCTGGCTGGAAAGAATCCTGCTCTTGTTGGAATCACTGGGACAGGGAGCTTTCTGGCTGAGGGATGTTAAGCAGGCAGAACACGAGCCTGCGGTTGCTGGAATCACCGTTAGGAGAGAACCTGATGGAGAATGAGGTCAGCATGATGGATGGCAGGCCTGAGAGGTGAGGAGCGACATCATTTGAGCACTCAGATCTAACCACACCCAAATCTATCTCAAGACTCCCTGTATGTGAGTCAATCCACTCCTCAGGATAAGTTTTCTGTCCCTTGCACTTGAGAGTCCTGGCACAGAGAAGGAAGGAAAGTTAAAAAGGAAGGATGAACATTTTAAAGAACAGATATGTGAGGGTTACCCCAATTGGGTTCTTGGTGTTTTTAGACAACTGGAATGCAGGTAGGGATTGGAGCCTTCACCCCACCCAGAGGAACTCTGTTCCTGGGGCTCCCAGCAGTGCCTATACCCTTGCAGTGAAAAAAAAAAAAAAGCTGTAGCTACAAAAATAAAGCACATACCTTCCCTAGGTCCAGGAGAAGGGGTGGCATGTACTAATAGGGCCGATTTCTCCACCTCATTCACTTCTTTGGGAACTAACATTATTAGGCACCTGCTTCCTGCTGGGCTCTGCTAAGAGGCTGAAAGACACGGTCTCATTTCCTCCTGCCCCAGCACAGACCATCTCCATCTCGCAGACCAGACGATCGAGACCTTGAGAGGCCAGACCACTGGTTTCAAGTTCACAGCCTCAGCAGGTCTGTCTGACTCCAAAGTCCTGCCCATGGCACTACGCTGCATACAGTAGATGCTAAATAAAGGCTTGCCTAGCAAATGCTGGATAAGGTGGTGTCAGCCTTCTGGGCAGCAACCTGGTACTTTTCCCTCCTGTCTGAAATGTCACCATTAGCAACCACACCCTTTGGTTTCCCAGAAGATCAGCACTAATCTGTGCTGGACTGACTCAGGGGATTGGCAGAGGTGGGACTCAGGAGGTGGGGCAGAGCCAGGCTGGACGAAGGTGCTGTTTCCACTGCACAGCCTCATGCAGGAGAAAACCTTCTGAAGATAGAGGGGTGTCCAGGCGGGAGGGTAGGTCGGTCCTAGCTGGGCCCAGGTGTCGGCTGAGGACGACAGGGCTTCAGTGGCCTCATCAGGATTGACGCCGGTGACACAGTAATGGGAGTGGGTGGCAGAGTGGCCATGGCCCCTCTCTGCTCCTGTCCCCTGAAAGAAGCTCATGAGGAGTCCCTGGTTGCCCAGACTCAGCAAAGCCCAGTCTCCATGGATAACTGCAGCATCGCTCTTGGATGAGAGAAGGGGAGACTAGGAGTTCTGGTTTGGAGGCAGGAAGGATCTGGACCCAGCGATTGGTGTCCTGCTCAAGACAGAGTGGGCAGTCCCCAAGAGTCCCTAAACTTGAGAGCTGGTGTGAGTTGGGGACACAAGAAGGGTGGAGGGCAGCCCCAGCCAGAAAACTGGCTTCCTAGGGTCAGAGAAGCCTTGGAGCGCTTAGTTCTAAGACCAAAGACTTGGTTCTAGACACTTCTTCAGTGACAGCATGTCTGTTTCAACCCAAAGCCTCCTTCCAGTTGTTTTTAGAGGCTGTCTGAAAATGTCATGGTGCCCTCATTGCTGAAAATGGTGAAAACAGCTAGGGGTGGGGATGGGGCCTGGGGTTTAACTCATGACTCAGGAGAACCAATTTTCTCCAAGAGCATCCACAGCCCCAGGAGATGCTCTGAGATAATCAGGTCCCATTTTCAAATAAGTAAATTTGGGGAAAGTGGCCCACTCTAGCCCTTTCACGGGCAGTCACAAAACACACGACCACACTGATGGCTCTGACAAGGCCTGCAGCTAAAAACGCCTGTCTACATTGATTTAACCTGGTGTTTCCCTCCCTCATTAGACCACAGGTACCTTTATTCTCTCTGGAACATATTCTAGAACATTCTAGGGGTAAAGGAGTACCTCTTAGATCTTCTGGAGCCCCTGAGAAACCATGTCTGAGCTTTAGATGCTGGGGCCTAGGAGTGATGGACAGTGTGGATGCAAATGGCGATTCCCATTATAGGGGGACACAGCTCCTTCAGTCTTGAACAGAAAGTTCAAGGATGTTCAAGGACGTGAGAAAGCTTGGAACAAGAGATGGCCTTCCCAACAACCTGGGGACAGAATCTGGGCCTCCACCTGGGCGGTTTCCTCCTGTAAATACCCTCCCACTTGCCTGAAAGTCCACCACTAGCTGCATATTCCTTTGCAGAGCCCAGTTAAATCTGCTCTCCGCTCGTTCAGGATACTGCAACCCTCAGGTGGGCAGGAGGGCCCTGCAGGAGGCAGGAGGGGAGAGGAAAAAGGGACACCGAAGAGGCAGGAACCCTCAAACGTCCACCATTTCACAACTTGAGGGGAAAAGGGCTGGAGGTGACTCTTCTGGACTCCTGGGGCAAGGAGGGCTGGCTCAGGGGACCCCCAGGCTGTCCGGGACAAGGTCCTGGCATCGCGCCCTGTGTTCGAGTCCAGCTTGTCCAGGGGATACCGTGGCCACGTCCTCCCGTGGGACCAGCCTGCAGGCGTGGCTGTCCCTTAGCTGCCCGAGGGGCGCACCATCATGCGAGTGGCGCGCAGCGAGTAGCTGGGGCCCTGAAGTAGTGCCAGCGGATGCCGTTGAGCTTGCGCGCGTGGTGACGGGCCGGGTAGTAGATGCCGTTGAGGTTTGAGAGGCCGCAGGCGTCAAACCACCACCCTGGTGGAGGCGAGAGGAAGAGGCTTTAGCGAGGTGGGGATGCAGTCAATAGGGTGAGGGCAGCCCGCTACCCCAAAGGTGAATCAGGGCTGTTGGCCCCTGAGAGAAGCCAGCTTGCTGAGGATGGGGTTGGGTGGGAATGGGCGGGAGATCCCCAGACCCTATCCTCAGCCTGGGGCCTCCAGAGGCTGGGAGCTCGCGTGTGTCTCTCTGATGTCTCTGTCTCTCTTCGCTCCCTGTGACCCTGCCTTTCTGGGTCTCTCTGCCTCTCACCCAGTTTCCATCCGTCTTTCGTGGATGAAACGTGATCTGTGTTTCTCTCTCCACCTTTCCCTCTGTACCTGCCCCTGTCCCCATGTAGCTCTGTGTCCACCTCTCTGTTCATCCTGGTGTCTCTCTCATTTCCATCTGTCCCTGTCTCTGTGTCTCCGGAGGTCCCCTCCGAACTCTGTCCCTCTCATTCCATCTCTCACATCCCATCTCCCACTCTCTGAAGTCGCTCTCTGCAGAAAACACTGCCTGAGTCAGAGTCGGTGGGCAGCTGCTCCTCTGCCCCTCACCCAGGTCTCCCTCCTCCTGATCCTGCGTGGCCTGGAGGAGGGGTGCGGGGGAGTCTCAGATCTGGGGTTGGAGCAGATTAGGCATTTTATCCCCCTAGGGTGCACCCTGGTCCCCACCATCAGTGCTGCTCTGAGGTCTCAGGGGAGAACTGGAGGTGCCAGCTTTAGGGGGCGGTGAGACCCTGGAAGGGACCTTAAGGACTCAGTGGAAGCAGGGGAGTTTGGATGAGGTACAGCCAAGCCAGCCCACAAGTGAGTGAGACCCTGACCTGTACCCATTTCTTGATGGCATCTGGCTGCACAAAGACCCAAGTGGGGAGGCAATGATGGTGTTCAGCCAGGTGAGCCTGTGCAGAGGCGTGGTTCATCCCCTCTGGCACCCACCTCCGGACAGCATCTGGGCGCACTTGCAGAGGCAGTTGTCATTGTCTGCATCACGTGTACTGAAGTTGGTGCCCTGGAGGACCAGGCTGCTCTGGCGCCCCGCTGAGCCACTGTACCCACTCAGAGAAAGCCTGGAGGCCACCCGGAGGTGGTGATGGGAGAGAGGCACAGAGTCAGGTTGGGGCTGGTTGAGGAAGGGGCTCCCCTCTGGTTGTCCTGGGAAGGGAGCCCCATCCTGGCATGTTGGGCCATGTTCCCTCCTGGACTCCCCTCCCTGCCTGCTGCCTCCAGGGACAGAGTCCCCACATGCGCCAGGCCCCTCTCAGCTGGACCTGAGTCTTGGACAGTTGTGTGAGTGATCATGATAATAATATTAATGAGAACCATGGCTAGCACTTTTTGAACATGGACTATATGGCAGGCATTGTTTAAAGTACTTTACATGAGTTAACTCATTCTTGTTTAATCCTCACCATACCCTAAAACTCCTGTTTTACAGAAGAGGAAACAGAACTCCTTAGAGCCAAAGGAGCCTGCCCCAAGTGGCCTGACTTGAGAGCTGTGTGCCTTCCCTCACCAGCTGACCATCCTGCAACCCCAGCCCTGTCACATCTCCTCACACTCATCTCCCCGCCCCTACTTCCAGGAAGACTTCCTTGACCACACCAGCCCACATGGCACCCCAACACCCTTGCAGCCAGCTGGGGAGGGTTTCTATTTATCGGGCTACAAGACCCTGGCAGACACCTTGAGGCCTGTGTGGTGATTACAACCACGAGGTTTGGGGATAAAATGCCTGGATTCAAATCCCAGCTCTGCTGCTCGCCAGCTGCATGCCCTTGGGTAGATTGCTTCATCTCTCAGCTTCAGTTTCTTCATTTTTTAAAAATGGTAATGATAGCATATTAACCGTCATTGTGAGGGGGTGACCTCAGCATGTGACGAGCGTGGAGCAGTGCTGGCACGCGCTAAGTGCCCAGCACGTTCAGGGCTTGTTGTATCCGTCCTGTCCTGTCCATGTGTTCCCAACCCAGGGTGTGCGGCTGGCACAGGCTTCCACTGAGCCCGGCTGAAGACAGTGCTGGGGGCGGGGGTGGCTCGTAGCAGGGGAGGGGCTCCACTGACAGCTGCGGCGGGGGCCACTCTGGGAGCAATCGAGGTCTTCTGGGTGGAGGCAAGTGGACACCAGGTGCACCCAGGCCAGTTCAGGGGAGCTCTGGTTCCCCAGCGCAGGGCCTGCGAGATGCCCCCAGAGGGATCCAGAGGGAAGGTGGTGCCTGGGCATGTGGCCTAGCTCAGTCCCGGTACCTCCCACCCATGGACTCTGCCTGCAGAGAGGGCAGGGCCAGCTCAGGGCAGACAGCCATGAAGCCTCAACTATGCCCTTAAATATATCACCCTGGGCTTGCAAGACTGGTGCTGCAAACCCCCTTCCAAGAGGCCCACCTAGCCAGGGCCTCCCTGGGGTGGGAATAGGCTGGCCAGCCCACTTGCTCTTATGGTCCCAGCTTCTTGTGGCTGTTGACGGCTCCCCTTAAGGGCTCAGACATGTCACTTCAAGGCCAGGCTTGGGGCTCAGGCTGAGGTTGAGGGTCATGTTTAGTCTGGGGCTGCATGAAGTCAGCATTGGACAAAGCCAAATGATCTCATGAGGTCATTCAGCAGCATCAGCCCCTTATTGGGCCCAAGTTCTCAGCCTCCCTTCCCTGCTCCTCTGGGAGCCAGAAAGGGGATCTGTGATCTCTAGGGGACCCTCAAGTCATGGGCCAGGAAACCCCACTTGACCCATTTTTCAGATACACTTTGAACATCTTCATGGCCGAGGCCTGGGGAACCCAAACAAACACATGAGTCCTTGGACATCCCCACGTGAGATACAGAAGGGGTGTGAGTCTGTGTGTCTGAGGTCGTGAGCACTTGGATACGCGTCTGTGCCTGCGTGTGTGTGTGCGCGTGTGTTTTGAGTTTGTGCAGCATTATCTATGGTGGGTCTGGTGTGTGCTCTGCAGTCTGCCTTTGTGCTGGGATTGTGCACGTGTTTATCTGCAAGGGCTTCTCTGAGGCATGCTTGCACACGTGGCTGGTTGTGTGTCTGTGCTTGTTTGGGTAGCTATGGCACTTGTATGAGTCTCTGTGCTCTGAAGGTCCACGTATGCACCCCAGGGGTGTGGTGAGCCCCTCCATATGAACATGTGTGTCTGTGCGTGTCCCTATGTGCCTCTGCATGTGTCTTGTGTTTGTGCCAGTCTGGGTGGGTGGGCACCTCGGGGAGGCCTGTGCCTGCTGCCAATGTGTGCTATGCCTTGTCTGTGCCTCCCTCGCCCCGCTCCATGGCTACTTCTCTGTTGCAGGCTTCTGCATGCACCCCAGCTGGGCTCCAGAGGGTCCCCATCATTGTATCTGACATATAAGGGTGCCCCTCCTGCCCATGCCCCAGCTGCTGACCGCCAGGCTTCTCCACCTCTGGACTTCCCTGAGAGGATCCTCCTCATCTTACCTGGCAGCTGACTCTGGACAGTGGGGGCCCAAGGACCAGCCTTGTTTCTGCCACTTTCCCCTAGCCCTTCTCTGGCAGTTTCCAAGCCCCTCTGTTTTCCAGGATCTTCCAAGTTGTTGCTGAATGAGCAGGGCCTAATCTTTAGGGTCCCAGCAGCCTTTGAAAGAGCGTTGCTTAAGTTTAGGGTTTCTGTGACCAGCTAGATGGCAACTCTTCTGTCTGTCCCCCCCAACCCTGCCCCGCAGAATATCCCTGCTGCCTGGGGTGTCCTCTCTATCCTCTCTTTGTCTGGAGAATGCCTACTCT
Source organism: Aepyceros melampus (assembly GCA_006408695.1). Lineage (NCBI taxonomy): Eukaryota > Metazoa > Chordata > Mammalia > Artiodactyla > Bovidae > Aepyceros > Aepyceros melampus. The sequence goes on along the minus strand of SJXQ01011208.1, from coordinate 26,255 downwards.
TCATAGGCACCACCTCCTCCAGGGAGCCCTCCTTGATAGCACAAGTGTCTCTGTGCTCCTGTGCTGTCCCCTTAGGCAACTCCTGTACTCCTGGGGGTGTGGGAAGACACACTCACCCCAAGATACACATGACTCACTGGACTGTGAACAACTTTGAGGGGTAGAGCACAGGTCTGATTCTCCTCCAAATGACCAAGGCCAGCTCACACTTAGCACAGGGCAAATGTTCAATATGTTGTTTTATTATTTTGGGGTCGCTAAGGGTCAAATAGCTGTGGGCCCTTTGAGACCTGAGAGTAATGGGCAGGAAGCTTCTCCAGGTCTCAGATAAAAAGTCAGAGGCAGCACATCAAATTCACATAGGAGAGCACAGCAAATGTTTCCAAATTTAACATAAATGCATATGTTTGTATAAATGGACATAAATAACTGAGATATACATAGATGTAGAGATATTGAATTTCTGTCTTTGGATATATTGTTTATATATCTCTAACATTTACTTAACACTTACCATATGCTAGGCATTTTCCCACAGGTTATCTCAACTATGACATAGATAGTGTGTTTTACTGAGGCACAGAGAGGTAAGTAACTTGTTTAAGGTCATGAATCCAACAAGTGACAGAGTCAGGCTTCATACCCTGGGCAATCTGGCTCTAGGGCCATGTTCTTCAGCACAATGAGATATAATACTTTCCTGATATTTCTTCCCTAAGAAAAATGGCAGATCATGGACTTGGGGCCACAGAAGCTGCTGCCCCAGGACTGGGTCATGGAGATGAAATGAAGGTTAACTGTTACATGTGTAGGAAAGGGAGGCACCCCCCCGCTTCCTGTTACGCACTTACCATGTCCCAGGCACTGGGGATGGGGACAGCAGTGAACGCGGAAGGGATGGCTTGGGAACAGGAATTGTAATATAATAGTGTAATATTATTTGCTGGATATTTACTAAGTGCCAGTGTTAATGCTCTATGTGTAGCATCTCATTCAAGCTACACAGCACTTAGAGGTGGGTACACTTTGGGCACCCATTTCACAGATAAGACAGTGGAGGGAGCGACTTGCTCAGGGTCCCTCAGGGAGATAAGGATAAAGCCAGGATTTAAGCCTTAGCTTTGGTGGTCAGTGGCTTAAAGAGAGGTCAGCCAGGTGTTGTGGCTACTCGCTGGTCAGCTCAAGGAGTCAGGGGTCATTCAGCTCAGCCAGCCTAGCCCAGACCTGGGGATGTTTCAATTAGCTCTAGACCTTACGCTTTAGAAAGAGCATTGTCAGATTGGGTTGAGTCCCATAAAGAGGGATGTCAGAAGCAGCCAACTGGAGGAACCAGGAACATTCCACCGAGAGAGGGGTTGGGGGCACATCACCGAGAGGCTGTCCGTCGGGCGGGATCTAGGCATACAGTGCAAGGAGTCGAAGAGCCACCACCAATTCTTTGGAAGGAAGTGGCTTCCCATTAATGGAAGCATTCCAACATGGTTGGATGATGACTATGGCTGTGGAGGAGGTTCTAGCATCATGTGAAAAACCAGATGACATGTGAGGTCCCTTGTGGCTCTGGAGCATAAATCTATGAATTCAATTCTGTCCTGGTTCCAAGACAGCTTATCCTAATATCCTCGAGTTTCTCAGAGACATAACATGATGGAGGAGAAACACGAGTTTTGGCAGCAAAAATGACTTCAAAACCATGCCTTCCCTACCTTGTAACTCTGGGCAGTTCCTACGTCACTAAAGCAGGTATAGCAACACTTACCTCAGAAGGTTGTGTGTGTGTGTGTGTGTGTGCTTAGTCACTCAGTTATGTCTAGTTCTTTGTGACCCCACGGACTGTAGCCTGCCAGGCTCCTCTGCCCATGGGGAGTCTCTAGGCAAGAATACTATAGTGGGTTGCCATGCCCTCCTCCAGGTACTTTCCTGACCCCAGGGATTGAACCCAGGTCTCCTGCATTACAAGCAGATTCTTTACCATCTGAGCCACCAGGGTAGCCCTCAAATGTTATGAGGAGGATTAAATGGAGCTATGTGCCTAGAACATATTAGGTGCCCAAGAAATGCTCATTTCTTTTTCTGAATGGGACCAAGAACCCAGGCTGAGGGGGATGGGGGGAGACCTTGATGATTTTATAAGTTGCTCATATTTAAGCCCATCCTGTGGTACAGAGGTACGGAGAAGCTGACTTGACTCGCCTGAGTTCACACAGCGAGCTGGAGAGAGCAAGAATGAGCCTAGGTCTCTCACTTCCCAGCTCAGAGACCTTTCCACTTCCCCTCATAGCATGGACAGGCTGGGAACATCACCTCCCCAATTCCAGGCCTCTGAAAAATGATCGACTTGGGGTGACTGACCTTGGAAGGCCCCTTCTCGCTCCCGGCATGGTAGCGTCAGTGGCATTCTTTCCACCCCACCCAGTGGCTGGGCTGTGCTGAGTGCTAACCAGCCGCCTCCAGAGCCCATGACGCGCGCCCAGATGGGGGACAGATGGCAGGAACAGGAGACGCCCAGGGACTGACCCCTGGTGCAGACTCTGTAGACACTAGCCCAGGGTCCCCCGCCCACCCACCAGCCTGGGCCCCAAGCCCACCTGTACAGCTGCCCCTCGCTGCCCAGCTGGAAGTGCTCATACTGGGCGTAGGCCTCGTTGCCTTCCCAATCTTGCAGCTCCACTCGCAGAGAGTAGGTTGCCCTGCTGGTGAGCTGGTGCACCACTTCATTGCCTAACCAGTGCTCTCCGGCTGGGTTGCCAAAGCCCTAGGAAGGGGAGAATGGGGGTGGGTTGCACATGGAGGACAGAGGCTAGGCCTCTGGTTAAGGATCTGGGCTGGGCCGGGCTCTGGGGACATTCACCCAAAGCCACTTTGCTAAATGACCAAGTTCATAAAGAATAGTGTGGGCAGGCCAAAGGGTGGAGCTCCCCAACTTCTAGAGTAAAATGACTAAGACTTTTGTAAATGTAAAAACCTGTTAAAAGCAATTGAAATCACATTTCTGTGAAGTTCAAGAACAGGTCAAAAAAAGTCTGTGGTGGTAGAAGTCAGAATAACCACCACTTTGGGGGTGTCTTGACTTGGAGGGGACACAAGGAGGTTTTCTGGGGTGCTGAGAATGTTGCATATCTATCTTTGAATGGTGGTCACATGGGTGAATACATATTCACTGAAAAGTCACTGAATCTTACTTGCACTTGGGATTTGTGCACAGAAATGCATGTATATTAAATCTCAATTAAAAACTAACTAAAAACTTAAATCAGCTTCATACATGGTAGAGCAAACTTTGTTCAGTGACATGGCAGCCACTGCAAATTTCAGTAACAGAAGTGTAAAACGAAGAGAACCCAGGTGGAAAGTGTCCCAAGGTGACAAGTATCCAACACCCTTAGCCAGGACAGTAATTCAGCACTAAGGACAGGGCACACCTAAGCCCCACTCCCCATTTTAGTACCACTGATCAGCCTAATGGTTTATAGTCAGCGCTCTTTTGTGTATTTCTGCTTTTGAGCACCCTCTTTCTTTTTGCCATTTGAATGTTTCTTTAAAACCCAATTGGTTTAAGAACAGTCATAGCTTAATTTGGTATTTATTTTCAAGTATTAATCAAATGGACAGCAAGCAGACACACAAAAAATAGTATTGTTATATTTCCGTTTGAGTATCTTTTTCTATTTCTTTTGCTCTTAAAAACTTTAAGAGCTTTTAAGTCAGCTTGCCAAAAATCCTTTACTCAAAATGTAATTAAAAAATTGGAAGACAATCAGCACTATCCCTCATCTTGTAAAATGCATGGGGTCTTTGAGCCAGCAATTCTGCATTAAAAAATCTCTCTTGCAGATGTAGTCATGTGTGTTAAGACAAAGACATTCATTTAAGCAGTGCATCCAGGGGTGGGCAGCAGGGGTTGCTTTTTTTCTGTTCCATTTTTTGGTATTTAAAATTTTTCCAGCAACGTGTATCTTTTCCAAAAATTAAAATAAAATGAAAGCTAAACTTTTGTTTTTAGGATATAGGTCAGGACTTGCAAAAAGAAGGTTCAATTTTGAGTGTTGGAGTCCTTGACAGTACGTGTGCGCTGGCCAAACCTGTTTGAAGGGAGTTGATTTAGGCAGGCTGATTTTTTTTTTCTGAGAAGGGTTGAGGACAAACCAGATGCCTGCCCACACCCCACATCCTGCCCCAGGTTTCAGGACTGACAAGATCCTCCCCAGGGCAGCCATGTTACCTGTTTGTAATCCTTCCAGTTCCGTTGGAAATTCACACTGCCATTCTCACGGCGCTGAATGAGGGTCCACCCACCTCCACTGGCCTCCATGTCACAGAACACCTGGGAGAATTGAGAAGGTGGGGAGTTGGAAGCCCCTAGTGGCAACCAGAGCTAGGTCTGGGCCAGCCTGAGGGTCATCTGACTGACAGAACATCACAAAGCAATCACTGAGCTTGGTGGTCAAGGGCATCACACAGATCCAGGCCCAAACCCTTCCTTTCTTCATTTGTCAAACGAGGATGCTAATACCTTCATCTTTTTGTGCCTTAGGTTCTCATCTGCACACTGGAATTGTGAGAATTAGATGAGTCATCCATCTAAAGAACAGAACTCAGTAAACAGAGGCTTTTCATTCACTGTTACTGCAGGGTTCCTTTAAGAATGAAATGCCAAGAGGTGTAAAGTGCTTGATATATGGCATAGACTCAGGAAATGTTACTACAGGGGCTCCCTGGTGGCCTAGTGGTTAGGATTCAGTGCTTTTATTATGGAGGCCTGGGTTAAATCCCTGGTTGGGGAACCATTCTGCATGCCACACGGTTGGGACAAGATACAAAAAAAAAAAAAAATGTTATTACATTTGGTGAACAAATGTGTTCTGAGCACTTAGTAGGTAGCAGGCTCCATTCAAGGCATTGAGAATGCCAATATGGATGAGACAAAGAGCTCATTCTTTTGAAGAGCTTACCATCCGTTGCAATCACATCTTTCAGTTTAACTTTTGTTTACATATTAATTTTTCAGCCAGTTCAGTAGATTTCAATGTTTGATGAGGAAATACTTGGTGTCTAGTCCCATACGATTAATAGACAAATCAGACAAATGAGAGATAAATCAACCCCCAGGGCTGGTTTGATCTAGGAAGCTAGCAGATTGATATGGTTAGCAGGTCTGATACAGCTGGAAGACTACTGAATATGAACATCTGGGCAGCTACAAGATGAGTTCCCAAGAAAGTGTCAGGGGCAGCCCTGGAAGGCTTCCCAGGGGAGTGGCATTGGAACAAGGCTTTGGATGTTGCTATGCCTGCCAGATAGAGATGAGTGGAAACAGCATTTCCAGTGGAGGAGGGGAGTAGCTGGAATAAGGTTCTGAGATGTTAAAGGTCTGTTCAGGAGAGAAGAGAGTGGTATGTGTTGTGAGAGTAGCAGAAGTTGCAGGAAGGGAAACTGAGGTCCAGAAAGGGGAAAGTACTTGCTCAAGGTGAATGAGTCAAAGTAAAGCTGAAGTTTGAGCCCTGATCTCTTACCTCCCAGGCCAGCTCTTCCCTCTCTATCAGTGTTCCCAAATTTTAGCTATTCACACTTCCCAAATCCCACCATAGCTGAATTTACTTAATTTCGTATAAAATATTTACTTTAAAAGTGGTGTCTTTTTTCACTTAATACTCAGACTGAATGTATCTTAAAAAGGATATCTCACACTCTTCCACTTTTGGGTTTGGCCCCCAAACCATCCCTCCTGACATCCACATTTTGCCTTGACTGCCCTCCCTCCACACATTTGATAACTGGTCCTCAAAGTTCAGGGTCTCCATCAGCCCCAGTCCCTAATATCCCACATGGAACAAGCTAGAAAACATCTGCTTTAACCGCATGATCTGACCCCTGATTGGGTCACCCCTACCTTCTCTGGGATCTCAGATGTTGGACAAGGCCTGAAGTGACTGTGGGGAGCAGGTGGGGGTGAGCAGGGTCCTTTGGCTCAGCACCCTCTGATAGCCTCAGCCCCCAAGGAGCCCCCTAACCTTTCTGGGCTCTGTCACATTGGCCACATGGATGGTGTAGATGCCACTGGCATTGGCCCCAAAGCGCTGGATCTCTGCACAGTCCTGGAACACCTGTTCAGCTGCCCTCATGGAGGCTGCAATGGGACAAGGTGAAAACAATTAGCAGAGAGTAAAACGCTTCCCAAGTGGCTCAGTAGTAAAGAATCCACCTGCCAATGCAGAGACACAGGAGATTCAGTTTCGACCCCTGGGTTGGGAAGATTCCCTGGAGGATGGCAACCCGCTCCAGTATTCTTGCCTGGAAAATCCCATGGGCAGAGGAGCCTACAGACTAGTCCATGATGTCACGAAGAGTCAGACACGACTGAGCATGAATGTAATTGATGAAGGTGGGTGTGCCTTAGTGATAAATAATTCACCTGCCAACGCAGGAGATGCAGGTTCGATCCTTGGGTCAGGAAGATCCCTTTAGAAAACTTATGAAATTTTGCCTAGCTAAAAATTTATGACAAATTTTGATTCTACTTATTTGACTTAGTATGAATAGAACAGTATATTTCTAATTTAAAAGAAAACAGACACACAACAAGCAACAAAGGTTTACTGTATAGCACGGGGAACTATGATAAATATCTTATAATAATCTATAATGGAAAATAATCTGAAAAATTATATATGTGTATATGTATAACTGAATCATCTTGCTGTATACCTAAGACACTGTAAGTCAATTATATTTCAATAAAATATATATATTAAAAAAAAAAGTAACCCACTCCAGTATTCTTGCCTGGAAAATCCCATACAGGAAAGCCTGGTAGGCTACAGTCCATGGGGTTGCAAAGAGTCAGACGTGACTGATCAACTAAATAACAAGGTGAGAGGGAAAGGGCCAGGTGGGCACTCCTGCCTGCTCTGCGCCAGGTTCTGAGCTGGGAGATGTTGGGGACACAGAATGTATTGGGCCCAGGAAGGTTTCCTAGAGGAGCTGACAGTTAGTTGGGACCTGGACGAGGAGCAGGGACTGCCCAGGTGTGGAAGGGAGGATTGTCTCAGGCTGAGGGAACAGCAGAGGCACAGGCTCCGATGTGGGGAAAAGACTGCCGTGTGCTGGGCTTGGGGTGTGGTGAGGGGAATTTGGGGCTTCCCAGGTGAAGCTAGGACTTCCCTGATAGCTCAGTTGGTAAAGAATCCACCTGCAATGCAGGAGACACTGGTTCGATTCCTGGGTCGGGAAGATCCCCTGGAGAAGGGATAGGCTACCCACTCCAGCATTCTGGCCTGGAGAATCCCATGGACTGTACAGTCTGTGGGGTTGCAAAGAGTCGGACATGACTGAGTGACTTTCACTTCACCAGGTGGTGCTAACTCTAGTACTCTTGCCTGGAAACTCCAATGGACGAAGAGCCTGATGGGCTGCAGTCCATGGGGTCGCTAAGGGTCGGGCACGACTGAGCGACTTTCACTTTTCACGCTCATGCATTGGAGAAGGAAATGGCAACCCACTCCAGGGTTCTTGCCTGGAGAATCCCAGGGACGGAGGAGCCTGATAGGCTGCTGTCTACAGGGTCGCAGAGAGTTGGACACGACTGAAGTGACTTAGCAGCAGCAGCAGGTGGTGCTAGTGGTAAAGAACCCGCCCGCCAATGCAGGAGATGTAAGAGACGTGAGTTCAATCTCTGAGTGGGAAGATCTCCAGTATCCTCGCCTGGAGAATCCCATGGACAGAGAAGCCTGGCAGGCTACAGTCCATGGGGTTACAAAGAATTGGACAGTACTGAACTGACTTAGCACGCATGCACGCGCGTGCGTGCGCACACACACTCACACACGCGCACACACACACACGGGAAATTTGCCTGAGACCACAGAGAGGAGATGATTCACACCCTGATCTCAGCCCTCTAGCTGTTCGATGAACTAGAAAGTGTCATCAAGGAAGGAGAGACAGGTCTTGAGATTTCAGTCTTGAACATGGGGCTGAGGAGCACAGACTGTGGCAAGAAAGAGTGCTCTGAGAGATTAGGACAGAGACTGGGAGGGATGAGACTCAAAGCAGGAAGGCCAGAGATGAGGCTGTTACAGTCTTTCAGAACAGGTAACTAGGGCTCCAACTCCACTGAGGTACTTCTCCATTTCATAGATTAGAAAACTGAGGCCCAAGAGTGAGGTAACTGGCGCAAGGACACACGGCTGGATTGCGTGGGAAGGGATGAGCAGGGCTTGCCTTCTCTCTGGGTCTCACTGGGGAGCTGTCCTTAGAGCTCCCTCGGGGTAGGTGGCCAGGGTCCCCTCCACAGTCCACTCTACCAGCATTTCCTAGGTGAGCCCCTCCCCTACATTCTGCTTTCCCTGGGAGCTGACCATTGGCCTTAAGAGAGGATATTAATATAATGGTCAAATTCCACCAGGGCTCTGGGCGCTCCAGGCTTAGCAAGAAAAAAGTGACTATTGGTAAATAAATGATTCAAATCCCCTCTCTGGCTCCTTTCGTGGAATCCATTAGAGCTTTAGGCTATGAATCCACCAGAGTTCAATCTTTGGGTAGGCGGGTATCCAATAACTAATAATGTTAGTCACTCAGTTTTGTCTGACTCTTTGCGACCCCAAGGACGTAGTCCGCCAGGCTCCTCTGTCCATGGAATTCTCCAGGCAAGAATACTGGAGTGGGTAGCCATTCCCTTCTCCGAGGAATCTTCCCGACCCAGGGATCTAACCCAGATCTTCCACATTGCGGGGAGATTCTTTAATGTCTGAGTCACTAAGTTTAAGGTGGGTATCCATGGACAGGGCTAAACTTCCAGGTGGATTGGTATCCTGACCAGGGACAAACCAGGAAGCTACCAACTGTGTGACTTCCTGTTTTTGGCTTCATGCTTGAACCTGGATCCTGGATCTTGGGGCTGAGGCCCTGTTGAAAGGAGGCTATTATTCTCAGATCGCAAATGAAGAGACAAAAGCCCCCAAATCCATCCCAGCCTCAGTCTGTGCAAAAACATTCCCTGGACGGGATCTCATGGTCTCACTGGCCAGGCCCCTGGTCCCTGGGGAAGGGAAGCAGACATTGGGCCACAACTGGAGACTGGGTTGGCAGTGAGCCTGTGGGGTGAGGTGTTGGCCCCAGGCCCCATGCCTTTGGCTGAGCTACAGGATGAATTTAGGCAGCCTCATTGCCACGGCTCTATGCACAAGCTAGTGATGGGTTCGGGTCACTGTTAATTATGGACGGTATCCACCTCTCTAGCCTGTGGCAACCTCAGACCTTTTCAAACCTCCACCTCGTGGGGGTGCCCAGCTTCGATGGCGCTATGGTGCTGTCCTCTGCCTCCATGTTGCTGCCAGCCACAGCGTCTGGAATCCATCACTATTGTTTGACTCCTGTGCCTTAATGGCTGTCCAGCTCCCCACTACAGTGACCCAGCTGCAGTAGGAACCCTTTCCCTGTTTTCTCTCACCAAGCCATTCTCCCCTCCCTGGTTCCAATCACGCTTCCTAAAAGTTAGTCCCTAGAAAATGAGTTAGTCTCACCCTGTTCAAAACCCTCCTGTGGCTCCCTGCAGCCCTCAGATTAAAGTCTCCTCTCCTGCGAACGGCCTTTTAGACCTTCCATTGTCTGGAAAAGACCCTGAAGCTGGGAAAGGTTGAAGGCAGGAGGAGAAGGGGTGACAGAGGATGAGCTGGTTGGATGACATCAGTGACCCAACAGATACGCGCTTGAGCAAACTCCGAGGGATGGTGAAGGACAGGGAAGCCTGGTATGCTGCAATCCATGGGGTGGCAAACAGTCAGACACAGCTGAGTGACTAAACAGGTCTGGAAACTTCCGGAACACTGCTAGCAGGGCACCTAGCGCATACCAGGCACTTAACACATATGCGATTCCTCCTCCTTCCCTCAGAGACCCCCAGAGGGCGGCTAGCCATTGTGGAACGATGCCGTTCACTGGTGCACCCCCAGCACCCAGCACTGGGCTGGCTCAGTAAGTGCTTGTTGACTGAGTGCCTGACTCTGGAACTGAGTGATTGAAGTCGGCCCCATTAGAAGTGGGGGCTGAAACTGATCCAGAAGTGCCTCTCCGCTTGGGGGCGAGAGAAGTCCGTGCGGGGTGGGGTGGGGCTGAATCCAACCTCTCCATTCTGTAGACAGGGAAACTGAGGCCTGGGGATGAGGGGGCAAGCGCAAGCAAGCGGGGATGGAGGGTGGATCCTGGAATCCCCAACTTGTCAGTCTGGGTAGGTGGTGTCCTTCTTATCACCACCCCAGTTGAACAGATGGGGAAAGGGAGACCAAGAGAGGGATGGGGCATGCTCAAGGTCACTCATGGAGTCAGGAGAAGGAGTCTGGACTGGTTCCTTTTAGGACTGTGGTTGTTGTCACCATGATGACTACTCTTTGTTGGTTCTGTTTCATGGGTGGGGGCGGGGATGGTCCTTCCTGCAGTGGCTGCCAGAACAAGCATGACAGGGCGGAGGGTAAGCGGGGTCTCCCTCCCCTCTGCTGCCCTCCTCCCACGCCCGGGGCGCCCCGGTCGCTCACCCGGGCCCTGGGCCAGGACGCGGGCCAGACGCTGCACCGACTGGAGCAGCTGGAGCTGCTGTCGCTGCAGGAGGCTGGAGTTGCTGCTGGCGGCGCGCAGCGTGCGCTCGAGGCCGGCGAGGGCGCCGCTCTGGCGGCCCAGCAGGCGCCGCAGCCGCTCCTTCTCGCCGCGGAGGCTGGCCAGCTCCGCCTGCTGCTGCGTCTCCAGGGCTTGCACCCGCGTCTCCAGCGCGCTGCAGGGAAGGGAGGGGGCGCACAGGGGTGAACCCGCCGCCCACACCGTGCAGGCACAGTCAAGGACTTTTCCCTGGGTCCTCGGGTGAGGCTCAGACCGCACCGAGGCTCGGAGAGGTAGCGTCCTGCCTAGGGTTCCACAGCCGGGAGGTCCATCCCCACGGATAGCAGAGTGAGGAAGGGAGGAAAGAGAGAGCTGGCCCTCGAGTAAAATGCCTTAGGGTCCAGTAGAGGAAACAGATGGGGTGGGAGGGACACACCAGCAACCAGGTAGCCGTGATCAAATCCCAAATATGTGTATCCTTTGACCTAGCAGTCCACTCACCACAGACAACTTCCAGGGGGCATGGACAAGCATGTCCTTTGGGGGAGTCAGCTGTAATAGGGAAAAACAAAACAGCCAAAATGCACAACAGCCAGGAGTGGCTGAGGCTGCTCTGTTCTGGTTTCCCTGGAAATGACCTGGAGCAGTTCTGAAGAGCAAGGAGGCTGAGCTCAGCTGTGCAGAAGGGAAAAGAGGCCAGGGACTTGGAGTGGCACATCACTGCCTCTAGTCGAACCCCGCATGTGAGAAATTAAAAGAGAAAGAAAAAGCTATTAATGTAAATTGCTGAGGGATACTCGGGAGCTTATAGGAAGAGGCGTGGATAGACATAAGGAAGGACATGGGGTACCTGTGTTTATAGAGAATGAAAGAAAATCCACTAAGTGCTGGTACTCTGTGGAGCAGGTTTGAACAGATGGAAATGAAAAGAAAGGGGTGGGTGGAGGGGGCCAACTTTCCTTTTCCTTTTGTAGAAGTGTCTATTGTCTGAGGATATAATCAGCATGAGGCATTTTTGCAATGAGTTTTTTTTTAAAAGAGAGAAATTTTTGACTCAGCTTTTGCACTTCTGGCATTTTGTCCTACAGATTTGTTCACATGTGTGTTCAATAAGGTATGGGAACAATATTCATAGCCCCACGTGTTGGAATCATGAGACTAGAACAACCTCAGTACCCATTAATTGGGCACTGGGAAATATATCTGGGGACAGGCGTCCAGTGGAATATTATGCAGCTGGAGAAAAGAATGCACAAGTGTGTCACACAGTTATGGAACCATCTCCAGGATAATTGAAAAAAAAAAAAAACACGAAAATATCATCATGCCAAAGAACAGTATGTTCCACTTGGGTTTAAAAAGGAGACTGCAAGGAGATCCAACCACTCCATTCTAAAGGAGATTGGTCCTGGGTGTTCTTTGGAAGGAATGATGCTAAAGCTGAAACTCCAGTACTTTGACCACCTCATGTGAAGAGTTGACTCATTGGAAAAGACTCTGATGCTGGGAGGGATTGGGGGCAGGAGGAGAAGGGGACAACAGAGGATGAGACGGCTGGATGGCATCACTGACTTGATGGATGTGAGTTTGAGTGAACTCTGGGAGTTGGTGATGGACAGGGAGGCCTGATGTGCTGCAATTCATGGGGTCGCAAAGAGTCGGACACAACTGAGTGACTGAACTGAACTGAACTGAAAAAAGGGACTATGCACACATATTTGCCTCTGCTGCCAGTGGGTGGGTGGCTGAGAGATGAAGCAGAGGGAGATATTTTCTTATGCACGATGCTATGCCAACCATTCTCCAGTCTAAGAAAATGAGTCCAGCCAGGGCTGGAGGAATTTCCCTGGACCCCAGATCTATGCCTCAGGAAGAGAGAGGATTTGGGCACACCTGAATTCTAGAATTTTAGCTGTCCCATGGGCCAAGCACATATTGATGACACCCTCCATCTTCACTGGTTTCTGTGTGTGGTAGTCGCTCAGTTGTGTCCAACTCTTTGCAACTCTATGGACTGTAACCTGTCAGGCTTCTCCGTCCATGGGATTTTCCAGGCAAGAATACTGGAGTGGGTTGCCATTTCCTTCTCCAGGGGATCTTCCCAACCCAGGGATTGAACCCAGGTCTCCCCCATTGTGGGCAAACTCTTTACCATTTTAGGCACCAGGGAAGCCCACTGGGGACTCACTGGTTTCCAGGCACTTTAATTTAGTTCAAAGTCATTGGTAGTGTCCCAGTGCTTCCCCCTTCCCCTGGGGTGGGGAGCAAGAATAAGGAGGTACACAAACTATCATTAATGGTCCCCAGATCACAGGGAGCTTGAGGATCCTTGAGTCCTTATCTTGACTCAGCATATAAGCAACAATAACATCTCATTCTGTACATAGGCCTGTGACTGCTTACCTGTGTGGGTTTTGCTTTCTCCTCCAGCCTGAGCTTGGCAGTTTTTTCTCCACTCAGCTCGAAACTGAGATGAAATCAGCTTCAGAGGTCCATGTTTCTGCCTTATCTGTACCCCAGGACTCTTTCTTTGTAATTTAAAGGGTGTTCCCTTTGTGTTTATTTGCTTATAAATGCTGAGCCTCTCTGCTAATACAGACAAGAAACATATCACTGTGGTTGTTTCTGGGAAGGAGAGGAGTTGGTAGGGGAGATTATATTTATTTATTTACAGATATGTAGATCAAATTAAGATGTACAGGGTGAATTGTATGGTATGTAAATGGTGGTTCAGAAAAGCTGTTAAAATCTATAAAATAAATAAAGGAAGATAGAAAAGAAGGAAAGAAAGAGAGAAAGAAGAGAGGAAGAATCAGGGTGTCCCAAGTCCCAGGAAAATGCCTGTCTCCTGTCCCCTCTCAGGACAGGATGGTCCAGCCCCATGCCTGCCTAGCCCCTAGCCTCAGCCTCAGCTAAGCCCCAGTGTCCACCTTCACTCTAACTCTAGTCTGATCTCCTACCCTGGTTTCAGGCCTTGCCCTAGCCTGGCCACGTCCCAGCTCTAGCTCCAGCCCCAGTGCCCCCTCACTCCAGTCTTCAGGCCTCTATCTCTGGCCCTAACCCCCATCCTGGGCACTAGCTCAAGTCCACCTTTTCATTTTGCCCCCTACCCCCCGACAGAGCTCAGGCTGGTTCTGGGGCTCACCCCGGATCCCCAGCCCACTTGGGTCCCAGCCCAGCCCTGGAGCTCAGCCCTGGTCCCTGCCCCTGCCCCGTGTCAGGGTGCCAGTGCCCACCTGTTGTGGCCCTGCAGCCGGTGGAGCTCATGGCCCTGCAGCAGCAGCTGCTTCTCCAGCTTGTTGGTGGACAGTGAGGTCTCCAGCAGCTGGATCTCCATTCGGGAAGTCTGGTTCAGGACCTGCCCCAACAAGGGAGATGGGGAGAGGGGGCTTTGTAAGCCCTTCAGGAGCCCTGCCTAGCAGCCACGCACTTGACCTCAGGCCCTGCCATTCCAGAAACTTGCTCACCTATTTACACCCTCTCACTCATAGACCCTAATGTCGTGGTCCTTTCTTTCATTCTGCCTTGTTTCTGGAAATTCTTTCCCAACCCGTGCACAGACCATGACGCCTAACTAGGCTTGTGATTATCTTAGGTTTGCTCTTCCCCACCCCTGTACATGGCAGTTCCATTCCCCTGCCATGTATGTGGGAGGAACCACCCTTGACCTCCCCCCCAATATCTAATGCATCAGCAATTAGATATTTGCTCCACCTTCCCAATGGTTACATGACCACTCTCCTGCCCCTCCATGACCCGCTTGGCCCTGACCTCCATCTCTCACCCTGTGTCCTGTACTGGCCTCTTCACAGGGCTCCCTGTCCCTGAGCCTGTCCTCTACAGGCCTCTGTCTGCTTGGTAGTCTGGGGTAGACTTTTAAAATGTGGACCCTCTGCTCAAAATCCTCCTGTGGCTCCCACCTCACGTGGTGGTCGCCGGCAAAATCCTGTAATGCCATCTGCCCCATCACCTCTGGCGCTGGCCCACCAGTCTCCCTGGGTCGCTCCAGCCATCGTGGCCTCCTTGGTGTTCCTGGAGCTTGCCAGCTCTGTTCCACCTCCAGGTCTTTGCACATACTGCTCTCCTTGTTGGGAAGGCTGTTCTAGCAAGCCTGACCCCAACCCTACCTTCCCAGCAGTGCCTTCCTGGCTGTATTATCTAAGCTTGCAACTTGTCCCTCTTGCCACTCCTGGCATACACTCTCCACCAGTCATCTCGTCCTTGCTATTTTCTCCCTAGCACTATCACTGTCTCATACACATGTTATTTATCCTGTTTGTTTTCTTGGCGCTCATTAGAAGGAAGCTCCAGGGGGTATGGATGCATACCTATTTTATTTACTGCTGTAAACTAGAACCAGGCATCTCCAACAGTGATTGGCACAGAGTAAGTTTTAAGAAACACGTGGCCCTTTGTCAGCTGTCTTTTCAGCCATTCATTTACTCACCCTCTCACTTATTCCTGTCCCTTTCCTTCCTCTCTCTCTGCTACTCCCTGTGGCCTCCTCTTTCAGAGCTGTCTTCCCCCTGAGGTCTAATTTGTTATCCACATTTTCCTGAAGTGCTGTGAGCCCCCTGAGGGCAGGTGTGTGTGTGCTGAATCCCAGCTTGGATCAGACATGGGAATCACAGAGGCGAAGAGCCAAACCCAGTGTCTATCGTCCCCCCTCTTCCTGCTCTGGGCTCATGACCTGGTGGGAGACAGTTCTGTGATGGGGTCATCAGGGAGGGATCCCAGGGGGCTGCAAGGTCAGAGGAGGCTCTGACCTTCCCCAAAGGGTCAAAGCAAGATGACTAGGGTTATGAGCCAGCCTGGCCAGCCACCGTGCTCCCAGTACCACCCCCTCACCCTCTAGTACCTGAGCCTCGACGTCGGTCAGCTTGCGGGTCTGGGCAGTGGTCTGGGTCAGGAGACTGGTGCCCAGCTCCAGCATGGTGGCTGTCTGGTTCTGGACCATGTGCTGCTGGGCCTGTGCGAGCTCCACCTCAGGTTCATCTGGATGTATCTTTCCAGCTGTGAGGAGATAGACGGTGCACTGGGGTCATGGGTAAGCATTAGGGGAAGCTTCCTGTCCCTTCCATATGTCCCCTGGAAGGACATAGAGCAACTAGGGAAGGTCTTGATGCTAGGTCAGGCTGCCATCACCTCTTGCTTACTCTATTTGTTGCTTTCTCCTCAACCTCTCTGCCTCCATCCTTGTCCCATACACAGCCCATTCTCCACTCAGCAGCCGGAGGGATCCTGTTAAACTGAAGTCAGATCACACTTCTCCTCCATTCAGAACCCTCCCAGGGTTCCTATCTCACCAAAGTCTTCCTTGGAAAAGTCAGGGAGGAAAAGCCAAAGTCTTTCCTGAGTGCAGGTGCCTTTATGATCTGGTCTCTTGCTACCACTCTGGTTTCCTCTCCTAGTCTCCCTCACTCCACTCCAGACACCCTTCCAACACAGCAAGCATGGCCCTGCCTCAGGGCCCTTGCACATGCTACTCCCTCTCGTCTGGATCCTACCACCCCACACCATCTACAAGGCTCTCTGCCTCATGTCATTTCAGTTCTCTTCCAACCCCTTATCAAGCCCCAGCTTTGTATTACATATTTATTTGTTTATTGCCTTTTAAAACTTGCTCTTGACATGTTAATGCCATGAAGCCAGGAGCTTCATCTTGCTCTTCACGTTATCTCCATATCTAGAACAGTGCTTAACATACAGTGGGTGTTCAAAAAAAAAAAAAAATGTGTTCAATGAGTCACTAAGAGGGGAAGCAGCAATTGTCATCATAGTCCCCAACGTCATACCCATGACCTAGCTTCGTAGGACTGAGCCAACAGCGGGAAGAGGGGATGTATCTTTCCCTATACCAGAGTTTGCAAGTCCATCCATCAAACCGGACTTTTATTTTCTGGCCCCCTCCAAATGTGAAATGGAGTTGAACTGGCCAGTCTCCAAGGGTCCTCTCAGCTCAGATATCTTGGAATCTGACAAGCTAATGTTCATTTCTTTGACAGGCTGCTTTTTCCCAAGAGCAGGAGAAGCTGGCATGAGACCAGGATCAAATTGCAAAGGTGAACGGCCTGTTCTCAGGGCTCAGTGCCTGAGGACAGAGAGCCGGTGCCCCTCCTCCACTCGCTCTCCATTGGGCATATTTGCTGGCCTCTCGCCACCATCTCGATCCCCCAGCTCTGGCTCCTTCCCATCCCCTGTCACTCAGCCCTCCAGGAGGTCCAACAGGGCAGCTCCCAAGGTTCCTGGGAAGACTGGTGCTTCCCAGGGAGATGGGGTGACCTTGGCTGGGGGTCAGGCTTCAGCTGCTTCTTCCTTAGTCTCTTCATCTCTCTTCCATCTCAACTGTCTGCTCCCATACCTCCTTCACCTCTGTGCTTTCTAAGGGGGCATGGCTCGTTGTAGTGCAATGTCAAATCCTGAAGGGGGCGCAAGTGGTGTCGATCAGAGGCTTCTTAAAGCGCGTCCTTGAGCCCAGCATCACCAGGGAGCTTGTGAGAAATGCAAGTTTCCAGATCCAGACCTACAGAATCAGAAATTCTGGGGAGAGACTCAGCCAACTGATGCTTGCTCAAGTGGAGAGGTCACAAAGGGGACTTGAAGACCAGGGAGATAAGTGTGTCTGAACTTCTCAAGCCTTTGTCCCTTTGACCCCCTTCTTTCCTCTCCTGCCCCAGCCTCTGCAACAGGCAAATGTGTCCAAGGGTCCCTAGTTAAAAATTAAAGAAAAAAAATATCCTTGACTCCACAGATTCCCTCCATCTGTGTCTCCAATTTCTCTGCTCACCCCCAAACAACGTAACTTCTTGAACAAATTATCTCCATTTTTCCCTCCCTCTCCATGCTTACCTTAAAAAAAAAAATATTATTATGGTGTTCTTCACACACACACATTCACACAGCATAAATAATAGTATAATAAAATCTGTGTATTTACTACACTCAAGAAAAAAAATACAACACATATGGTTAAATCCTGTGCACCACTGACCTGTCCTCAGCCCTGGAGAGACTCTTTAACACACCTATTGTAACTGTCTTTGATGAGTGTGGTCAGCAGCCACTTCTGTGTCCTCAGCTTACTCTCCATCTCAGCAGCAGTCACACATGTGGCCACTCTCTTTTTCTGGAAGTACTTCCCAGTTATACCCTCTAGTCTTCCTTCTCCCCTCCCTATTCGTTCCCCCTCCCCTCCCATCACCCCCTATCTGATTCCTTTTTCAGGCTTCTTGGGGGGTCTCATGCCCTAGTCCCCCTGGGTGCTCTCTCTGTAGGTCACAGGTGCCTAACTGGGGACCACTGGGCCTGTGAAGAGAATTGGGGGTCCATGAACTTGGGTGAAAGAATAATTACATTTTTCTTTTTTGTTCACTAACCTGTAATAAAAATTTGGCATTTCCTTCAATTATGAGCCAAGGTCCCAAATCATAACACTGTTAGCCGATCCTACAACTGGGCTTCCCCATAGCTCAGCTGGTAAAGAATCCACCTACAATGCAGGAGACCCCAGTTCAATTCCTGGGTTGAGAAGATCTGCTGGAGAAGGAATAGGCTACTCACTTCAGTATTCTTGGGTTTCCCTGGTAGCTCAGATGGTAAGAGTCCACCTGCAATGTGGGAGACCTGGGTTCGATCCCTAGGTTGGGAAGATTCCCTGGAGAAAGGAAAGGCTACCCACTCCAGTATTCTGGCCTGGAGAATTCCAAGGACTGTATAGTCCACGGGGTCGCAAAGAGTTGGACACAACTGAGCGGCTTTCATTTTCAGTTATGAGCAGAGATTCCAAATCATAACACTGTTAGCTGATCCTACAACTTCATTACCAACAGAAATCACAAATATTTCCTATCACAGCATAGATATTACAGTGTCATAAAATACCAGTCATGACTTCAGAATAATGGACATTCTCAAACCCATCACTGGGTAATGTTAAAACTGCAGCACATTATAATCACAATGTCAGTAGGTGTTCTTATTTTATGCATTTGAAAGCAATATTCTGGACTTCTCTGGTGGTAGAGTGGATAAGAATCCGTCGGCCAATAAGGGGACACGGGTTCGATCCCTGGCCCAGGAAGATTCCACATGCTTTGGAGCAACCAAGCCCGTATTCCCCAACTACCGAGCCTGCAAGCTCTAGGGTCCACAAGCCACAAGTACTGAGCCCTCATGCTGCAAGTACTGAAGCCTGTGCGCCTAGAGCCCATGCTCTGCAACAGGAAAAACTACCACAATGAGAAGCCCACAAACTGCAACAGAAAGTAGCTTCTGCTCTTCAAAACTAGAGAAGAAAGCCTGCAGGCAGCCACGAAGACACAGTGCAACCAAAAAAAATACGTAAATAAAAAAAAAATTTTTTTAAGTAATATTCTGAAAAAGTATCCATAAGCTCCACTCAGGACCAGCAGCCCAACTCCCCAAACTGAGACCCAGAAGACTTGCCTAAGGTCACCAGCTGATGGCCTGGGTTTCAAGACTCCCTGCCCAGGGGTTCCTCAGGTCTGCACAGCAGGGCTGGGGCCTCAGGGTAGCTTGGGGTCCTCTCTAGTAATGGGAACCCCCTAAGCACTCTTATTAGTCCCCTATTTGTTCTGTGGCTGCAAAAGGCTGGGTGGGCGAAGGCCACCTATAGCTGGGACCCATCACTCAACTTGCCATGCAGTAATGTCAGCCTGTGTGTGGGGGCTGGGTCCAGCCCAGGGCTCAGGCACCAGCTGGAAGGGTGGGAAGGGAAAAGTCCTCATGGAAGGGCAAACCCCAGATGGGATCTGCCCCAGCCCCCCAGCCCCACTCAGGACTGGACCTGCACATTCTCTGTCACCCTCCTGCTGGTAAACTCTCAGGGCTGAGACGGGAAAGAGGGGGCCTGCATCTCCACCACACCCCTCCCCCTGCCCGCCACCTCCGGCCTGCAAAGAGGTTGATCTTTGGCCCTTGAGCTGCCCCCTTCTCGCCTTGGCCCTGAGTTTGGTTCTGGCTCTACTGCGTCCAAGCGTGGGCCTCTAGCAGTTGAAGGCTGCCTTTCCTTGAGCTTCACTTTACCAACCTGTGACACAGGGGCAGTAAACCTGCTTCTTTTGTGGGAGGAAGCATTTGAAAAGGGCCGTGAAGGAAAGGAAATAGTTTTGATAGACAGAGCCTGGGGGAGGAAGGAAGGAACTCTGGATAGAATACAGCTGAGCACATAGGCAGGAGAGTCTCAGTGGCCAAGGAGATCTGCTGAAGTCTGCTTTTTTCCTGCATTATCTAAATGAAAAAGACTTCATCTGGTAAATGGATAAGCAATTGTGGCCCACTCATCCAATAAACTCTACTCAGCAATAAAAAGGAATGAATTACTGATGCATTCAACAGCAAGGAGGCACCTCCAATTAGACTGCATTGAAAAAAGCCAGACTTAAAAGGTTACAGACTGTAGGATTCCATTCATATGACTTTCTGGAACAGTCAGAATCACTTGTTGCTAGAGGCTGAGGCCCAGGGGTGGGGATTCACAGCAAAGGGACACAGGGGAACTTTTGGGGGGTGTTGGTAATATTTTGTGTTGTGTGACGGTGGTTACATGATGATATACATTTGTTAGACTCATAGAGCTGTACATTAAAAGGGTGAATTTCACTGTATGTGGACTATATCTCAATATAAAACAAATCCACCAACACAAGGTTCTATAAAATGTCCCATATAAAACATGTGTTATAATATGTGTTATATATAGATATGGGCTTCCCTGGTGGATCAGACGGTAAAGAATCTGCCTGCAATGCAGGAGACCTGGGTTCGATCCTTAGGTTGGAAAGATTCCCTGAAGAAGGGCAGGGCAACCCACTCCAGTATGCTTGCCTGGAGAATCTCAAGGACAGAGGAGCCTGGAAAGATACAGTCCATGGGAAACGTATGTTATAAATGTGTTTCCTCAACCTAATCCCTCACCTTCTGAATTTCATTTATGTAGTCAAAAAATTATTTCTTGAGTACCTATTATATGCTAGATCCTGTTTTAGGTACTCAAGAATAAGGAATGAACAAAACTGGCAAGCTTTCTGATTCCAGGACACTTCCTTTGACTATAACAGTTAAATTCCAATAGGATGAATGCTACAAAGAAAATAAGACAAGGTAGTGAGTGGGGTCAGGGGCATGGTTAGCCACAATGGCAGGGAAATGCTCAGCAGAGAGGGCCATCTGAGCTGAGCCGACGTGAAAAGCCAGCTGTGGGAAAGTCAGGAGGAAGGGAATTCCAGGAGGGAAAGGCAGTGCAAAGGCCTCAAGATGGGAATGTGTCTGGTGTGTCAGAGAATCAACAAGATCAATAACAACAATATGTCCTGCCTGTCTCTTCCGCAGAAACGGTTCACGTTTGGGAAAAGCATTTTGTCAACTACAGATAAAAGCCAAGGCAGAAAGAAAGAGCAGAGCCTTACATATGATGAGCCTGGGCTTGAATCACAGCTCTTTAGCTTAATGGCTCTGTGACTTTGGGCTATGTGACCTCGACCTCTTTGGGCCACTTCTCTAGAATGCAGATAATCAGAGCTCCTATCTCCAGATGGAGAAAAGCAAAGGAGAAAAGGAAGGATATAAGCATCTAAATGCAGAGTTCCAAAGAATAGCAAGAAGAGATAAGAAAGCCTTCTTCAGCAATCAATGCAAAGAAATAGAGGAAAAGAACAGAATGGGAAAGACTAGAGATCTCTTCAAGAAAATTAGAAATACCAAGGGAACATTTCATGCAAAGATGGGCTCGATAAAGGACAGAAATGGTCTGGACCTAACAGAAGCAGAAGATATTAAGAAGAGGTGGCAAGAATACACGGAAGAACTGTACAAAAAAGATCTTCATGATCCAGATAATCATGATGATGTGTTGACTAATCTAGAGCCAGACATCTTGGAATGTGAAGTCAAGTGGGCCTTAGAAAGCATCACTACGAACAAAGCTAGTGGAGGTGATGGAATTCCCGTTGAGCTGTTTCAAATCCTGAAAGATGATGCTGTGAAAGTGCTGCACTCAATTTGCCAGCAAATCTGGAAAACTCAGCAGTGGCCACAGGACTGGAAAAGGTCAGTTTTCATCCCAATTCCAAAGAAAGGCAATGCCAAAGAATGCTCCAACTACCGCACAATTGCACTCATCTCACATGCTAGTAAAGTAATGCTCAAAATTCTCCAAGCCAGACTTCAGCAATATGTGAACCGTGAACTCCCTGATGTTCAAGCTGGTTTTAGAAAAGGCAGAGGAACCAGAGATCAAATTGCCAACATCCGCTGGATCATGGAAAAAGCAAGAGAGTTCCAGAAAAACATCTATTTCTGCTTTATTGACTATGCCAAAGCCTTTGACTGTGTGGATCACAGTAAACTGTGGAAAATTCTGAAAGAGATGGGAATACCAGACCACCTGACCTGCCTCTTGAGAAATCTGTATGCAGGTCAGGAAGCAACAGTTAGAACTGGACATGGAACAACAGACTGGTTCCAAATAGGAAAAGGAGTACGTCAAGGCTGTATATTGTCACCCTGCTTATTTAACTTATATGCAGAGTACATCATGAGAAATGCTGGACTGGAAGAAACACAAGCTGGAATCAAGATTGCTGGGAGAAATATCAATAATCTCAGATATGCAGATGACACCACCCTTATGGCAGAAAGTGAGGAGGAGCTAAAAAGCCTCTTGTTGAAAGTGAAAGAGGAGAGTGGAAAAGTTGGCTTAAAGCTCAACATTCAGAAAACGAAGATCATGGCATCTGGCCCCATCACTTCATGGGAAATAGATGGGGAAACAGTAGAAACAGTGTCAGACTTTGTTTTTTTGGGCTCCAAAATCACTGCAGATGGTGACTGCAGCCATGAAATTAAAAGGCGCTTACTCCTTGGAAGAAAAGTTATGACCAACCTAGATAGTATATTCAAAAGCAGAGACATTACTTTGCCGACTAAGGTCCGTCTAGTCAAGGCTATGGTTTTTCCTGTGGTCATGTATGGATGTGAGAGTTGGACTGTGAAGAAGGCTGAGCGCAGAAGAATTGATGCTTTTGAACTGTGGTGTTGGAGAAGACTCTTGAGAGTCCCTTGGACTGCAAGGAGATCCAACAGTCCATTCTGAAGGAGATCAACCCTGGGATTTCTTTGGAAGGAATGATGCTAAAACTGAAGCTCCAGTACTTTGGGCACCTTATGCGAAGAGTTGACTCATTGGAAAAGACCCTGATGCTGGGAGGGATTGGGGGCAGGAGGAGAAGGGGACGACCGAGGATGAGATGGGTGGATGGCATCATGGACTCAATGGACGTGAGTCTGAGTGAACTCAGGGAGTTGGTGATGGACAGGGAGACCTGGCGTACTGCGATTCATGGGGTCGCAAAGAGTCGGACACGACTGCGCGACTGAACTGAACTGAACTGATCTCCAGATGGTAGGGAAGATTCCAGGCATGATCCATTTAAAAGGCCTAGAGCATGATGACGTAATTGACACAGGAAAAATTCTGATATGTCTGTAAGTCTGTATCAAGGGTTACCAAGCAGCTGCTGAAAAGAACGAGGTCGACCTGCATCAGGAGTAGACGTGAAAAGATGTCCCAGATACAATCTTGAGAGAAGAAAGCAAGATACAGAACATTACCTACAGCGTGGACCCATTTGTGTGTAAGAAATCCCAGATGACGTGTTTTCATGTGTACTCAGGTAAAGGTCTAGGAGACACAAACTAGTAACCGTGGGGCTTTGCTTCAGGGAAGGCGATTACAGTGATGGTGATGGTAATGTTTTGTTTTTGTTTTTTATATTCTGTATCTCTAAATTGTTTCTATTCTAAAAAAATGGAAGGAGATTGTATCCAGGCATGCTTCATTTTATCATGCTTTGCAGATATTGCCTTTTTTCTTTCTTTCTTTCTTTTTTTTTAACAAATTGAAGGTTTGTGGCAATTCTGTGCCAAGCAAGTTTGTTGGTTCCATTTTGCCAACAGCATTAACTAACTTCATGCCCCTGTGTCATATTTTGGTAATTCTCAGAGTATTTCTTTTTCATTACTATTATATTTTTATAGTGATCTGTAATCAGCATCTTTGATGTAATTACTATGAAAGATTATGACTTGCTGAAGGCTCAGATATGGTTAGCATTTTTTAGCAATGAAGTATATTTTAATTAAGGCCTGTACGTTTTTTAAAAAAGACATAATGCTATTGTACACTTAATGGACTACAATATATTGTAAAACTAACTTTTGCAATGCTCTGGGAAACTAAAAAATTCATGTTTCTCTTTATTGCAATATTCACTTTATTTCCAGCAGTTTGGAACTCTCAATATTTTCAAGGTCTGCCTGTACAGATATAATTACTATAATACTGAAAAGCCAGTATGTCAGCCAGGCATTCTTAACAGCTATTCCTGGATCCCTGAGGGATCTGTGAATAGAATTCAGGGAATCTGTGGACTTGGATGGGAAATAGTTTTGTTCAGTTTGTTTTTTTATTTTGCTAATCTCTAACTGAAAGGAGCTTTTCCTACAGTGATGAATGTAGGCCACAAATTATTGCAGCGGTGGTGATGTGCGTGACAGTCACCAGCAGACATCACAGATAATCCCGTGTCTCACTCCAGTGGTTGCAGACATTTATGACATACTGTTTATACTTATTACAACTTCAAAATGATGGAAGGGGGACTTCTGGCAGTCCAGTGGTTAAGAATGCATCTTCCAAGACAGGGGTTGTGGATTCAATCCCTGGTCAGGGAACTAAGATCCCACATGTCATGGGGCAACTAAGCCCGCACAATATAACCTCTGAGCTCACGTGCTCTGGAACCACAACTGCTGCTGCCTTTGCTGCTAAGTTGCTTCAGTCGTGTCCAACTCTGTGTGACACCATAAACGGCAGCCCACCCGCCTCCCGCATCCCTGGGATTCTCCAGGCAAGAACACTGGAGTGGGTTGCCATTCCTTCTCCAGTGCATGAAAGTGAAAAGTGAAGTTGCTCAGTCATGTCCGACTTGTAGCGACCCCATGGACTGCAGCCCACCAGGCTCCTCCGCCCATGGGATTTGCCAGGAAAGAAGCCCAAATGCTGCAAATGAAGATCCTGCATGCCGCAAGACACAACACAGCCAAAAAAAAAAAAAAAACAAGAACCAAGTACTAGATCCACCAGAGGTCTTGTTATTTAACAGACTAATACAGAAGTACCATATGACTGTATCACACGTCTGCTCTTTTTTCTTTTAATTTAGTTGTTAATTGGAGTATAATTGCTTTAGAATGTTGTGTTAATTTCTGCTGTACAACAATGTAGATCAGCTCTATGTATACATATATCCCTTCCGTCCTTACTCTCCCTTCCGCCCCTGCATCCCACCCCTTTAGGTCGTCACAGAGCACCGAGCTGAGCTCCCTGCACTACATAGCAGCTTCTCACTAGCTATCTATTTTACGCATGGTAGAGTGTGCTACTCTCTCATCACACATCTGTTCTGAAAAATATTCGATATCTGTATCTCAAGGCAATTCATTTCCTTTGTAAATCTATGGATACACAAATTTTTTTTTTTTTTTGGCTGCGCTATCTTCATTACTGCTTGCAGACTTTTCTAGTTGCGGTGAGTAGGAACTAGTCTCAAGTTGCAGTGTGTGGGCTTCTCATTGCATTGGCTTCTCTTGTGCAACACAGGCTTTAGCCACACAGGCTTCAGTAGTTATGGCACAAGGGCTTAGCTGCTCCAAGGCATGTGGAATCTCCCTGAACCAGGGCTCAAACCCAAGTCCCCTGCATTGGCAGGCAGATTCTTAATACCTGGACAACCAGGGAAATCCTGACACATGTAATTATATATGTTTAAAGACATTCTTCTGAGGAGGCTGTAGATCTTTATCAGATGCTAGAGGGACTCAGGGCACAGAAAAGGCTGAGACTCTGAAAACCCCTCCCACACACATCTCTGCACGAGTGGACACTCAGTGGGCCACTAATTCTGGGTGCAGGGCCTTTGCTACCAATTCTTCTGGTGCTTGGAAGGATGTCTGGCAGTTTCTAGGTGTTCCATGAATATTTGTTAAGCTGAATGAATGGATAGATTGGACATCTCCCCTCCTGGAAGAATTAGCTCTGAAATAAACTACCCCATGTAGCTCTGTGGTATCAGTTCAGTTCAGTCGTGCAGTCGTGTCCGACTCTTTGCGACCCCATGAATCGCAGTACGCCAGGCCTCCCTGTCCATCACCAACTCCCGGAGTTCACCCAGACTCACGTCCATTGAGTCTGTGATGCCATCCAGCCATCTTATCCTCGGTCGTCCCTTTCTCCTCCTGCCCCCAATCCCTCCCAGCATCAGGGTCTTTTCCAATGAGTCAACTCTTCGCATAAGGTGCCCAAAGTACTGGAGCTTCAGTTTTAGCATCATTCCTTCCAAAGAAATCCCAGGGTTGATCTCCTTCAGAATGGACTGGTTGGATCTCCTTGCAGTCCAAGGGACTCTCAAGAGTCTTCTCCAACACCACACTTCAAAAGCATCAATTCTTCTGCGCTCAGCCTTCTTCACAGTCCAACTCTCACATCCATACATGACCACAGGAAAAACCATAGCCTTGACTAGACGGACCTTAGTCGGCAAAGTAATGTCTCTGCTTTTGAATATACTATCTAGGTTGGTCATAACTTT
>SJXQ01011207.1:391235-418757 GCA_006408695.1 Aepyceros melampus | reverse complement strand
GGTGGTGGGGGTGGGGGGGGGGGGGGGGGGGCGTGTTCTGTACTGTTTTCATTATCTGTACCTGTCCTCAACGTTTCATCAAATATTCCCTTCCTTCTCTGGGGACTCACATCTGATTTTCTAAAACAACATGATTGAGCATCAACTCTTGGGTACTTGGTTGTACTATTTAAGTTTATATAATCTGAAAGAGCTCCTTCTGGTCTGTAGGAATTGTCTACCCTTTAAAAATGCCCTTTTCGTGAATTATCTTATTCTACAACTGAGCACTTAGTACATCTTTTTAAGTATAAGTACCATGGTCTACCTCAGAGATACAGCACGCATTATCAATAATCTCAAATAGGTAACCAGAGCTCATTCCTTACAGTCTGTGCTGTATATACTTAAATCATCTCACATGCTAGTAAAGTAATGCTCAAAATTCTCCAAGCCAGACTTCAGCAATACATGAACCGTGAACTCCCTGATGTTCAAGCTGGTTTTAGAAAAGGCAGAGGAACCAGAGATCAAATTGCCAACATCCGCTGGATCATGGAAAAAGCAAGAGAGTTCCAGAAAAACATCTATTTCTGCTTTATTGACTATGCCAAAGCCTTTGACTGTGTGGATCACAATAAACTGTGGAAAATTCTGAAAGAGATGGGAATACCAGACCACCTAACCTGCCTCTTGAGAAATCTGTATGCAGGTCAGGAAGCAACAGTTAGAACTGGACATGGAACAACAGACTGGTTCCAAATAGGAAAAGGAGTACGTCAAGGCTGTATATTGTCACCCTGCTTATTTAACTTATATGCAGAGTACATCATGAGAAATGCTGGACTGGAAGAAACACAAGCTGGAATCAAGATTGCTGGGAGAAATATCAATAATCTCAGATATGCAGATGACACCACCCTTATGGCAGAAAGTGAAGAGGAGCTAAAAAGCCTCTTGTTGAAAGTGAAAGAGGAGAGTGGAAAAGTTGGCTTAAAGCTCAACATTCAGAAAACGAAGATCATGGCATCTGGTCCCATCACTTCATGGGAAATAGATGGGGAAACAGTAGAAACAGTGTCAGACTTTATTTTTGGGGGCTCCAAAATCACTTCAGATGGTGACTGCAGCCATGAAATTAAAAGACGCTTACTCCTTGGAAGAAAAGTTATGACCAACCTAGATAGTATATTCAAAAGCAGAGACATTACCTTGCCGACTAAGGTCAGTCTAGTCAAGGCTATGGTTTTTCCTGTGGTCATGTATGGATGTGAGAGTTGGACTGTGAAGAAGGCTGAGCGCCGAAGAATTGATGCTTTTGAACTGTGGTGTTGGAGAAGACTCTTGAGAGTCCCTTGGACTGCAAGGAGATCCAACCAGTCCATTCTGAAGTAGATCAACCCTGGGATTTCTTTGGAAGGAATGATGCTAAAACTGAAGCTCCAGTACTTTGGCCACCTCATGGGAAGAGTTGACTCACTGGAAAAACCCTGATGCTGGGAGGGATTGGGGGCAGGAGGAGAAGGGGACGACCAAGGATGAGATGGCTGGATGGCATCATGGACTCAATGGACGTGAGTCTGAGTGAACTCCGGGAGTTGGTGATGGACAGGGAGGCCTGGCGTGCTGCGATTCACGGGGTCGCAGAGTCGGACACGACTGAGCGACTGAACTGAACTGATACTTAAATCTGACCAGGAGTAATTTTATACTTTCATGAGGACTTACACTTTGCTGTACACCAGAAACTAACAAACATCAACTGTACTTCACCTTTAAAAAGAGATTATGAACAATTTAGAATAACACTTCATCTGGGAAACTGGTCACCACAATTTCAGCTAATTTTTTAAGGATTTGACTTTAAAAGATATATTTTCTTAAAGGCAGATGTAAAATTATGGAAACCTTATTTTAAATTATTAATTTCTCTTAAGATTCTACATCATTAAAAACAAAGACATTTTAAAAAAGAAGACCCATGTACCTCCATGGGTCTGGGGAATGCAGCTTTATTAGAGTGGTGTGCTGTCTCTGCCAGTGTGCACTTTCTCTGATGGAAAGAAAATGGTTCAGGTGGCCCTTATGTACCTAGGAGAAGCCTTTGGCCTTTTTACTGTATGAATCTGGTCTGGAGCTGTATATACTAAATGCAACCATGTTTGAAATAAAGGGTCCTAATGAACGTCTTTCTGCATGGAATGCCAATTAACTGCCTGCTTTTAATTGATAATTGGACATTAATCCCTCAGTAGTACCATCATCTTAAACCACAGTCCAGCCCCTACTGTCCATCAACTAAGGATTGACAGTTATGCAGTATTTGACTAGACACTGGGCATGTTTAATTTGGGAGAGAATAGTACCCATGTGCACCTTAATGGGAAGAAAACAGTGAATAAACAGTTGACCTTTGGCAATATTATGACTGCTAAAAGAACACAATAACCAGCTCAGCTTACACTCTGAATGTGTTCCCTCCATTCTTGGTAGAAACAGAAAAATAAAATAGAAAATTCTTCTGCTGGCAGAGAACATGTATTTATACATTCTTGTGTGTTTAGCTCAGTGGTTAGAGAACATTTCCTGGAAAGACTGCAATACACAAGTGTTTTCAATTTGAACTTGTGCATTTCAAGGTTCACTGCCCTGGAGGTGGCTTGGCTCAGTGTTTAAAACACACACTAATGAATTTCAGGTTTGGGGCAGAAAGTGGCTGTTCCACATTGGACAATCATGTGAACTTGGAATTGCTTCCCGTGAATGTCTTAAATAACTATGTAATGCACTCTGGACAGCAGGTTCTCCTGTCTCCAAACACAGATAACTGATTGCCTTTGCTCAGGATACTCGGTGCTTGCTTACTTTTAAAACTTAGATTTGGCAGAGTCTTTCATTTTTGTGGGAGAAAGTAGGGCAAAGATCATCTGAGTGCAGTTGGATGTACTGAAGGACACTTACAAATAACCTTGAAACAACCCCAAAAGACTGGTTCGGGCTGAATATTTTTCTTTTTCTTTCTTTCTTTTTTTTTTTTAATTTTGTTTTTCCTCTTGGCTGTTTGGAGCAAGAGAAAATTCAAAAGAAAGTCACCTTTCCTACCTTTCTGTGTTGATACATCTAGTAATAATTTAGGAATTTCATCCTATCTGATCCAGCTGACCTCAAAAGTCAAGGAAGCAGGGGAGTTGGTATAGTAATTTCTGTAGAGGAGAAAGCAGTAAGCTAATGAAATCACAGACACCCCTTAGAACGAGCTCTGAGTGATGCCCACCCTGGCCTGTGCCCTTTTGGCATGCTTTCAAAGACTTGATTTTCTGACTAGCTGGGTGCTGCAATTACCCAGCATTCCAGAGGTCTTACTTACATGCTCAGAGCAAGTCACCATTTTTGTTGGACCAGCAGGGGGGAAAGAAGAAAAAGTTGATTTCCTGAATTCCTTTATCTGTGAAAGATTGACCAGGCTATAAGGTCCTTATGGAGCAGGGGAGTTTCCATTTCTGTGTGATGCCGTATTTGTCTCAGTTAACCATTCATCATCTGTGAGGCTGTGCACAAACCTCCCGTCTGAGTTGCAGTTTCCTCCTTCCTCATTTAAGCAAGCTGGGCCAGATGAGCCCCTCAGGCTCTTTCTAGCTTTCATGGCCTGAAGTTCAGTTTCTTCAGCACATAGGAGCTTGGGGCATTCATTACATTGGTCGACTAGAGACAGTTTGGGTTAATTTAACTGCTGATGAACTTCCAGCAGATGACTGTGAATGTATAACAACACTCAAATCGTGCAGAAAGTGTGTGTTGGCTTTGCTGAGAGGATCGGTGGACATCCGGGTGACGAAGCACTCCTAAGTGCCAGGCAGAGGTTGTCAGAAGACAGTGGCACATCCGTGCTGGATGCGCACTGGAGACAGTGGCCTGTTTGAGAGCGTGGGCGGCAGCATGAGGTGGCCTCGGTGCAGCCTGGCATCAGAAGGTCGTGGGTGCCTCCATGCTCCTGACCGCCCCTCCCAATCCAAATGCCCCGGCCTCGTAGCCTTTGGCGACTTGCCTCACAGTTCTAAGATTCTGTTTGGCTATTTTTAAAATGAAGATAATATCTACTTTTCAGGATAAATAGCTTAAAGAATGTATTTGAAAGTGTCTTGCAAATCAGTGAAACTTAATAAATAGACAACTAAAAACAGCAATTTGTAAAAAAATGATTCCAAATAAGATAACTTTATCTGAAAGCTGAAGGGGGGAAAAAAAGAACATTTGTGTAGTGAGTAATAAACATTTCACAGAGTACTCTCAGACATATCTCTCTATCCTTACAACCTCGTTTTACAGATGCAGAGATACCTGCAGGTTCCCAGGTCATGATACCTGAAAACAGTGGAGTGGAGATTCTTCTGGTTCCAAACCATTATGTTCCTTTTACAGTATTTTATAGTTAATGTTAAACCTCTGGTAATTCTTGAAAAGGAAATAAATGATCAAAAATGGTCATAGTACCTATTTGAGGGATTTCTCCTTATGCCCTCTTTATATGACTACAGCTATACTGACTGTTATTTGAGAACCAAACCCAGGAAAGCCAGACCAGTCGCTCCTCACTTTGTGGGATCTTAATTCTGAAACATTTCCTGGGGATAGCTGGAAGATTTGAATATCTCTGGAATGTCACTGTCCAGTTTTGAAATAATTTTATAAATGGGTTTCTTCCAGGAAGGATCTGCGTCTTTGCCTGCGGAGACAGCCCTGAAGAACTCCTGTAAAGTCAAGCTGGCGATTTCCAAGAAGCAGTCTGGGACCTGCATTCCCAAAGAGACCCACGAAAAAGAAAATACGTGAGGCTGTGAAGCCTGGCGCCATCCAGACCTCACTGCCTGATGCTGCCATTTCCTTGGGTTGCAGGCTGATCGGATCACCCCGACTACTGGCCCCTGACTTTTGCAGCCCCAGGAATCCCTTGCTCCCTCATCAAATAATAGACCTTAAAATGATGATCCTGATGAGACAGCCCTGGGAAAAAACGGATGAGGGACACTCCCTCTGTAGGTGTAGCTGATTCCGTTAGTGGGACATTTTTAGCAAGTGGGAAATGCTGACTCTGGTTGAAATGAAATCTGTGGTTCAAAAGAGGTTTTTAGTATTCTTTTCCTTAGTGCCTCACGTGAAAGAACCACCCCCAAGCTTATGACTGTCGTACCTCATTCCACCTTTTTTGGGGACTGGATTCAAAGGACTTGGAATCATTCCTGCTTCCAAAGCCAACCATTTGGCTTGGGGGTGGAGAGGGCTCAAGACTATGTTCCAGGACCTCACCCAAACTGGCAATATTAATGATGGGACATCCCACAGGGCCTCCAGATCCAGCCTGGCTGGGGGCTTGCCCCACTGCCTGCCAGATGGCCAGCCCCACATGGAAAGACGCAGTGCTGCCCCCCACCCACATGCCTGGACCCCCATGAGCCTCTCAAAGGAGGCATGGTCCACTTTCCCCACAGATAGGCTTAAGTTTCTAACCATATTCTGATGGGGCATCTGAACAGCAGATGCCAGCAGTTCTCTGCTTTCTTGGAGGTGTCCATACACTGCTCTTTGTGACCGCACAATCAAGTGAGAAGTGCGAGAAGAGGGCAGTGTGCTCAGTGACCACACACACCGGGCGCCTGCAGAACATGATGCCAGCCGAACAGAGCTGTTGGCCACACACGAGGAGGATTGCAAGCTCTCACTGATGACACTTGGGCCACTTGCTCACCCTTCGCCGATGCTTTACCTCTAAGGTGCCACCAGTGTGCCTTCACAGGGATTCCCCAAAGGACTGAGCAGCTTAAGTGTTGTGTATTACTTCCAGAAAGGATTTGAGATGATTTGCCATGGAAGGCCCACAGATAAAACTGTTCAAGGGAGAATAAAGATGAGAACCAAAGGATGAACAGAAACTGGTGCAAAGAAAACCTTGGCCAAGAACGAGTGCTGCAGCTAGAGCCCGGCATTGACCTGGGGCCTCCTGGTGCAAAGGCAAGAAGGCTCTCAGGGTACAAAACCCGGTCATTATGGAGTATTGTCTAAAATGGCATCACACCTCACCTCTGCCCATGTTTCTGAATAAAGACTGGCTGGAGATTCAGTTTGGCATCTACCTGTTGCCTACGAGAAGATGTGGAGGCTGTCATCTTTGTGGATGGTGCAGAGATGGGTCCCCGGCTGCCCTGCTCTCAGTGACATAAGGACAGACACAGAAGGGGATCTTTTCTAAAACTCCAATCACAAAAGGGAAGGCCCTCATCAGACCTCCTGGGACCCGAGTGCACGGTCTTACCTCGAAGTCGTTTCCCTTGTTATAGTGCATATTGAGAGCTCGAAAAAGTTCTGAGTCACGGAGAACCACCAGCATTTTGGGATTTGTGAACCATCTGAAATCGCTTGCCGGGCAAATTTCTCCATCTGTATGTAATAAAACTCACGGAAGTTGCTGAACCACTTGATCATCTGGGAGGTGATGCAGCGGTTGAACTGTGCAAACAACAGGATCCATGAAGTCAGACGTTTACCACGAGGTGCTCAGAATCAGAACTGTCAGCTTCCGATTCAACACAGGGGTTAGCAAGAGTGGCTTCAATTCACACTAAACAGGGCTTTCTTTAAAAGAGAAGTCACAGCTATTTTCTAAGCCTATACAGTTACACATGGAAAAATCTGAATTAGCTATAATGTTCAGTAGAAAACAAATGTATTTTATAGCCTAGAGTTATAAAGGTTTTTCACTGCTTAAGTGTGACTTTGGGAGGGCCCAAGGCCGAGATCAGTATGGTCTCAGTGTCTGCAGCACCCAGGTAGATTACATCACAAGCCCCAGTGCCCTCTGCCAGGTAAAGAGCCAAGGGAAGGGGAAATGGTATAGATCGGAGGACTGTGTATTGGCAACTCAGAGTTGCAGAATGAATCAAAAATGAGAACTTGGTTCAGGAATGAAGCAAGCCATTGGGTATGAGGGAAATAGCTCAAAACAAACAAAAAAAAAAGGATACAAAGTATTAACAGCCCCTAACCCAACACCCAGGGTAAAGGAGGCCCTCTGAAACTATTGGAAACATGCAAGGCCTGGTTCCAACCATCAGAGCTTGATTTGTCTCATCATCACATTGATTTGTATGCTCCTTCACTTAGTTTTGAAACACAGAAGTTCAAAGGTCAATTTAACAGCCACAGTGTCCAACTCTTGAAATATTCTTTCTTTTTTATAGTAGCCCCAGCAAAGACAGCACACTGGGCTAAAGATGCTGTTTACTCTTGGTTCTATAGCCCCCCTCCCTCCTCAAGTGTTTCTGGGTCTTAACTATAGCTCAGAAGCTTAAATCCAGAGACCCAACCTTCCTATCCCCAAAGTTACCCCTGTTTATTCAGTTTCTCAGCCCAGGATAAAAATGCCAAACAAGAAGAGGAGCGAAAGTGCACAGATGTTGACATAGGATTTGACTCAAGGTGGGAAACACCTGCGGCCACTTGGGAGTTTTGCAGAGACTGAAACTCAGTTGAAGGACTTTACCTGAACATCAGGGAAGTAAGCCTTCAGGAGATTGGAGCTGGGGTAGCGTGTGAAGAAAAACATTAGTTTGGCCTTCTTCAAGTGACCAGGATTGAGGCCCTCCTGGATTTGGCCCAGGGTCAAGGAAAACTAAGACCAGTCTATCGAATGATTTTGTCAAATTATCCAAATGGTAAATTGCCCTGTTCCTTATGGTTTCTATTTAATTTTTCTCTGGTTGAATGATGTATTTGCTTCATTTTTCTGTCTCTAGCAAGTATGATCAGATAAACTTCTTTCTTTCCAGATGCTGAATACCATCTATGTACAGTAAAGTTGCAGAGTTTAAAAAACATTTTGATGTGTTAAAGATCTGTTGCATATGTGATAGCAAATACAATTTGTTGTACTCAGTGTGTGTGTGCACGCTTTCACAGTAGGGTGGGAAGAGATGGCAGCTGTCCCCCAGATAAACTATTTCAAAACCCTAAGTAGAGACTTACTTCTCTCTGTCTCAGTTTCCGCGTCTGTGAAATGAGTCAACTTTCTGGGCCTCATCATTGCTTTGTGGTGTTGATGCCAACAAGCACCTGACCTGACTGAGTACCAGATCACGGTTTGCTTTGGCTCAAGAAGCTCAAATTGCTGGGCTGCACTTCTCTCCTTTTGCTTGGCAGAAGTTCCCCCTCACCCTCCCCACCTCAACTCAGATGCCCCCTCTGGTGTGAAACCCTTCCTTGCCGAATTAGGCCTTCCTTACCCTGGGCTACTAACGTTCCTTGTATAAGCTGTTTTTTGTAAGAATGACGTGATTGGGATTTTTATTGCATGTTTGTCTCCCCATTTAGACTGTGAGCTCCTTGAGAGCAAGGGCCTTACCCGTTCATCTTTGTATTCCACGTGCCTAGCCCGGTGCTAGGAGCAGAGAGGTGCTCAATAAATGTTTG
Organism: Aepyceros melampus; assembly: GCA_006408695.1. Lineage (NCBI taxonomy): Eukaryota > Metazoa > Chordata > Mammalia > Artiodactyla > Bovidae > Aepyceros > Aepyceros melampus. The sequence goes on along the minus strand of SJXQ01011207.1, from coordinate 410,318 downwards.
GTGAATGAAGGAATGAGTGAGTGAATTGTCAACTTGAATCCATGATTAACTATGGCGATTCTATTCCAGCCCATGCCTCTCACTCTGGGAACAGATCCCTTCCCCTTTAATGAGAGCAGGGGGTTGTGGCCTGAAAACCTAGCACCAGGGTGGTAGGGAAATAAAGAGTCTTACGCTAGAACACTTAGCATTCCCAGGAACAATCCTAGGGCTGCATGGGAAACACACAGGGTAACCTTGGAGCTGAGGCTAGAGCTGTAGCTTTAGGACGATGAAGGCTTCTCAGTAGGACAGGTAAGTTTACCCGAAGGAAACCAGACAACTGCTCACAACTATAGCTGGCCCAGGCCACTGAACAGGAGGCCCCTGCCCCCTGCCTCATTAGCCCTACTTCTTATCCTTCATAAGTGCTGTGGAAAGAATCCTGGATTGAGAGTTCAAACACCCAGCTTCAGATAATAGATTTTGCCACCTAGTCCCTGTGTGACCCTGGGCAAGCAGCTTGCCTTCTCTGGGTCCCATTTCTAAACTGTGGGGTGTAGTGGTTGAAACTTGTGCTTGGCAGTCAGATGCTGGTTTTGAACCCTGGCTCTGTGTGTCTGTCTTTGAGCAAGTTAGTCTGCTTCTCTGTCCCTCTGATCTAGAGTGGATACTTGAGGATGGTGAGGTAACTCGGGCTCACAATCCCTTATCTGAAACAGTGGGCCAAATGGACGCCAGGTTTCGGAATTTATTTTATCAAGGCAATATGGTGCGTGTACAATGTATTAGTTACCACCCACAGCAGGGTCTGTGGCAGCTGTCTAATCAGATAGTTTATAAAGTTCCCACAGCAAAATCAATGACTAACTGTGCTAAGTCAGATAGTCTATAAGAGGCCTCCTATCAGCACAGGTAGGGCTTCCCAGGTGCCGCTAGTGCTAAAGAGCCTGCCTGCCAATGCAAGAGAAACAGGAGCTGTGGGTTCCATCCCTGGGTCAGGAAGATCCCCTGGAGGAGGGCTGGCAACTCACTCCAGTATTCTTGCCTGGAGAGTCCCCATGGACAGAGGAGCCTGGCGGGCTACAGTCCGTGGGATGGCAAGGCCATTTGGTGTGGCCGTCGGACACGACTGAAGCGACTTAGCACACAGCACAGGTCAGGTTTTGCAACCAAGAGAATCTCCCATCAGCCTTAGGAGAAAGAAATCATAGAGGTTTTCAGAACGTTTTGAGTTCCAGAGCTGTGACTAGGTGCCATGCACAGGGGCACTGTCAGCCCCAATGCCCGCCGCCCAGGAGGTGTGCGGTCACTCATCATTGTCGTCATCATACCCACTCCACCTGTTCACAGGGGTGCCTTGTGAATGGAAAGTTCATTTATACTTAAGCATCTTGCTCTTCTGGGTTTTCAAGGCCCAGAAGAACAAATTTATAATTCTAGAATGAGGGAATAATTGGGGCCAGGATGCTGCCTGGGGGCCCCAAATCGTTCCAAAGGTAGCCAACTACATGACCTGGGCAGCCAGGCCCTGTGGGTGGCCCCTGACAACCTCCTGAAGTTCTCAGAGCCCAAGCCTCATTTCACGAGGCAGGGCCAGGCATACAGGAGGTGCTTTTCTGAAACAGCAGAATACTCTTCCCAGAGGAAGATCAGCGGAGAGTCTTTGGGGACTGAGTTCTTGAGGTTCTTCCACAACCTGACTCTGACAGGGAGACTTAACTAGTGGCTTCTTATCAAAGGCCCGGACAGACAGCTTCCCTCAGAGAGGGCTTTCATCTGACAAGAAAATCTGTCTGTGGTGATATCTCCGTGTCTGCTGCCTGAAAGGTGTACTGGTGGCTGTCGAGATGCTCTCAGCATTGGGTTTGTTTGTGGCTGTTGCTCCCTGCCTGCCAGGAAAAGAACCCAGGGGTGTCCAAGCTTGGGCAGTGTTGCCAACACTTGTGACCAGCAGGTGGCGCTCATAGCACTTAGGACACAAGTGCCAGGCTGATGTGGCCGTGAGCTGGGTCCACCCCATCCTGCCGCCTTCGCCACAGCTTCCAGGTAGAAGAGGCATGACTATTCACCCCTGCTTGTGTGACTCCACAGAACCCAGGAGATGCAATTTAAGGCTGTCCCTGAGAAGCAGCAGTGTGAGCTTGGCTCACTAAAAAAGCCACATCCAAAATATGTTCTCAGGAGCTTTAATCTCACAAGATGCTGGTTGAAAGAGGGTTCTTTGGTTTTATGCATGTAGGACTGTATACATTCTCCTCTTAGCGTTTTTCATCGGACTTCGTGTTAAAAAGGCTCTGAGAAGTCCCACAGAAATGGAATTAACACAGTGTTTACCCAAGCAACGACTTCTCTTGCTTCAAAAACTTTTACATTCCTGAGGGAGGGTTACTCTGGAGAAATGCCTGTTTCTGAGTGGGATCTCCCTACAGCTTGCAAAGGTGATGCAGTAAGATTCAGACTCCCTGCAGACCAGCCTGAGCCCCACAGCTGCCTGGCGGGGTCCCCCACCCTGCTCCACACACACACGCAGCACCCAGCTCTCTCCTCAGCTGCAGCGTAGAAGCTAGTTCTTAAACTGAAGTCTTCTTACCCCTTTCACCTGGCCTCAGGTCTCGTCCTTGAAGAAAATCTCCCTTTTTCCCATCAGCCCCGCAAGTTTCTGGCCCCTCATGTATTGCCCATGAGTTATCTAGTTGGTGCAGGTAGAAGGGGCATGACTATTCACCCCTGGTTGTGTGACTCCACAGACCTTGTGGAGATGCAATTTAAAGAGATGTCTCAATTAAGCAGATGTCTCTCTTTGCCTGAAGAGACAAGAGGTTCCGGGAGCCACGCCTCAGGTAAGGCCATTCCTTTGACCTGTTCTGCCAAGGTGTATGAGCAGCTGACGTCTCAGTGATGGGGTTCCTCCTTCCACAGGGTGTTTCTGTCATATTTTGGGAGCCCATTTGGGTTTAAAAATAAACAAAACCCTTCCAGATCCAAAGGGCTAAGTCAGTAGTGATAGAATCTATGTTACAGAAGGTAAAGGAGCTCTCCCAGACCCTTAGATCTCAGAACGTGGCACTACTTTCTCAGGAACCTACTAGCTATGAGCCACAGGGGAAGGAAGCCCCAGAACAAACGTTAAGAAGACCCCCTCTCCTCTGGAAGAGCAGAGCAGTTCCCTGTGCCAAGCAGTTATTTGTCCCCTAACCTCCCCTCAGCGTCCAGAGTTCCTGTCTCCCTGGGCTGGGACAAACGAGAACCCCGATTTCCCGAAAAGGATATGTGGGCCGCAGAGAAAGGAAGCGTGTCCATGACGGCCTGCCGGCCACCCGGCTCCATTTTAACCGGGGGAACGAGGGGCAGTCTTTCCAAACAGGTGGACGTGAAGGGCCAGGGGCACTGCTGCTGGCTCAAGGCCAGAGGTCGCAGTTTGGCAGCTCCCCAAGGTCGCAGGGCCACCTCGGAGGAGGGCTGGCTCGGGGCAGATGGGTCCTGAGGAAGACCGTCCCTCCAGCGGCCACCGGGCCCGTGGCCCAGTAGCTGGCCGAGAATCTGCTCCTCCTGGATGTGGGCAGGTGCAGCCACCAAGGGACAGTCTGCTGGGGGAGCCTGATAGGGTTTGGGGATCATTCTCAGAGAGACAGGGTACCTGGGAGAATCTAGAGGCTTGGCCAGCGATAAGCTTCCCAGCGGAGCCCCCGCTGGGGGCTGGGCCCGCCTGGGCAAGGCCGCCAGAGGAAGCGGATCTTTACGGGCAGTGCCCTCGGGAGGCAAGGGCTCGCTTCTCCTGTCTGGCACCGGCCCCTGGAATCTCCCGCCCAACTGAGTCAGGTGCCCCGATGGATCCACTAGTACCTTTTGTAACACCGAGTCCACAGCCTGGGATATGGCCCCCGTCAGTTCTTCCTTCAGACTCTCCAGCAAGGCCCGTGCTTCAGAGGGAAGAAACCTGGGCCCCTCAGACAGGTACTGGACCTCAGGCACTCTGTGTTTCTCCACCCTGGAGAGGTCCCCGATGGACCCCTGGCATTGGTCGCTGTCCACCCCCCAGGGCCCAGACCCAGAGCCGTTCCTCTGGTCTGCCACTGAAGGGCCCTGGCTGCGGCCCTGGGCTCCACGGCCCGCAGGATACGCTCCTGCAGGTGTCTCATCTGCTGCCTCAGCAGGTGGAGCTGTCCTCTCACCCGAGGACCCCCCTTCCTGCCGCTGCCCCGGTTCCCTGCAGGGCCTGCCTCCAGGGGGTCTTGCTGCATGGGAAGGCTCTGCTTCCTCTTCCGCCCCCGGGCCTTCTCTGGGCGGCTTGGGCTGTCCCTGGCGGGGCTGCCTGGCCCCAGAGAGGTTGGGGAGAGGAACATGCCTCGGACGATGGTCTCTACTCTGGCCCTCTTTGCCTGGATGTGCTCATCCCCAAAGCAGTCAGGGTCGGAGAAGCTGGAGCTGGGGACATGACTCCAGGCAAAGGGGGAGCATCTGCTCTGCTCTCTGGGGGTCAGGCTTCTTCTACCTTCCATACAAGGTTCTGTCAGATACTGGGCTGGACCCAAAAGCAAACTGGAGTTTGGATCCATCTCTTGGCTCCACAGATGCCGTAGTCAGGGTTCCGCGGGAGAGTTCCTCCTCTGGAGGCTCTCAGCTGGAGGTGCACCTCCAGGGAGCTGGGGATCTCTCCTCTCCACTTAGAGGAAGGATTCAGACTCTGGGATTCTGGGCGCTCACCCACCTCCTGTGCACTCTGAAAATAGAGACGGGAGAAAACAGGACCTGTGACTTTGAGGGGTTCCTCTCAAACTTGACCGTGCAGATGAATCAGCTTGAATCCTGTTAAAATCTAGATTCTCACTCAGCAGGTCTGGCGTGAGGCAGCAATTGACTCTGTATTCCCAGCCAGCTCCCAGGTGATGCCGCTGGTCCCGACCACAGTTTGAAGACATTCCCAAGAGCAGGCCTCCCAAGAGAAAGTTCTTGTCCTGCCAGGACATAACAATAAAATAATCCATAATAGTGATTGTGGCAGCCAGTTGTATAACTAGCATTGTGCCAATAACTTTACATCCATTACCTGATCTAATTCTCGTAACAGCTCCGTGGGAATGCTGGCAGTCCTATTTTACAGATAAAAGAACAGGCTCAGAGGAATTAAGAAGTTACCTCCCTAAGGTCATATAGTTAGTGTCAGGCTGGAGTCAGAATAAGATTTATCTTGATTTAGAATGACTTTCTGCAGTAGAATCACCCTGGGCACGTGTTAAAAATAGCAGATCCAGTAGGCCCACCAGTGCTGCTTAATCAGAAGTCCTTGGTGCTGTGTTAGGGCACCTGCCTTTGAAATAAGCAAACTGAAGTTTGAGAATGTGCTGTTTGACCACTATGCAGTCCTGCTCCAGGAAGAGTTGGATCATGCATTTACCTTTCAACATTCTCACCGCTGCTTTCTAAGCATCTACTGTACATCAAGACTTCTTCTGGACGCTTAGAGAGTCTGTGGTGAATATAACAGCATAGTCTTGCTCTCATAGAGCAGGATGTATAGCAGGGGAAGAGAGACTAAATAAGTACATTTTCAGGTCATGATAACTTCTATGAAGAAAAAAAGACAATAAGGGACTGGGATGAAGGTATGGGAGAATGAGGGAGCAATGTTAGAAAAGGCTGCATAAAGCTGTTTTATTCCCATGAATATCAAAGTGCACTGCATTTGAACCAGGAGGTAATTCAGGTAGTAGGTATAAGGCACTTCGAGTTTATGAAACATTGATATGTGTAGTCATTACATCTCGCACCAACCTTGACAGTTGGTGTAATTCTCCCATTTTGTAGATGAGGAAACTGAGGCTCATCAAGGTTAAGAATGACTCTCAGTTACTAAGATTCCAAGTTTTCTAATGCAAACACACTTCAGGTCCTTCCTCAGAGATAAGAAGACCTGCATAAGAGACTGATTTCTCTGCCTGTTAAGCAGATTCATCCTTTCCTAGAAAATTTAGATGAATTTATTTCTTCTCTACAGATTTCCACCGTTGATTGCTTCTCTAGTACAAATGCTGGTGGGAGAGACTTTGCTTTATTCCCATTTTCATCTTGAAGCTTGTTTGGAATTCTCTGCTTCAGGAAATCCCAGCTCTTCTGCAGCCAATGGATTCTATTGGTAGGCTTGACCACAGCCTGCATTTGGAGCTGGCTGGCAGCTGGCAGACACACAACACAAGCTCTCTGAGGGCAACTTCATGCCAGCACTAGAGTGAAGGGTAGGAGGAAATGGCAACTGCATGCCATTTTGGGGGAAATGCCACTGAAAGATGGCTAGGTTCTCAGGTCAATTAGAAGATTCTGGCTTTGAATAAGTAAGACATTTGTAAATTACTAAAAATAAAAATCAGTGATTTGCCAAATTAATATAAATGAAAGAATTTGCTATTGCCAAGTTTTACCAATAGTTTAGATAGTTTACTGCCTCTTGGAGAGAGAAACACTTAACTTCCTGTGATCATTTGGCAATGAATATACACTATTTGTATAATATGAAAAAATTATTTAAAAATTATATCATCTAATAAGCATAACTGGATCCTTGCATATACATTAGCTGAAACGAAGATCATGGCATCTGGTCCCATCACTTCATGGGAAATAGATGGGGAAACAGTAGAAACAGTGTCAGACTTTATTTTTGGGGGCTCCAAAATCACTGCAGATGGTGACTGCAGCCATGAAATTAAAAGATGCTTATTCCTTGGAAGAAAAGTTATGACCAACCTAGATAGCATATTCAAAAGCAGAGACATTACTTTGCCAACTAAGGTCTGTCTAGTCAAGGCTATGGTTTTTCCTGTGGTCATGTATGGATGTGAGAGTTGGACTGTGAAGAAGGCTGAGCACTGAAGAATTGATTCTTTTGAACTGTGGTGTTGAAGAAGACTCTTGAGAGTCCCTTGGACTGCAAGGAGATCCAACCAGTCCATTCTGAAGGAGATCAACCCTGGGATTTCTTTGGAAGGAATGATGCTAAAAGTGAAGCTCCAGTACTTTGGTCACCTCATGCGAAGAGTTGACTCATTTGAAAAGACCCTGATGCTGGGAGGGATTGGGGGCAGGAGGAAAAGGGGACGACCGAGGATGAGATGGCTGGATGGCATCATGGACTCAATGGACGTGAGTCTGAGTGAACTCCAGGAGTTGGTGATGGACAGGGAGGCCTGGTGTGCTGCGATTCATGGGGTCGCAAAAAGTCAGACACGACTGAGCGACTGAACTGAACTGAACCAATAATAATCACTGCTGCTGCTGCTGCTAAGTCGCTTCAGTTGTGTACGACTCTGTGCGACCCCATAGATGGCAGCCCACCAGGCTCCACCGCCCCTGGGATTCTCCAGACAAGAACACTGGAGTGGGTTGCCATTGCCTTCTCCAATGCATGAAAGTGAAAAGTGAAAATGAAGTTGCTCAGTCGTGTCTGACACCTCGTGATCCCATGGACTGCAGCCTACCAGGCTCCTCCATCCATGAGACTTTCCAGGCAAGAGTACTGGATGGAGTGGGGTGCCATTACCTTCTCCAAATAATGATCACTACACTGGCACAATTGATATTTTAACTTCAGTTCAGTTCAGTCGCTCAGTCGTGTCCGACTCTTTGCGACTTGCGACCCCATGAATCGCAGCATGCCAGGCCTCCCTGTCCATCACCAACTCCCGGAGGTCACTCAGATTCACGTCCATCGAGTCAGTGATGCCATCCACCCATCTCATCCTCTGTCGTCCCCTTCTTCTCCTGCCCCCAATCCCTCCCAGCATCAAAGTCTTTTCCAATGAGTCAACTCTTCGCATGAGTTGGCCAAAGTACTGGAGTTTCAGCTTTAGCATCATTCCTTCCAAAGAAATCCCAGGGTTAATCTCCTTCAGAATGGACTGGTTGGATCTCCTTGCAGTCCGAGGGACTCTCAAGAGTCTTCTCCAACACCACACTTCAAAAGCATCAATTCTTCAGTGCTCAGCCTTCTTCAAAGTCCAACTCTCACATCCATAGATGACCACAGGAAAAACCATAGCCTTGACTAGACGGACCTTAGTCGGCAAAGTAGTGTCTCTGCTTTTCAATATGCTATCTAGGTTGGTCATAACTTTTCTTCCAAGGAGTAACAGTCTTTTAACTTAGAGGGACTAAATAACAATAGTACATAGTATATTTTCTGGTAACTCAGCTGGTAAAGAATCTGCCTGCAATGCAGGAGACCCTGGTTTGATTCCTGGGTTGAGAAGATCCCCTGGAGAAGGGATGGGCTACCTACCCCAGTATTCTTGGGCTTCCCTGGTGGCTCAGACGTAAAGAATCTGCATGCAATGCAAGAGACCTGGCTTCAATCCCTGGGTTGAGAAGATCCCCTGGAGGAGGGCATGGCAATCACTCCAGTATTCTTGCCTGGAGAATCCTCATGGACAGAGGAGCCTGGTGGGCTACGGTCCATGCGGTCACAGAGTTGGACGTGACTGAATGACAAAGCACAGCACAGCTTCCAAAAAGAAGGATTTGGTTATAGTTATTCTTAGTGACCATTTCCTAAACTCGACAGTTTCAAACCCAGAGCCTATGGCTGCCCTCTGCCTTACCTCTCTGCCACCTGTCTCCTTGTTCAGTCCAGAAGCTAGAGAGCCTCTTTGACCCCTGCCCATCTTCTTATCCTCAACATGTGGTCACTATGGCTGGTAAATTTTGGGAAAAAATGACTCTGAACTGCATTCTGCTGTATTGTTCCCATTATGTTTTCCTGACTCCGCATCTCATAATTTTTCACCTGGGCAATTCCAATACCTCATACCTGGTCCCGATCCTCTAGCCTCTTCTCACTCTGGTCTTTTTTCTACATTCATTCATTTATTCATTCAACAAATATAGGCTGAGTGGTGACAACCAACAAAATCCTCTGCCCAAGTGGAGCTAACAATCACGCAAAGGGAGACAGAGGTAATAACTTAGTAAGGAATGGAAGGCCAATATACAGGGCCTTGTTGATAACTGTGAAAATATTGGCCTTCACTCTGAGATAAACGAGGATGCATTGGAAGGCTATGTGCAAACGTGACCTGACTTAGTTTTAAAAGGCTCCTTCTTTACTGGGTGGGGAATAAACTAGGGGTGGCGAGCAAGGGTTGAAACAGAGAGATGGCTTAGGAGGCTCTGGTGATCATCTTGATGATAATAATTCAGATGAGATGGCTTGGACCAGGGTGATGGCAACAGAAGTGGGAAGTGGTGTCGGATCCTGGATATATGTCAAAGTTGAAACCAGTGGGGTTTACTATTAATAACAGACTGGATGTGAGGCCCAAGAGAAAAAGAAGCATCGTGATGATGGTTCCAAAGTGTTTGGCTGGGAAGTATGGAGTTGCGTGAACTGAGATGGGGAGGGCTACAGAAGAAGCAGACTTGGGTGGGAATATCAGGAGCCCAGTTTTGGAAGTGATAAATGTGAAATAATGATCAGACATCACAATGAGGATGCTGATGAAGGAGTTGGATAACTAGGCCTTGGGCTCAATGGAGAGATCTGGGCTAGAAATATACAATTGAGAGTTGCTGGTAAATAGATGGATGGACTCATCAAGGAGCAGGGGGCTGAAGTCTGAGTCCTGGGACTTAATAGCATGAAGAGGCTGGGCAAGAGGGGACCCAAACAGGAAACACAAAGAGCAATCAGTGAAGTAGGAAGAAGTCTGGTCTAGTCTGGTCCAGGGGTGTGTCGGGTGCTGGGAGCCCAGTGAAGGAAGTGTTTCTAGGAGACGGGAGAGGTCAAGTCACATAAGGATTGTGACTTGACCATTCAAGTTAGTAATTCCAGATGTTACTCAGAGTCACTTGGGGTGTTTATCAGGGCAGTTTTGGTGGAGTGGAGGACAGGGGAAACCTGGTTGGACTGAATTTTAAGGAGAGGACAAGAAGAGGAATTGGTGACATTGACAACTTTTTCAAGGTGTTTTGTAAGGAAGAGAGAAATGGGAAAGTAGCTGGAAAGAGAAGTGGGGTCAGAGAGGATTTCTCAAAGGAACCCTCCCATGCCATTGGTGGGAATGGAAATTGGTGCATCCACTGTGGAAAACAGCATGGAGGTTCCTAAAAATAGTTACCAAATGATCCAGCCATCCCACTCCTGGGTGTATATCAGCAGAAAACTCTAACTCAAAAAGATACATGCAAGGAATTGCCTCCAGTGGTTAGGGCTCCAAGCTTCCACTGAAGGGGGCACAGATTCCATCCTTGAATGGGGAACTAAGATCCTGCTTGCTGTGTGGAAAAAAAGATACATGCATCCCTCGCCCCCTGCTATGTCTGTACTACTTACAGTAGCCAAGATATGGAAGCAACCTAAATTCTATCAACAGATGAATGAATAAAGAATATGTGGTACATACATACAATGGAATACTACTCAGCCATACAAAAGAATGAAATAATGCCATTTTCAGCAACATGGATGGGCCTGGAGATGATCACACTACGTGAAGTAAGTCAGAGAAAGACGAATCTATGGTATCACTCATAAGTGAAATCTAAAAAAATGACACAAATGAACTTTTATACAAAACAGACTCACAGACATAGAAAACAAATTTATGATTACCAAAGGGGAGATGGTTTATTGACTATGCCAAAGCCTTTGACTGTCTGGATCACAATAAACCATGGAAAATTCTGAAAGAGATGGGAATACCAGACCACCTTTGGAAGAAAAGTTATGACCAACCTAGATAGTATATTCAAAAGCAGAGACATTACTTTGCCGACTAAGGTCCATCTAGTCAAGGCTATGGTTTTTCCTGTGGTCATGTATGGATGTGAGAGTTGGACCGTGAACAAGGCTGAGCGCCAAAGAATTGATGCTTTTGAAGTGTGGTGTTGGAGAAGACTCTTGAGAGTCCCTTGGACTGCAAGGAGATCCAACCAGTCCATTCTGAAGGAGATCAACCCTGGGATTTCTTGGGAAGGAATGATGCTAAAAGTGAAGCTCCAGTACTTTGGCCACCTCATGCGAAGAGTTGACTCATTTGAAAAGACCCTGATGCTGGGAGGGATTGGGGGCAGGAGGAGAAGGGGACAACAGAGGATGAGATGGCTGGTTGGCATCATGGACTCAATGGACGTGAGTCTGAGTGAACTGCGGGAGTTGATGATGGACAGGGAAGCCTGGCGGGCTGCGATTCATGGGGTCGCAAAGAGTCGGACACGACTGAGCGACTGAACTGAACTAAACTGAACTGAACTGAAAGGGGAGATGGAGGGAGGGATAAATTCAGAATTTGGGAGTAACATATACATACTACTACATACAAAGCAACTGAGAAACAACAAGGACTTACTACATAGCGTAGGGAACTATATTCTGTATCTTGTAATAACCTATAATGCAAAATAAGCTGAAAAGGAATAATATATATGTATAACTGTACATCAGAAACTAAAACCACATTGTAAATCAATTATACTCCAATAACAATTAAATTTTAAAAAAAGATAACTTCTCAGGATAGGAGGCATCACAGGATGCTTGTAGGCTAATAGCAATGATGTTGTAGAAAGATAATCTTTGTTAATATAGGCAAGAGGGGGAGAATTTCTGGAGCTTTGTCTTTGGGTAGGAAGGAGGGGGTGTGATGTGGTGCAGACGAGGAGGGCTGACTTTAGAGAGGAGAACCCTCAGTTCATTGGTGGTGACATGAGAAAGGCAGGTACGTGGGCAGGTGCTGCCGGTGGGTAGATACCGTGATGGGAGCTCGGTGGGGGAAGTCTCTTTTGATGGTTTCAGTTTTCTCAGCAATATTGTCATTGACATTAATTTTCTAAAATGTAGGTCTGCTTATGCCCCTCCGTGGAATCAAAGCCTTTGCTAGCTTCCTATTTACGGTAAGGTGCAGATGTCTTGGTTCTTGGTAACCGCGGTCTCACTCTAACTCCTCTGGAACCCCTACCCTCAACCCTTATCTGGGCTGTGCTCTCCTGGGCTGTGTTTCCTGAGCTCACCAAACTGCTTCATGCCTCCAGATCTTCGCACCTGCTGCTCCCTCCACCTGGGGGGCCCTTCTGCTTTTTCACCCGATGAGCCTCTACTCCTCTTTTAAAATCGAACTGAAATGCCCGCTCCTTCCTGAAGCCGGCAGTTCCTACCCCCACCAACTTCACGCTCTGAGTTCTCCAAAGAGTGCCTGATCACCAGTTGTCACCAAACAGGTTTGTGCTCAGTTACATATTCTCTCAGCACTTTATTTGGACTGACTTTTGTCTCCTCATTAGAGGCGCGGTATTTCAGATCCCTTCAACACCAAGCGCAGAGCCTTGTGCGTGAAACAAAACCAACACAGCCAGACCGAGAGACAGAAACAGACAGACAGAAGAGCATAGAACCACCAACTGCCAAATATCCCTTGTGGGTTATTGACGGTATTGTTTCTGGTGTTCGGTGTAGTCCATGTGCCCTGGAAGGCACAACTACTCCAGTAAAGGACAAGACTCAGTATATTTGATGAAGCAACAATCAGCAAGAATGTTCTGATGTTAGAAACTGGAAGTCTAGCCAGACACTGCCGTGGCCAGTTGCCCAGAGACGGTCACGCCCATCTCTGAAGGACAGCCATGGAGGAACTGTGCATCCAGGCAGCCAAGAAACAGGATGCCTCTAATGCTGGGGCCAGCCTGCGGCCCCAGCCCTGGATCTGGGTGTGGCTTGAAGCAGCGATGCCGTCTGTTTGAAAATTAACTAGCAGCACTCTCCACACACTGATAGAAGTGACCATTGTCACAACCTTTTAAAAATAGGTTTACTGCTTTTCTTGAAAAGTGAAAGTCATGAAAGTAATACAGGATCATTTTACTTCCCAAATACAGAAATGTGTTAATAGGAGAATGTCGGAAACCGAAGGAGTCAAGAAAAGCCCCGCCCAGGACAAGGATCCGGGTCAGGGTGATCCGGTCCAAGAAGGCCGGCACTCAAGGGGAATTTGAAGGTCTGGAGGCCCGAAGAAACCCCCCAAAGAAACCCCTCATTGCTCATCCAGCAGCTACTGTAATAGTTTGCAAGTTTGTTTTTCTAGGATTACTGATTAATTGCTGTACAGGCATTCCCCTGAAAAGCAAAGAATAAAATTAAGAAGTAAACATTCCCCTGAAAAGCAAAGAATAGAATTAGAGGTAAACATTGTGCAGTTATAAATAGGCTTATTCTTAGAAAGTTCACAACATTGGTGATTAATGCAAACACTGTTCTCATGTTTTTCTGGGGACTATGGAAATTGTGTTTCTTAATATATTGTTTAAATCTAACAAGAAAAGGTTGTTATTGTAAAAGGGCCTCAATAGGAGACCCAGATGGCCGGGTGACTTAGTTTTTCAAGAAATCAAAAATAATCTAGTGAAAAACAAATTCTGGGAGGTGACAAAGATTGTATAAAGAATTTAAGAAAGTTTGGAAATGTTTTACTCATGATGTATGGGAATGTTGTGGAAAAGGCTTACACGGAAATAACAAGATGAAAAATATGGTTTGTAACCTCTTACACTATGTGATTAACTTGTGCAACCATGTATAAAAATGTCTTTGAAAATCAAACCCTGTTAGAATGCTTTAAGAAAGTACTTGAGAGAAATCTGTCTGATGCTCTTGCTGAATAAAGAATCATTCTTGCACCTGCGACCTTGAGTCATTAATTACGCCGACGCCGTCTCTCCCAAGAGTTCCCTGGACCCCGCAGAGGCTGGACCCCAGCAGGAGAAGAGAGACACTTATAATGCTGCCTCCAGAAAAAAAAAATCTCAGCCAACATATTGGTGTTCATCATTTTTTTCTGAAATTTTTCTCTGGGTATAAAGCTCCATAATTTTCATAATTCTATTTATTTAAAAATAAAATGGAATCATAAATACATAATTCTATAGTTTTCCATTGTTCCCTTTTTTTGTGTCAAAGAATATTAATCTATAGCAACATTGTAAAAGCTGATAGTAGTCCATTGTACAGATGGACCATTACTTATTTGGTAAATTGTGTGTGTGCTTAGTTGCTCAGTCCTGTCCAACTCTTTGCAATCCCATGGACAGTAGCCCACCAGGCTTCTCTGCTCCTTTCTAGGGACAGTTAGATTCATTCCTCCGTTTTCATTGTTATAGCCGTAGAGAGGAGTTGAGAGCATGGACCCTGGAGTCTGCTTGGATTTTTTTTTTTAATTTTTTGCTGGTTAACGTTCCACTTGGTGCCAGGCACAGAGTTATGGGGTGTCGGGAAGGTTCTCGTGTGGCTTGAATAGTAAAGAAGGAGATCCTCTTAACTTCCTTTTTGGCGTTCTGCTGTTCTGATATTAAAGAATGGAGCTGCTTCTGCTGGCTACTGCCCGTGAAGTCTTGAGGTCGGGAGCTAGGGGAAGGGGAGGGGTGGGGCAGGGCTGTTAGTGCCTAGAGCCTTGGAAGGAAGCCCGGTGGCTGGCGGTGACCTCTCTGGACGGGGGGCTGGTGTTGGTTTTGTTGGGCTGGCCACCAGGCTGCTGCTTCTTCGTGGTTTTCCAAGCCAGGTCACAGGTAACCATGCTGCTGGATGCTGGGGGACTGAGGACTTCACCACCGTGGCCATGAATAGGAGTGTGGACTTCTTGAAAAAGAAGGTGGCCCACCAGTGCCCGAGTCGACCTTGAGGGGTGGTAGGGGCTGGTGTCCCCAGGGTACTGGGCACCCCTGCACAAGTTGTTACCGAAAGTGGAGCCCAGGGAGCCCTGTGGTCATGGGTGGCTGCTGGCTGAGCCGCTGGAGGAGCTGGCTGCCTTGCTCTGCTTGCGGGCTGTCGGGAACCTCGACAGAGACCCATGGTCACGGCTGGCAGGGATGAGGGCACTTGATGATGGAGCTCATTTGCAGAGGAGACCAAGAGTGGCCAGTCCATGACCCAGACATGGGGCTGCCTGCCCAGACTGAATCCCTAGAGCCACTTACTAGCTCTTGGTACTCAGCCTTCCTCTCACTAAAACAGGAATAGCCATAGTATGCACTGTTATCACAGGGCTGTTAGAAGGATCCAATGAGTTAGCGTATGTCATGGATTTAGAGCAGTTCCTGGCACATAGTCAATTGCTGATGTGTTAGCTATTTTTATTATTGAGATGGTATTGAGATGAACATTCTTGTCTATATCCTTGGGACATATTATTTTCTTATGTTACATTTCTGGAAGTAGAAATTCTGGGTCAAAAACTAGGTATATGTTGAACTTTCATACTTGTCACCCACCTGCCCTTCAGAAATGTACCAACTAACTGGGAGTAAAGATGAGGGTCTGAAGGAGAATGTTTAATTTTAACTATATTTCTGTATTAATTGAAGTTTCATCAGAAGGTACTCATGCATTACTTGTACATATACTTTTAAATAGTTTGCTCTCTTACCAACATATCTTTAAAAGAAAACATATGCTCTCATCCTCACCAATCCTAAGCATGTCAGTTCTTTGTCAGTATCAGTCTTTTAAATCTTCGCCAACATGATAGGTGAAAATGTTATCTCATAATTTATATCTCTTGCTCATTTTTCACATATTTTGGGAGAAATAGTTATGTTGCATATATTTTGAAACTTAAACATGTTTATGTCATTTGAGTCAATGACTCTACATCTAAGAAGTAAAATCAAGACATTATTAGAAAATAAAATACATTTTTAAAAATAAAAAAAAGAAAATTGATGTGATACCCACAGATTTATGTAACAATGATTACCTTATTATTATTTATAAGACGAGGGAATGGTTAAATAAATTACAAAGTATGGTATCGCCTATGTGATGCTACATCATGCAGTATTTAAAAAATCATGTTTGAGAAGAGTTTGTAGGACATTATTTTATAATAAATAGGGGGAGAGAAAAATCACATTAAAAATACAAAGGAAAAAAGCATGAGAAGGAAATATATTAAATCGTTAGCAATAGTTCTTTGGGGATGATGGAACCCTAGGTAATTTTTTTCTCTATTTCTTTTTTTTTAAAACTTTTCTGTATTTTCCATATTTTTAATGGGTATGTTCTCACTCTTGTAATTTAAAAAAGGGATCCTTTGCCTTGAATAATTAAAAACCTGCATTTATAAGGGATGCTGTGAATATTTAGGGTCAGAGGTACTTTCTGGTTAATTTGCCAGGAGCCTAAAACTGCTCTAAAAAATGGGATCTATTAAAACAAACAAACAGGCATTTTTCTTTCCCAGACATACATTTCTGGGCACCAGACAGGAAAAGCCCCACTGGAGAACCAAATTCAGCTACAGGCACAAGCACAGAACACAGGCCTCATAAGATCACTCCAAAGTTATATAGGATTTTATAACTAGAAAGGGCGAAATGCAGGTGAGGTTGAATTTCAAGTAAATAACAGACATAGGAAAGAAACTCTGTGTCATTTCTTTTCACTTGAAGTGTTTGAGGTCATGGGCATCAGCTTAAAAGTCAGTGTCTATGGTATTCTTGACTACACAGGTCACCTCCTGACCTGAGAACCTTTCTCCCTGTGAGTTTGTGACCTTCCACAGAATCTCTCTTGAGATCTCCCAAAAGCTCTTCCCTAAGAGGACAAAGGGGAAGAGCTGCCCACAGGGTAGGCTGGGGTGAGACCAGCAGCTCACAGGCTATGTCTCTCCTTCTGTGATGTGTCCACGCTTGCGAAACAGCAAACACTTCTGACAGACTCCAGCAGGGCCACTGAGAACCAGTCAATAAAACAAGGTTGGCCATAGGGAGTCCTTAGATGAGAGGCACCATGTGAAGCCCAAGAGACACTGACTCATTCTCATCCCTGTGACTGATGCTCAGCCCAAGGTTTATATGAGTTTATTGTTATTTCCTTGATAATGTTCCTGCCAAGTTTGGGTTGGGAAAATTTAGTGTTTGCCTTTGCAGGATTTTGTTCATTCACTTCCTAGATTCAGTTGGATTTTGACTGGACCAGCCTAGATCACTGCCCCAAGATGGTTGGAGAAATATGGAAGGAAGTGCCTTATCCTGAAACAGCCTCTCCTGAGCAGATTATCATGGGATCTAAGGGCCCACCACCAGTGATTCATAATAATGATCACTTAATCACACATTTATATACAAATGCTTTTTTGCCTGACCCATAGTATTTCTGAACAGCTTTCCATCCAAGTCCTTAGCAGGCTCAGCAAACTTTAGCTGCCACCTAAGACCTGTGCTAGGTGGTATATCTCAAGGACATACAGCATTTTTATGTTCTACTAAGGTGTTTTCACATATGACCTCACCTCTGCTTCATCTTCTTGGGGCCCCTTGCATTAGTTTCATGCGGTTATGGGCAGGAGCGGCGGCGCCCATTCATCTCCAGTCCAGCCCTGAGTAGCTCTCCCTGCTGCACTGGACGATAGTGGAAATGGTGGAGGAGGTCAGACTGACAGCCCAGTAGGCACAGCCCTGACCAGTGACAGACTGAGATATAATCCCTTCAGAAGCCCTGGTGGTCCATGTGGCCAGCGCTCACGAATTACGGAATCATCTACTGTGCTGGATTCACCAGCTCTCATGCAAGTTAACTTTGCCTCGTTCCTTAGTTTCTTTATCTGTGAAATGGCGTTGATAACAATGCCATTTCCTAGGGGTTTGGTGAGGATTGCAGATATTAACACATGCACAGTGCCTGAACTTGCACTCTCCAGCACGGATAATAGGTGTTTCTTAAATTGAAGCTTCCTTTCCCCCTAGGGCAGGTCTGGGAGGCCCCCTAGTCTTGGCACTTTAGCACTGGAATGGGTTTAGGGATGCCCTGGTACAGTGAGTGTTTCCAGACTTTTAGATTTCAACCATTAATAAAATAATAATTAAAAAAAAAAAAGATCAGCTGAGAGTTGCTGACACTTTATTTGCAGGTAAGGGCACAAAAAATAAGTGTACAAAGACTGAAATATCTCATTTTATTTCATAAAATAAGAATCTTAACCACCCTGTTTTTAAAAAAGAGGACTGGCATAATATCCAGCTTCATTAAAAAAAAAAAAAAAAACTCTCTTTACATTGTCTTTTCTGAAAATCAGTGAAAACATCACTGATGACCTGTGATCATCAAGCCAGGCCTTTGCTTTATGAATGAAGCCACTGAAGCCCAGAGAGGTGGCATGACATGCCCAGGGTTACACAGTGGCTGCCAGTGCTGTCTAGAACAACACAGCTCCGCGGGAGAGTCCCTTTCTTGTGGCTGAGATGGGTGCTCTGAGCTGACAGTCAGTAGGTCTGGGCTCCACTCCCAGCCATTTGCCCTCAAGCCACGTTTTCTGCCTTGTCTGCTTCTCTAAAATAGGGATGATCATCACCCCCTCACTCAAGACTGTCTGAGAATCTAATGAAAAAAGAGCTTCAGAACTGCTTGGAGGGACTTTCCTGGTGGTCCAGTGGTTAAGACTTCACTAATGCAGGGGGTGTGGGTGCGATCCCTGGTTGGGAAGCTGAGATCCCACACGCCTTGGGGCCAAAAAACCAAACCATAAAGCAGAAGCAATGTTTTAACAAACTCTAGACTTCCACATCAACAAATCTTAAAAAAAGAAAGAAACAACAAACCTGCTTGGAGATGCATTCCAGGGTATGAGAGAATGAGGTATTAGGAGTGAAAAGTTTCACGGTCTGTGATTTGCTTAAAAGTATTTCGGCCAACAAAAGGACATGAAGCAAATACGGCAACATATGAACAATGATTAATCTAGGTGAAGGGGCTATAGATGGGTATAGTTACTCTTATCTCTATGGTTTTCTGAATACTTGAAATTTTTCATAGCAAGCATTCCATCGTCATCCAAAAGAGTACTCGAGCAAGGTAAACGGAAGAGAAGGTGTTACTTACGGAGAAGATGCCCTCGGGGAGGTCCATGCTAGGCTCTTCAGCCAGGTGGGGTTCACCACCCCAGGAGCTGCAGCAGCCCACCCTTTACCAGCCTTGGGCACAGAGCCATGGTCAGGAAGTGATTTTGGTTTCCCTGCTTCCTCCCCAGGCAGGCCTGGTGCCTGTGGCTGGGTGAGGGAAGCCTCCCACCTCTTCTCAGTGCAAGGCACTATCTGACAGACCCAGATCTGAAGCAGCTGCAGGCACTGGGG
>SJXQ01011207.1:361485-383406 GCA_006408695.1 Aepyceros melampus | reverse complement strand
TCAACAAATGGACTATGATGAATGTTGAAAAGGAAACAAATGAAGCTGGACACTGAAGCTGTGACCCAGAGGATGTGACAGGACAGGAGCCATCCAGATGAAGAGCAGAAGAAGGAAAGGGAATGACATGTATAAAGTCTTGAGGAAGGAAAGCGCCTGTCAATATTTTGGAACTAGCAAAAGAGGTGATTTGGCCAGAGCATTTTGGTTGAGGGAGAGAGTGGCATGAGATAGAAGATGGCAGAAAGACAAGTGGAAAGAATTCAGGTTTTTATCCCAATAATTTTTTATATGCCTGGCATAAAGATTCATTGAATGAGTTGATTTTCTTATGGGAATTCTATGTGCCAAGTATTGTTCTGAGTGCTTTCTGTGCATTTTTTCGGTTACTCATCAAGAAACAGTAAAATAAATATTTTCTCTATTTTACAAATGTATGACTCGAGGCTAAGAGAGGTTAAGTGCCTTGATCAAGGTCACTGTGCCAACTATTGGTCAAGCCGAGTCTGCTCCTCAGCCTGAACTCCTAACCCATCATATTATCATTTACTCATAATGAATAGATTATTTGTTGAATTCTCACTACATGCCAGACACTATGCTAGGTGGCAGGGATAGAGGTGGTCTCTACCCTCTACATAAGTACCCTTAATTACATAAGTACATAATTACATTGTGATTACTGTGAAAGAGAAGTAGGGGATAGGATGATATAGCCAGGCTTGGGAGGGTGGAGAGTGAGGTGGCACCATCAGTAAAGGCTTCCCCAGAGAAGTGACATTTATGTCAAGTCTTGGAGAATATATAGGAGATGGCCAAGAGAAAGATATTTTAGGCAAAGGGAATGGCTTATGCAAAGTTTTCAGACAGAAAGAGACATGACCAGTCATAGAAATGGAAAAGAAGCTTGTCTGGAAGAGCTGGGCAGGAACGTGTAAAGTTTTTGGACTTTATCCTTAGTCATGAGATCATAAGAACCTAGCACAGTGTTAGCTCATAGAGGACTCTCATTAATAAACTCTCCTTGGAATTTTGAAAAATGTCAGTAAACATTTTCTCCATTTTATAGACTGGCAGGACAATGGGAAGAGCCTGTTCTTGCCTTTTTTGTTGTGGTTCAGGGCTTCTCCTTGGGCTAGCCACTTAATCTCCAAAAGCCCTACTTATATATGAAATGAGAATAATGGCAATGGTCATTCCACTTCAGGGAGTGTGAGATGAAAATCAAAATGAGGTCATTATGTGAAAGCTTTTTATAAATTCGAAAGCACTGTATAAATGAAACTTGCTGTAGGACAAACTCTAAAGTGAACTTAGAGTTCCAAAAATCAGTATGGGCTGCTTGCCGGCTGCAAGCTCATCTACATGCTGTGTTTGGGATTTGTACTATAGTCATTGGCTATTGGACATACAGAGGTGACTTGACTTGACTGAAACCTTGAGGATGTTTGTGGGAAGCTGGGACAAGAGAGAATTGTCTTCCAGTTGGTATTTCCTGTGCCCATGGTTCAGAAAGAGTTGTTTTTGATCTGAAAAAACAAGACACATGAAAGAATATAATCAGGTGAAGCAGATAGAGTAATTAGTTGTCTGTTGCAGCAGTGCGATTATTTGTAATAAGGACAATTGGTGGGGCAGAAAGAAGCTCTCACCTTGTTAAGTGTGACCAGAATGGAAGGTCTCGGCAAGAGTGGGAAAGGCAATAAACGGAAAGGAGGTGTAATAGTTTGTTTGAGCAAGCTGAAGACCTTGGGCCTGAAGTAGCCTAGTCTTTGCTGTTGGGATTCAGGCAACAAAACTTCCAGCTCAGTGCATTTTAAGTAACCAGGGAAACAAACTCGGACCAAACTTTCCACTGCTTCTCTAGGCTGTGTGTAGTCACAGGATAAGCTATCGTGTGTCTCTTTCAGGCTTCCATTGTATTTGAAAACTTGGGAAGTAGAGGCATTCTATCATGAAAACATACAGGGATAATGAAAGTTTATGAATTTCGAGATAAATAAGATTATAGAATTCTCCCCTTTCTTCCTCAAACCCATTCCCCCAGTCACACATACCTGTTGTTCTCTGCCATTACGATTACTATGGTGGAAAAGTTTAAGAGGCAGGACTCTGTGTGATACAGCTTATATTATTGTCTGCTGTTGATACTGCTCTATCTCAGAGTTAGGGGATGAACAACTTCTTCTCCATTCCCAGCAGGTATCCTGTATGAGATAAAGAGTTGTTGGTTAAGAGTTGTTTTATTTCTTGCAGGGATCTCCTTATGTCAGGGACCAGGTTACCCTGACAGCAGGAAGACTGTGTAAGTATCACTGGGGAGCACAGATATGTGGACCCGGGGTATTGAAGACACCAGTTTGACCATCTGCTTTCTTTCCTGTTTTTCAAGCCTAGTAATCAAGCTGGTTATATTGAGTCCCTCGACCTGACTTTGATGTTAATTTATGATATGAGCCTGAGCTTCAGCCCCATGTGAAGTATTGGACCAGGAGTGTGTCAGGACCAAGTGTTCAGATTATAATGAAAGTGGAGCTGGAATCCCCTTTTTATGGGAATTGTTAGAAGGGTGCTCCTAAATATTCTGGTTGGATACAAGTGAAGCTGAAGGACTGGAGGTTACGTTTATTGTGGAGGTTAAGAGCATCCTTTTGGTTGCAGTCACGCATTTTAGAAACAGTAAAAGCAACAGACTAGTCATTTAAGTCCTGGGACTCTGACTAGTATAGAGAGAAGGAATGCTACTGTTGCATAATGCAAAGTTTGGAGAGAGGCCACCCATGTGTGTTTCAGATTGGCTTCTGCTTATGAATGTTGCTTAATGCTACTTTGCATTCCAAGTATTTTCAGGGTGGTAGTAAGAGGACGCTCTTTAGTTTCTTGTTGAGCAGCTGTCAAGCTATTTTTCTCTATAGGTGGAATCTTCAGAATGAAGGGTCGGCAGATTGCTCCTCCTCCACTGTGCATCACAGTGGCAGTTTGGCATTCATAAGTCTTTGAACCGTGTGTTCCTTTTGATCTAGCAATCCCATTTCCAGGACTCTGTGCTGAACTCCTAGTGTACCCTGTTTCTCAGAATGGTCAAACAACGTATTGGTTAGTCTATGCTATGTTATATGTTCATTGTGGGAAAAAGCAAGTTATAAAATTATTCCTTTTGTATGGTATAGTCCCATTGTAAATGTTCTTTTTGCTCTTTTTAAGTTTACTACTGTTAACATCTAATACTTTTGTAAATTAAAAATTATTTAGGGAGTGTCGAAGTGTGTTTCTCATCTACAGTTTAAATGAAAATTAGAGCAACCACAAATCCTGTGCAATAAATAAAACAAATAACTATATGAAAGTAAATTATTTTAAAAACCCCTAAACTTTGAATGATGAGGATCACATATTAGGGTATTACTCTAATCTAGTAACTGTTTTTATATTGTATTTTGTCTTTTTTCTGTGAATAAGGTACCCATTTTACTAAAAATCTTTTATTGTAAAACTGTGTTTGGTTTTATGTCTTTATTTAATAGGTTACACATTTACATGGTTGAAAAGTAAAAAGAGTGTCCATGAGAAGATTTTATCCTGTTTTCCTGTGCTACTGCGTTCCTATTCCCAGAGATAGCCAATGTGCCAGGTTCTGGGTGTCCTCAGAGAGCAGTCTCTGCATTGACACATTACCTGTTAGTTCTTGCCCATGAACATGTACCTAAACATGGTTGGAAACTTTTATGCAGAACACTTTGTATTCTGTATTTTTTTTTAATAACACATTTTCCCTTAGAACTTAAAAATACCAAAAGCAACTTAAATCTGTTTCACTTTTTATTGTAAAGATGCTCGTTGTAGAATATTCAAACAGTCCTGAGGTATAGAAAGTGAAAGTTCCCATCAGTCCAAATCACTCTTCCAAAACGTGTAGTATGTGACAGATAACCACAAATACCATATACCAGATACCATGATTCTCTATGGCCATATCATTCTCCAGGTTACGTTATTTCAGGTTAGTGTCATATCAGAGAATACCTTGCTCTTTTGAGGTTCCTCTTGAATGAGTCCAGAGTGGACTGATGTGCTGCCTTCTGGCAGGAAACAGGCGATTTTGAGGTTTTCAGTGGGGGTTTTTTGTTTTGTTTTGTTTATTTTGCATATAGCACCTTGTTTTACTTTCATCTTGCTGTCTTATCTAAATCTTTAATCACATAGAAATTCTGTTTTACATGGCAAAGTGGCAAGTACACTGAGGGCACACAGTTTTATCTTACTTGGATTTAGTTAAGAAAAAACCTAATCAGGAAGCTGAGTCCTTTTGTGGTTGTGCAAAGGACCAAGATGCTGTCTTTTTCTTCAAAGATGCAAACGTAAGTCTGTTCTGGAAGAGCTGGTATTTCACTGCAGCACATTTCACTCACCCAAGGGCCTCACTGCTTGAGGCACCCAAGTAATCCAGGCTTTACTCTAGACCTGCTGAGTCAGGGTCTCTGAGAATGGAGCCTAGACAGGTATGCTTTGAAAAAGTTCCCCAGGTAACAGTGATGGGTGCTCCTAGTCAAGAATCACTGGTTTAAAGGGAAGGTGAAAGAATCTAAAAAAGAGTGGATATTTGTATAACTGACTCACTTTGCTGTACAGCAAAAACTAACACAACATGGTATATCAACTATACTCCAATAAAAACTAATTAAAAATAAACAAAGGTGATTCATCATGCCTTGTCTAGACTAAAATGTGAATGATTCACCTGTTAAAGGAGTTTACTTTTATGTTTGTTTTGTAGCATTAACAGCAGTAATATCTTCAGCGTTCGCTTCTTTAGAACTACAGCTGTGTGCAGTAAGTACCTTCAGCTCCCTGTGTTCTTGGGAATGGAATTTTAATGAGAAGAATAGCAATTGACTAAATTTAATGGCAGAAAAAAAAGAAATGTGGACTGTGTGATTTCCCCTCTCCCCTTTTTTCCTAGAGGATGATGTGATTACAGTCAAAACCCCAGCGTTTGCAGAATCTGTCACAGAGGGGGATGTCAGGTGGGAGAAAGGTAAGATTTACTGCCTTCTCACTTAAGTTTAAATACTTCTGAAAAGTGCCCTTTACTCCCCTCACCTCCATGATCTCAGTGGAACCTGTGGCTACTCTTTTCTTTACATGCAGTGTGCTTTCCCCTGGCCTGTAGGAAAGGAGTCCTGTAACACCTGCCAAAGGGGATTTTATGGCTACTTTTCTTTTACCCACTGCTCACCCCTAACAGATAGCCTTTGACTGTCTTTTCAGCTGTTGGAGACACAGTTGCAGAAGATGAAGTGGTTTGTGAGATTGAAACTGACAAGGTAGGCTTGGCTTATTAGTGCCATCTTTTCATGGTCTTCCCTTGGTGTCTTAACCTAATGAAAGGAACATGGACTTAGTTGTTTGAAGATAATTGTTAGCTGCCTCAGTAGAATTGTTGGAATAGCTCAGTAAAAAGGAAAAAAGCATTTAAAGTTTCATTTTAGATTGTATGTACTATGTTATATGTTTTAGGTTTATGTACTATGTACTTTAGTAGCTTTAGTTTTATAGCTTTTGTGTGTGTATACATGAACTATTTCCAGTTGTTTTTTATGTATCATTTGGCAACACACTAACTGAATCTTGCTTTAATGTTTCTGGGAAAGGACAGACAAGGTGCATCTTCACAGTAGCATTGATTACTCTTATTCTGAAAGTGTGGCCTTGATGTTTGTGCAGGGTCTTGTATATCTGTGTTGCAACTCTTGTGACTCATTTGAGATTCTATACAATTAATTTTCTAATGCTGAGTAAAAATTTGGACTCTTTCTCCATCTGTCTTCCTTTTGAAGACCTCTGTGCAGGTTCCATCACCAGCAAATGGCGTGATTGAAGCTCTTTTGGTACCTGATGGGGGAAAAGTAGAAGGAGGCACTCCTCTTTTCACACTCAGGAAAACTGGCGGTAAAGAAGTTCTCCTGGTTGTCAAGGTCTCCAGTGTTCCCCCTTGGAATTGGGGCTGAGCATAATATACTAATTCCTTGATATATCAAATACCATTTTGCACTCCCTCTGCCTTTAGTGAGGCAGTAAGAGGAGATATATATATAGTGTGAACTTTAAATGTCAAGTTTTAGAAGAAAAGGGATTAAGAAAATAAACCTCACAATAGTGTTCTTTTTGGTGCTGGACCTTTTCTTAAATAGGAAGGAAGAAGATTCTAGAGATAGTGTTTTTTTTCCCCATCCCCTTCCCCAACCCTGGCAGCAGAGTCACATGGGGACTTTAAAAACAATACAAATGCCCAGATTCTGAGGCCAAGGGATTCTGATATATTAAATCTGGGGTTTTCAGATCCTGGTTATCTATCATAGTTTTTGTTATTGTCTTTAACACTCTCCAAGTGATTCTGATACATAGCCAGTGGCTGGGAGCCACTATTCTAAAGTGAGAAGAAGCAGTGTTTTATCATGTCTATTACGGAGAATTTTGGAATAGTTTTTTCACATCTATTCTGTCACAACATTTTTTAGGGAGGGTTGAATTTTTCTTGGAAAGAAATGAGAAATAAGGAAATGAATTTATATTGGATCTTATAGTCAGTATATTAGAGATTAGGAAAAGACTTTTGATTCTTAGTTAAATGCTGTAACTACTAAAGTCTATTTCATGGTTAAGATAGTTAAGCAGAAAGATGGTAGATGGCCTCATTATGTTCCATCAGGATAAAATTAGAAGCCAGAATGGAAGGAACATACAGTAGAAGACTAGGGAATAAGATTGATTCTTCTGGTTGGAGAATTTTATCTTCTGACCATTCCTTAAGAGGATGTTCTTCTGATTTAAATATTAACCCAGATGGTGATACCCAAATGAGTAAAGTAAAAAAATATTTAAAGTTGTGAATTTCATTGCTTGACCACCTCATTGGTTTCTGAGAGTTATTCTAGATAAAATGCTTTGAACTCTTAAGTCAAAATGTGTCCTTGATTATTTAAGCATTTATTTTTTAATAGTTAAGAGAGTTCTTCCACATGTGATGTTAAAATAAGAGACAATCAGTATTACTGTAACTGGAAAGTTGTTGCTTTTATGTGTGTGTTTCAGCATCTTAAATTGCTGGGTTTCTTTTGCTTTGAAGTCTATTACCATTGACTTACGTGCTTTGAAGTACTGGCTGAATTTGATGACTAATAGATATTTATACAATCAGGAAGGCAGCTGAATTCAGCCAGTTATCTAATGTAGGACGTCTAGGAGTCCTGGGGGAAGAACAGTGCCTTAAATCACTCTGTGTATCTCATAGCCTTACATGTATAGCAGGTACTCAGGAAGCATTTGCTAATTTATGAGAGAGAGAGCTTTTGCTGCTAAATTCTACTTAGTATCTGCAGTTTGGTTGCTTTCCATTCCACATAGTGCCAATGGCATCTATTTTTCTTGTTTTCCAGCTGCTCCTGCTAAGGCCAAGCCAGCCGCAGCCCCAAAAGCAGAACCTGCAGTGTCTGCCGTTCCTCCTCCCCCTGCAGCACCTATACCCACCCAGATGCCACCTGTGCCCTCGCCCTCACAGCCACTCACTAGCAAACCAGGTAAACCTCTGCCTCCCACATGTTTTTCTACGGGAGACCATCTCATCTATTGCCACGTTCCCTCAGAGGGCAAAGTCTAAGACTAATTGTGGCTCTGGACAGGTTTCATTGGCTGTGTTGTAGAAGAAACTCTAGACTTTGTATCAGAAGACCTGAGTTTGCATCTCAGCTTTCTGTGTATAGCTGTGTGACCTTAGACTAGTTATTTAACTTCTCTGACCAGATTGTTCATTTGTGAAGTAGGAATGACTAATATATCTCAGCATACCTTGAAGCTTAAGTGACAAGTGCAGTGTGAAAGCACGGGCATATACTCAAGTAAATGTTTCTCATTTTCTGATGCAAGGTACCATCTCTTCATTTACAGTGTCTGCTGTGAAACCCACCGCTGCCCCTCCAAGAGCTGAGGCAGGAGCTGGTATAGGTCTGCGTTCAGAACATCGGGTAAGCCTCTAAGGACCACTTCCAAGAAAGAAGCCGAGGAGCAGTGTTGAGATTAATAAAATAACGGGTATGCTCTGCCTGCCTTTGAGTGGCCGGCAGCTGACTCCCTTGGCCTGGCAAGAAAATTCAGTTTAGGAAGTGACTTGTTCATTCACTGACAAGACTAGAACTGGAGGTCTTCTGAACACTTGTCCGTTGGTTTTTTCCCACTCTGTCATGCTACCACTGAAGTGCTGTGGGTGAGAAAGGTGTATGCGGGGGATGGTAGCCTAGTAACGCGTCTCCTCCCTCCCACACTTGAGAGAGGTGGTTTAGTGAGCTCTATTCCTGTTCTTCCCGGATGCTTAGCTGAGGGCTGCCCAGTGGCAGTCAGGGGCAGACATAAAACCTCAAGGAAGTATGGTCAAGAGTGTGGGTTCCTCTGCCTGAGAATACCTCTAAAAATACGATAGCCTGAAAAATGTTGCTTCTGAGTTTCCATTCCACAAGTAGCTATTATCATGCAAGTCTTTATCACCAGAAATTGCCTTGTCTATAGTGACTCTTGGGCTGGCTAGCCCTACACCACACTCTTCCTTTCCATAAATTGGTTTTGGTTTATAAACCAAACCATTTCCTGGGCCTCTAATTCTTCATCAGACTTCAGGGCACATCGGAGTAAGTAGTTTTTGTCTGTATTTCCTTGTTTTTGCTCAGAGGAGCAAGCCACCACAGGAAAGAGGAAGCCTGGATCTCTTCCTGTATTTAGATACTACCATCCTTAATTATCCCCTCCCAGCAAGCCCAGTGCTCCTGCAGACTAAGTGGGAGGGCTAGGTCCAAAGACACCAGGTTGGCAATACTTGTCCCACTCTCCCTTTCAGGAGAAAATGAACAGGATGCGGCAGCGCATCGCTCAGCGTCTGAAGGAGGCTCAGAACACCTGTGCGATGCTCACCACTTTCAATGAGATTGACATGAGGTGAGAGCTCTAGTCCTCCTCCTCCCTGTGCTCTTTTTCTTGCAAAACACTTGAAGTTGCCCCAAACTAACTTAACAGGAAAGAGGTGGTACTTTGCACTGTTTCTTGACTTATACAGAGTGACCCACTGGTTTCATTCTCTGATTGACTTTCCTAATACTATGCCTGCCTCCTCTGTGACTTAAAAAACTTAGCCTTGTAGATTTATACCTGAATCTGTGATTTCTGATAAACGAGGCTGGTAATAATTTTAAGCTCTAATGACCACTGTTAATAAGTAGAGAGAGGGGAGCCAGGCCAACAAGGCTCCCCTTCAGGATGGGGGATCATTTGACAGCATGCCCAGAGTCAGGGGGCCATTCCCTGCTTCCTTCTCACTGTGACTGCTCCTTATGTGTGTTCCTAAGCGACTCAGGATTGAGTGGGTAGAAAGGCATAGGCTTTTTATATCTTTCACCTTTCTCAACTTCGACAATGAAATGGGAAGCAAGTTTTGCTTTTAAAGGAAAAAACCTCAGAATATTAACCAAAGGGGCTGATTCAGTAAGCCCATTTCTATACTGAGCTAATTGTTGACTCACTTTTCTTCTTCAAGACTTTGTTTATAGATGTAGGGAAGAGAATGTAGTTAAAGTCAACGGATGGTTTTTGAGTGCTTACTGTACACAAGATATTACACTGTATTTTGGTGGGATGCAAAGATGAGTGATAAAGAACCCTTAGCCTGGAGCTACCATCTTGTTGGATAAATGCAAAGTAAAATCTAGAAAAACAAGTATCAGAAAAATACAAAAAGTGTGAGGTGGAGGAGAGAATGAGATTGTTTGTTTTTGAGGCAGAGGTAGGAGTCAGGAAAGGCTTCCCGGAGAAAAAAAATCTTTAAGGGGCCTTAACAATTCACATTTTGACATAATGGAGGAAGGTCATTCCAGAAGATGTTAACAGTATGGACCTGACACAGATAGAAAAGTACAGGACACATCTGAGAAACAGTCACTGTGAGAAAGATGTGTAGGAAAGAATGGTAAAGAAAGTTGCATCCATATTACAGAATGTTTTAAGGGCCAGGGTAAGGGTTCATATCTAATACAGAGAGTAAAGTCATCAAGTCTTTAGGTCATCTCTTTGCTTCTCTTTATCCCAAGTGCTTAGTCTGCTAATCTGCATTTCACTAGGGTAAACAGTTTCCTTTGGAAAGGGTCTGAAAAATGTAGAGAGGGAGAAGGTTTAGTGACAGATGCTGTACCATTGTTCACAGAGTAGAGTTCTGTGGTCCATTTCACTAGACATCATCCATTCTATTGTGAAGCTTCCCCAAAAGACTAACGTCATCCAAGCCAAAGATTTCTCTTGTATCCGTAGGATGTAGGGAAGGACCTTGACTGATGAATCACAAAGGCTGCAGCTTATGTTTCAGTGCATTAGGGCCAAATTGTATACAAATTGAATTGGATTTTGAAATTCTACCCAATTCCTTAAGACAAAACATGTAAATATTTGTGGCCTTGAAAGATGCAGTTGGCCCAACAGCTTTGATTGGAAAGTAAGTACAGTAGTTGTATCTCCTTTCATCAGCTAATCGAGGTCTCACTTAATGATGGCCTGGGGTCCCTCTGCAGTCAGTAATCTGGTTTAGATTGAGTGCCCTTTGGGTCTTGTGCTGATCAGCTAACCCATAAGGGGCCTTTCTGAGACTGGCTCCTCTCCCTTGTTGTCCCAGCCTCTGCCTCCAAGGACAGAACTCTGAAATAGAAACTACTTAATGACCAGACAATAGCATTTGGGCAGTTTTGAGAGCAGAGATGTTTATCGCTTCT
Organism: Aepyceros melampus; assembly: GCA_006408695.1. Taxonomy (NCBI): domain Eukaryota; kingdom Metazoa; phylum Chordata; class Mammalia; order Artiodactyla; family Bovidae; genus Aepyceros; species Aepyceros melampus. Next base: position 372,607 of record SJXQ01011207.1, on the reverse strand, counting down.
CTTTCCCTCTTCTGCAGCTCTTGTGTCTTGGGAACCAGTAATGTCTTTAGGATGGTAATCCTAGCACTAAATGTAGTTAGACTCAGGAAAACAAACATTTTAAACCCAATCAGTCCCCCTAGGAAAACTTCCGTTTTAAAAAACAAGAGGTCTAAAGAGGGGAGTTAAAGTTATACCATCTTATCTTTCATGCTAATGTCAGATTAAGCCATTATAGGGAGAAAGAGAAAACTGAGCATTTGGGCCTGAGATAAAGTTAAATTCAATTTCCATCACACAACTATCTTCCCATAAATACGGAGATTTCTGCAGCAAAATGATGAGAAAGCCATTTCCCACTAACTCTAGTACATGTGCTGTATGTTTATGAAAAACCAGCCCCAAAAGAACAAAGATTGTTCACACTGCAAAGGTTTCCCAGTAGTCTTGCTGCTTATACTTTAAAAGCTTAGGTCCACACATGGTCAGTTTTCTAAATAACCAAGGAAACTGTGTCCATTAAATTAATTTTAAGGGCAAGAACTGTGTATTATCTTTATGTCTTGGCGTCTTGCCTTGACCACTATGTGCGGTGGGTGTTAGTGCTCATTTGAAGGAACCAAGCAGATGGAACTGCTCACTCTGGGGAGATGCATGAATATACTGACTTCCTCATGAGCCCAACACAACACTGGATTGTATCCATCCATAGGTAGTCAAGACTGCTTTTGCTCACATGAAACCTGTGCGCGTGTGTGGTTTGGGGTTTTTTTTTGTTTTCATTTGTTAGGAATGTCACAAGAAAGTCATAACTAGGTTTGGTGGTATTTTGAAAATAAATATTTAATGAAAAAGTTAGTCGCTCAGTCAGGTCCCAACTCTTTGTGACTCCAAAGACTGTAGCTCGCCAGTCTCCTCTGTCCATGGACTTCTCCAGGCAAGAATACTGAAGTGGGTTGCCATGCCCTTATCCAGGGGATCTTCTCAACCAAAGGATTGAACTTGGGTATCCTGAATTACAGGCAGATTCTTTACCATCTGAACCACCAGGGAAGCCCTTTTAATAAAAAGAATGATGCTTGTTTTGTAGACTTTATGCTTTTAAGAAAAAAAAAAACCAAAACTATTTTCAGAGTAGATAGCTCATGAATTCAGTGTAGCTAGAAGTCACTTTCTCGTCCAGGGTGAAGCTGTTGATGCTCTATGAACTCATTCATTTTGTCTGTCACAACATCTCTGGCTTTTGGAGCATGAAATCGTCCTTACACAGAGTGGATCTGATTCCCTTGGATCCAGGCTTTTAAAGGAATGAAGTAATTGTGTTAACCTCTAGTGGAGTATTTCAAAACTTGAACTTATATGGTCCAGAGTAAGGGAAAACTTTACCCAGTTGTATGTCTGGAGTTAATAACCAGTGTGAAAGTCAGAATTGAGGCTTCTTTTGTGGTCATTTGTTTTGTAATGTGTTCTTGCAGTAACATCCAGGGATGCGGGCTCGGCACAAAGATGCTTTCCTGAAGAAGCATAACCTCAAACTAGGCTTCATGTCGGCATTTGTGAAGGCCTCAGCCTTTGCCTTGCAGGAGCAGCCTGTGGTAAATGCAGGTGAGTTTGTGATGGCCAGAATCAACAGAGGTCCTGGAGCTATGTGTGTAAATACAAAAATTCTCCCCCATGCTCAAGACACAAAGACGATGGTCCTCTGACTGAGGCTTCATATTTCAGATGTGTGAGAACTTGAGTACCTTTCCTAGGGATTTCTGGACTTACCTTCCTGAATGGGCATCGCGAGTGCTTCTTCCCCACCAGCCGGACAGAACAGGTCCCTTTCCCAGTGCAGAGCTTGGCAGCGGCTCTGGCAACAGGCAGTTCTGAGCCAGTCCATCTCTCCAAGTTTCTCATGTCAGTGTGGAAACTCTTGTGGCTGGTGCCCACCCTCCCACAGCCCTGTATCTTGGGACCTGACTTCTGTACTTGGCATAGCTCCAGGGTGACCTTTGATTTCTGATCAGTGGACTGGATTGGAAGGCCTTGGGCTTGGCCCCTCTTTTGTGGGCTTGATGCTCATTTTCCTTACTTTCTCCTCACCTGCATTGTTGAAATGTTGGCTTAACAAGCAGTTCTCTTCTCCACTGAGACAATTCTCTGTGTCCCTGGAAGATTATAGGACATTGGGTACTTTTGCAACCCTTAGCAGTGCAGGGTCCGAAAGGGCTAGAAATAGAAGTCCTAATCCCTTCCGCCAAGTGGTGTGCCCTCAGGTAGGGGAAGGTAGGGCTTTGTTTCATCCTGATGTGAAACCTCTGTACTTGTTCCATTCTTATGCTTCATGATGACTCTCTCCATCTCTTCTGCCTGCCCATACATGTAGGCATTTCTCAGAGTTCCCTTGGCCTCTTTCTCACTTTATATGCTTTTCTGGGGTGTCTTATCTATAAAACAACATAGAATTCCTATGGAAAAGATTCTCGAGCCTGTATTTTCTCATGAGCACCAGACCTAAATTCTAGCTATTGGTTTGCTCTCTCAGGCTAACATATTAAAGACAGACCACACCGCTTCCTACTGAGTCTTCTGAAAAGAGGCTTCCCTCGCTCCTTGTTGCAAGTGAGCAGCAGAATGGACGACATCCTCCCACTTCCACTTCCTTTATTAACTTGCCCTTTCTGGAGGGTACTTTTAAACCTCAGCCATTAGCTAAGGGAGGGCTGGAGTAGAGCTGGTGAATGAGAACTTGAGCACATACTTACCCTGTATTAGCCCGTGTCCCGAACCTTCTCAGGGCTGCCGAGGAGATGTATGCTCCTATGCTCAAGCTTAGTCGGGACACTTGGGAGAAGTTAGGATTGGTTGGCATGGGAGTAAGAGGGGTGCTGGCTGCCACTTGTAACACGGTGGTTTTTGCGCTGGCTGGTCAGTCCACACCGTACGAAGCATCTCGACTTTTGCTCTGTTAATGCAAACGTTTCCTCACTAGCCTCGGCCTGGGGAGTTGTATGTAATGTGTGTTTTCTCTCTCATAGTGATTGATGATGCAACCAAAGAGGTGGTGTATAGGGATTATATTGACATCAGCGTTGCAGTGGCCACCCCTCGGGTATGTTGGAGCAAGAAGTGGGGAGCTCTGGTCTTTGACTCTTATCCATTTGAAGAAGCAGACCTCTTGAGAGACTTTTTTCTCTACTTTCATTTTTCTAGAAGGGAGTTGTTTGAAGAATAAACCTGTACCACATTCTTTTATCTTTTGGAAGTCTAAATATTTTAGACTACATTAATCATGTTGAGTAATTAAGATACTCTGGGGCGGGGAGACTTTTGGCTTGAATCAAGAGCGTTGTAACTATCATGGGTACTATTAATTGACACCTGAAAAGAGCTTTTTACTCTCATCAGGGTCTGGTGGTTCCTGTCATCAGGAATGTGGAAACAATGAATTATGCCGATATTGAGCGAACCATCAGTGAACTGGGAGAGAAGGTAAAATGAAAGGGTGTGTGTGAGCTGCAGGGCAGGTCAGGGAAGAGACCCTGGAAGGCTGGGCCAGGGAGCGGTGCTCAGGGAGCTGGAGACTCCCTTTGTTGTGAAAGGAGGACTTGGCCCCTGAGAACGGCAGTCACGAGTGAGAGCCGAAGTACAGCTCTGGTGGAGCTTATGGTGCTCTTGTGAGTGAAGATCTCATCTCATCCGGTTAAACCTGCTCGGAAAAGGAAAGGTCCCAGAGTCCTTTCCTCCGGCCTGTAACTAGTCACAGGCATCTCAGTTAAAGCTAGAACTTGGACCATTGATCTCAGATGTGAGCCTTCTGGACTTCCTTTAGGTGGAGGAAGCAGAGTTGACATTACCTTTCAATTATAAAATCTGTTTTTAGGCCCGGAAGAATGAACTTGCCATTGAAGATATGGATGGTGGTACTTTTACCATCAGCAATGGAGGTGTTTTCGGCTCGCTCTTTGGAACGCCCATCATCAACCCCCCTCAGTCTGCCATCCTGGGCATGCATGCCATCGTTGATAGGCCAGTGGTCGTGGGAGGCAAGGTAGGAACCATCCCCATTAATGTCCCAGCAGCTACATGAAGAGGTGAGGGAAGTCTTAACTAAATGCTCCTTAAAGATTCGCTGTAATTTCACGTGTAAGTTGAATCTCTTTGTTTCTAATTAATAGCTAAGGCATTGGTTCTCAAATTGTGTGTGGAACAGCAGCACCTGGGAACTTGTTGGAAATGCAAAATCTTGGCCCCTTCCCAGACCTAGTGAAGCAGAGAGTACAGATGGTTCTGAGGCACGTTAAGGTTTGAGCACCATGGAGCTGAGAAAGTTTGCTCCTTCATCTGGGACTAGTCAGCAGGCTTCCTTCTCTAGGGAGCGTGGGGGTGCCATCGAAGGCGTGGTCCTTGCCTCAGGAAGTGGAGGACTACACTGCAGAGCCACTGCCAGCCTGCCCGCTTGTCATGACGAGGCTTAGAGCTTTTCTGGGAGCCAGGAAATGAGGTCAGAGGGTCTTGAGCTGGCCCCGTGAGCTATGTTGATAGAAAATGTTTTCTGGGACCCCTGGTTTAGAACCTTTTGAAGTCCCTAACTCCTTTAATCCAAAAATTGTAGATACCTGCTGAAAATGCTCATATACCCAACCTTGCATACAGTTTCAGAGAATTTGTGGACCCCAAGTTAAAAAGAAATTATTATTATATCTTTAAAGAAAAAACTTCAGGTAGTGAAAATTGAAGAGGAACTTTTCCTTGTAGATGGCAGACAAGTGAGAGGGCAGAGCATGGTTTTTATTTAAAGACAGTTGTAAGGAGATTCCTTTTTTCTCGGGTTAAGCTTTTTGTTTTTGAGTATGTGAGTTTTGCACTCAGGGTCTGGCTTGGTCTTTGAACACATTGTATCTAGAAGCAACAAGCAAAGTAGGAAAGTCTCTGGACCTGGGGACTTACCTGTGGGCTGTGCTTAGTCATCTCCCCCCTTCATCAGGGCTTTCTCTGCCCCACTGCAGACAAGCCTGTTGACCTCTCTTCTCTGTAGGTGGAGGTGCGGCCTATGATGTACGTGGCCCTGACGTATGATCACCGGCTGATCGATGGGAGAGAGGCTGTGACTTTCCTCCGCAAAATCAAGGCAGCGGTAGAGGATCCCAGAGTCCTCCTCCTGGACCTTTAAGAGGAAGCCCTGTGCCCCACACATCAACCATGCAGGAACTGAAAACCAGTCTTATCCCTGTCCCCTCACAGGCCCCAGGTTAGCCTGGTGACAGGCACATGCTGTTGGCCTCAAGCAAGGAAACCAGGGCACTATGTAACCAGCAGTCACAGGTCTCTCTTGGTGTTCCTGCCAGGCTCTCTCCCTCTCTGTACCCTCCCCTACACGCAAATCTGTATCTGATTCCCTTAAGCTTGAGGGAGAGAGAGAGCCTTAATGGACGCTCGTTATTATTCCTGCCTTTCCTCCCATTAGCTCTCCACAGAGATGATTTCACTTTCTTCCTGTCCAGTACACTATAGGGAACCTGCCGGGGACCATGTGATTAAGTTTCTATCTTTTGAATGTCTGTTCTCCAGAGACGCCTAGGAGGGTGCCTGCCTCCCAGGCTCAGAGCAGCCTCTGTCCTGGCTGTGCACGTCCTCACTCGATTCCACCCGTGTGGAGGTACTGACCACAGGCCATGGGGTGCTGCTTTGCTCAAGTGGCACCTGCATTCTCAGCTGTCATTGTCTAAAAGCTGCCTCTTCTACCTCTTCCAGGAAGCACATGCTGGGGGATCTGGAGGGGCAGAGCTGGGGAGTAGGCAGCGTTGAGATGAGAGAGGGCAGGTTCTGAGGTCATGTGTTACGAACGAGACTGGAGCAGAGCCCAGGCCTGCCCTCACACTCTCCATCATAACTGCACCAGGAAGACCTATTTTGGCCCAAGCACACACAGCTGAGGTGGTGCCGACCTTTCCCGGCTGCTAGGAACAGTTTCTCCCGTCTTGTCCTTACGTAGATGCCAGCACCTCTTGGCAAGGAGACTGAGCGTGTCCCAACCACGGGCTTGCACGGCTCCTGGTAGAGATTGGCATGAAGGTGACTTCCTGTGGACTGGCTCGGATTGTCTTGAGCTTTTAAATCCCGTTGGTATAAACCTGTGGGCTGCAGAGGCGGTTCTGTTCTTTCCTGTGTCAGTGCCCTTCAGGAGCGGAGCCTCAGCTCTTCCTCCATAGAGCACAGGTCTGGTGCAGGATGGATTGTGGTGGAAACCAGCCCAAGATGCTTGTACACAGTGGGGAAAAGGCCTGTCACCTCGGAGGTACTGCCTTGGGTCTGGGCACCGACATTGGAATTCTTTGGAGTATGGTTAAATGCACACACCGTGTCAGGAAAGTTACTGGGCTTCATCACATTGTATCCAACTGCATCCAGGCCTGAGGCTGCTGACCCTTGACAACCGGGAGCCATTTAGTGTGGAATGCCCATTTGTATCTTGAGCAGAAGCAAGGCCTGGGGGTTGGGTGGGGGGAGGGGTGGGAGCCAGTACTGAGTGCCTGCAGCAGCTACTACGTCTTCACTATTCAGAACGTAACTAAAATATTTAAAGAAACTGATTTTAAATGCAAATTAAAGGCAAATGTTCGCAAACAGTGTTCCTGCTTCTGTACTACTTTTGGTTACTGAGGTTGTACTGATGAAAAACTTGTTCCTCCCTGCTTGCTGCTGCTGCTGCTAAGTCATTTCAGTCGTGTCCGACTCTGTGCAACCCCATAGACGGCTGCCTACCAGGCTTCCCCGTCCCTGGGATTCTCCAGGCAAGAACACCAGAGTGGGTTGCCATTTCCTTCTCCAATGCATGAAAGTGAAAAGTGAAAGTGAAGTCCCTCAGTTGTGTCTGACTCTTAGCGACCCCCTGCTTGAGGCCCCTTCAAATGCCGACATTTACATTTTGGTGGGGCTTTGTGTTATTTCTGGGATGGACTAGGGGGAGGTGGAGCGACTCATAATTTCACATTTTGCAGTTGATGGCCACGTGGGTACCCAGACGCTCACGGTTGGTCAGAACAAATGAGAGTAGATCACCTCCTCGGGGCAGTGGTCTGTGAGGGTTAGCGGGTGGGGCTGAGAGCTGATCTTTGCGGCGTCCGTGTGACAGTGCCTGGTAGTGTCCAGGCTGAAACAGCCTGGCTGTTGCCCACGCAGTCCCTGCCTGCTGACCTTGCTCACAGTGGTACCATCTTTATATGAAGGTCTGTCACAGGAACAGAGTGGCTCCTAGAGGGCAGAACTAGAGTGAGTAGGGAGAAGAAACTTGGGTTCAATGAAAGAATTTTGGAATGATCAGATCTGGGGCATGGAGCTACAAGCTTTCATGTCTTTAGTAAACCTACAAAGGAGGTGTATTTAGCCAGGGTCTGGCCAGGCCCTCTCATTGACCTCCCTGAGTTCGAGCCTTCTCAGGAGCCACCATGTGTTCAAGGGGTCTCTGAGGATTGGACCCCCACCCACAAGCACCATGACCTTCTGAAGACTTTTCCAGTGTCCCCTACATGCTGGGACTTTTCTGTGGGTTCACAGCTGCTCTGGGGGGGTATAGGCTGGCACGCTGTTCACTACCATCCCTGCTTCCTCCTTCCTAGCAGGTTCCACACACCTCTTGGTTATCATGGAGCTCCTCTGGGGTACCCTCCTTTATTCCCATTCTAGCAGGGCCCCTCTCATTGCGTTAACGAGGCAAGGACACCAGAGGTAAGAGCAAGCTTTATTGGAGCGGGGGTGGAGGGGGTGGGCAAGCCCCAGGGAGAGCCAGCACCTCCCTGTGTCTTTTGCCTCAGACTCATCCCAAGGACCTCCCCACAACACGGGTCCCCAGCCCTTCACAGCCAGGACTGGAGGGTGGTGACCGAGATGCCCCCTGTTGGTGATGGAGACTGAGGGCAGAGGTCTATGGAAGTTTCTGTCTTGGATGCCACACCCCAGTGACAGGGTGAGTCCTGAGTGGAAGAAGAGGGCCCCCAAACCTGGAAAGGGAATTATCTTTGGGGGTAACTACTTATCCTAGCTCTTCAGAGACTTCAAGAAACTCCTTGCTTCTGGCTAGAAGCTTGGGCAATCATTCTGGGTGTTGCGTGGTTTCATTTCAAAAGGAAATGAAGTCACAGTGGGCAGTGGATTGAGTGGACCCTCAACACTGAAATGCGAAATGGTAACAGGACATGTGTCCAAGAAGGGAAGCCTAGTGGAGACAAGTTTCCTTCCAGGGGCTTCAGGCTGGAGCCAGCTTCGTGGTCCCCAGCTCAGACCCACGGCCAGGGTTTGCTTTCTCTCCACGTGGGTGGGCTAGCTGGGGAAGGGAGCCCTTTATTCTGTTTTCAAAACTTCTGTAAGTGGCAGAGCTGTGCCTTCCCCTCTTTCTCCCCCTCCCTCCTTATCCTTATTTTCCTCCCCTCCTTTCCTTTTGCTCTCAAAGGTCTGTAATTACAAGATAAGTGGCATGGTCAGGAGAGGGTGGGTTGTCCTATCCCTCCCGCTCCACCTCATATCCGCTACAGACTTCTTCCCTGCTTCCCCGCCTCCCCCATCCCCTGGGGAAGTAGCCTTTGGTAGAAGGGGCACACTAGTTGTGTGGCTAAGATGACCAGCTAGGACAGCCCTGGTTTGGAGCCAGGAAGCCAGGGACTAGTAACCTGAGATGAGTCTCCAGAGACATCCTGAGTGGGGCACATGGCAGATCACGAGTCAAGATTTCTCGGCTCAGCAGGTTGTCAGTAGCTCAGAGCTAATGCCAAGGAAGGCACCTTTTAACAGGGCAGGTCCAAGTTCAAGGTACAGGGTGTAGACACAGCAGGTGACTGTTGACTGATGGGTGGAGGATGGACAGGTGGAGACGTTCAAGCTGCCTAACAGGCTGAGATCTCTGCCCCTCAGCACCGACTAGAAAGCATTTCTCCAAGAGGTGGCTGGGGGAGTCCACAAGGCCCTTCCTGGTCAGTGGTGATGAGACTTCTGAGGCCCAAGGGTGGGGTCCTGACCAAGAAAGGCAAGCTGCCTTGCATTCTTTGCCCGCGGGCCACTGCTGGGAAGTGGCAGGCAAAGAGACAGAGGAGATCCAGGCCAGTCCAGCTGCTCCCCTCGCCGACGCCACGCCCTCCTACCCCCCCAGGGTGCTCCACTGGATGGAACTGAAAAAGGGGTGGGCCTTGAGCTCGTGGACGCCGCCTCCTCCAGCACCCAGGCGCCGGGCCGGGTCAAACTGCAGCAGCTGCGGAGAAAAGCCCAGTCAGCCCTGGGCAGGCTGGCCAGGCCCCTGGAACCCCGGGTTACCCTAGGAGGGGGGCAGGGGGCGGACATTAGTGTTTGGCCACCGAGGTATAGAAATTTGCTGGCCCTGTGACCCTCCTGCACCCATGCCGGACACCCAGTACATGCGGTGACTTGTTCACACACAGGGCTCTGCCCCCCCTTCTGTCCACCCTCAGGCCAAGAAGGCGCCACCGGGAGGCCGCCTGCACCTCACCTCAGTCAGCAGGGAGGCCGCCGGGCCACTGAGCCACTCGGGCAGCTGCAGCTGGGTGTGGGGCTGGATTCCTGAGGGGTGGCTCTGGGACAGCGCCTGGGAAGACACGGGGAGGCGGCCCCCAGGAGTCTGTACACTCCAGTGGCGGCTGAGACTGTATTTCCTCCCCCTGTGTAACACCCACGGGCACGGCCATGACTCCGTCGCCTTCTGCTTTGGATCTGCTGCCTGCCGGGCTGAGGACGGTGCCTGACACCTGTGATCCCTAGTTTCCACAACAACCTTCAAAGTAAGCAATTGGCACCCCCATTTTAAGGTCAAGAAGCAGGTTGACGGATTTGTGCTGAGTTCAGGGTTTGAACCCAGGCCCCTATGACTCCAAGCTTGCTAGAAGCACCGGTCTTGGGTTGCCCTCGGGGCAGGCACTCTTATCAGGAACAGCACTGAAACCTGTCTCCTTACAGAAAGCAAATCTCCACGGGTGGCTCCTTTGCCACGGCATGCTCCTGCCAGGGTCAAGGCAGGGCTGTGGTGGGAGAAGAAGGCAGGACCTATCTGTGTTCCAGAAGGGTGCAGCTGCGGGGGAGCAGAGGGGTGTGTCTGGAGGTCAGGAAGACAGGCAAGAAGCCACCTGGAGGAGGGCCAGGAGCCCTGAGCTGGACAGGTGGGAGGGCCCTGGCTAATAGGAAAGAACCACTCTGGGCAGCTGTTTGCAGCCAGGGCTCTCAGAGGCCCTGGCCTTGGGACCAAAACAGGAGGGAGCCAGGAGTGACCGGTCAGCTCTGAACTTCCAGTTACACTGCATCTACTCAGGGCACTTCCTGCTCAAATGGAGCTTGGTCTCTCCCTGCTGCCTGACTTAACCAGCCCCAGACGCAGCACTGAGCTCATGGGGGAGGACAGAGAGCTGAGCCCACCACCCTGAGCAAGGTGCTTGCGAGGGGAACTTCAAGCTCTGAGTCGACCCAGGCTAGACAGGGCAGCTGCCGGCCTGGGATGATGGAAACTCTCTCTCTAGTCTTCCAGCCAAAGTCTGGGGTTCACAGCTCTGAAGGGTGTGGATGGGGGGATGTGGTGTGAGCAGTGGGGAGACGAGGCCTGTGGGGGATGATCTGAGGGAAAGGGCTGTGTCACACTCAGCCTCCCTCCAGAGCCAGGCCCAGGTGCCCTCTTCCAGGAACCTTCCCTGAGCACTGCAGCTCACTCTCCCTCATCTAAGTTGACAGTCGTCTCCCTAGCTATCGCCACTTCCCTGACGAGGGTTGGGGTGCAAAGTGTGGCCAAGGCCTGGGTGGGAATTGCTTCCTCCTTCTCTCACGGCCTCCGGGCTGGGGGAGAGGGAGCCTGTGCTGACAAGACATTGGACCCAATGGCCAGGTATTGAGCAATCAGGTAGACTCAGCCCCCAACACTGACCGGTTGGACTAACCCCAGCCCATCCTATGCTCAGTGACACCAGCCAGGGTCCACACCCTGCCCACCCAGAGCTCACCGTCCCGGTCAGCAGTTCATACAGGAGAGACCCAAAGCTCCACCAGTCACAGGCTTCGGTCAGCTCCGAAATCCCACCGACCTCTGCGGGAGCCAGAACAGTCCTCAGTCTCACTGAGGGGGCAGCTCTCCCCTCAACCCCTTCCCCACCACCCCCACCCCCAGGATGGG
>SJXQ01011207.1:334238-360190 GCA_006408695.1 Aepyceros melampus | reverse complement strand
GGCGGGCGGTGCTTGTCCTGGCTGAGGCTTCAGCCCCAGCCTCTCTCTGGGGTTTAACGGATGCCATCTCCCTGGCTGGGGTGAGGCTCTGAGAAGTCCACGGAGGCTCCAGAGGGATTCCATCCCGGGGGCGGGTGTGCCCCAGGGGCACCGAGCTGGTCCCGAGGCTGAGGTGGGAGTTTACTGGAGCCTTCATCCTCTCCAGGCTGGAGCCAGACCCAGTCCCAGACTGCTGGGGGCACGGCTGGGAGAGCAGGTGGGACCAGAGCGTACCTCCTGGGCCAAGCAGAGGGAGCCACAAACGTGGGGACAGGAGAGGAAACGAGTGTGGATGCGTCTTTGTCCCACGCCTGCTCCCCCTCTGTCTTGCGCGCAGACCCTCTGCCTTCAGGTCCTCACTTGGCTCCCTCCCTTCCCAAAGCCCGGGATGCCCTCTCTCCTTCTCTCCACCCACCTGTGATGGGGCCCCAGCCTCACAAAATAGGTGCTTAACCCCTAAGAAGATGTAAATTATTCTCTAATGTCCTTGGTCTAGGTGGCGGGTTCTCCAGTGTCCGATGTATTATATATTTTTCATAGGGAGAATCCTGGAGAAGGGCATGACAACCCACTCCAGTATTCTTGCCTGGAGAATTCCATGGACAGAGGAGCCTGGAGGGCTGCAGTCCACGGGGTCACAGAGTCGGACACAACAGAGCAACTAAGCACAGCACAAAGGGAGAATAGTGTCATGAATTTAATTAAGTAAAATAAAAGAAAGCTAGGCATGGATCTGTGATGACTATATGTCACGATCCAGAGCAATGTACCTCATTGAAAACAAACAAACAGAAATCCTAGCTGATCAATAAACATCTGCTGTGGCCCAGTTCCTGTCCTTACGGCTTGGGCACCAGCATCCCATATGGCCACTCGGAGGGGTGGGCGTGCACTAGAAAAGTGAAAAGAGCCAAGACTGGGGGAGATGGTGACAAAGGGGACACCTGCATACGTGCCCTAGTCCTCCCTGGACGTCCCCTGCCCCCTGGCATCACTTAGAAGCCCACAGCAGGCTAGTCCTGCCTTCACCCTCCAGGAAGGCTGGGCCTGTGGCTGGGTAACGAGCTCGAATTTTAAGGGGATGAAACAGGACAACCTCCCGAAGGCCTGAGGAGCTGACGGGGCCCCCGGGGTCCACTCACCTTTCACGTGCTCCAGGTGCAGGAAGATGGAGTCCTCAGTCACAAAGTACCGCAGCAGCTGGGTCATGTAGGGGACGCCGTGCGGGATGATGGTCAGCCGCTCCCGGCTCGCCACGTGGCATCTGGACAGGCCCTGAGGAGGGGGCAGGCCGGGCAGATCAGCTGGGGACCAGCCAGAGGCCACTCTGCTCTTCAGGGGCAACCAGATGAAGTGTGGGAGCCCCACTGAGGAGCAGCTGCCTCCCCCCAGTTCCTGTCCTGACCCTCAACCCTCTTTCCACCATGGAAGGCAGGCCCTCCCCTCCCTGTCTGGGCCAAGGGTAAGGTAGTATATGTGTGTGTGTTTCTGAGAAGTCGGGCACATGCCCGGGGTGCAGAACTAGCAGCTGTGGGATCTGGAGGGAACGTGGGCTTCCTATACGGGTTCTGGGTAGAGGTTCCCCGGAGGGCAGGGGTTTCCAAGAGCTCCAAGAAGGTCCCAAGGGGAAGGAGGAATGGCAGGGGGTGGGGTGGCACCTGCCTTCACCACGAAGGTCCCTCCAGTCGCTAGGTCCTGGACCAGCTGTACCTGCAGAGGTCCAGGAGGCACTAGTCAAGGCACAGGCTAGTTCCCGGGGCTCCACGCTACCCCCCCGCCTTGGGCCCCACGCTCCTCCACCCAGGCTAGGCAGGGACGCCAGGCTTTGGTGGTACAGAGTATATCCCCTCCTCCACCAACATGACATTGAACCTGTCCGGTTCATCCACCCTCGTTAGACCTGCAGGTCTTCTCAGGTACCACCTCCTCCAGGGAGCCTTCTCAACCTCAGATCAGGCCAGGACTCCTAATCTGTCTGCAGTGCTCTCTGGGCTCACCCCCAGCACACTGTGTGTGATTTCCTGCCACTCCACTGGGCTGTGAGCTCCAAGAGCGCAGGGACCATGCTGTCCAGCTCTGTATTCCCAGAGCCTGCACCACACAGGAAGTAGTCAGAGCTTTCCACACGTGAGGCGAATGGTCCATTCCACAGGATCTGAGGGTGTCATGGCTGGACGGGACCTCACAGCCAGTCACCTTCTCTCAACTCTTATTTTACAGGTGAAGAAGCCAAGGCTCTGAGAATGTGGCCCCAGTGGTGCCCCAAACCACAGAGGCTTGGCGTGCTCCTTCAGGTTGCACCCCCTGCCCCCCACTCCCAGTGCTGTGATGGTCTTTTTCTTTTTTAGATGGTCTTTTTCTCTGGACTCCGGCGAGCAACCTCTTCCTTCTCCTGTCGGTTTTGTTTGGAGGCAGTGGTCTGCCAACTGCTGGGTCACAGCCTTGCTTGGAGCTGGGCCCTAGACTCATCTCCATTATGGGCAGGGGTGAACCCCAGCCATAGGAGAGCACCTGTCGGGGCAGAAAGGTGGAAGATTCAGCCCAGATGGGGGGCACGTGAGGGCAAGATGTGCACCCTGGGTCATGGCAGTACCTGCTTCAGAAGGCCACAAAGAGGATGCTGTTAAGTCAGACAACTCAAACGTGGCGGCAGCTTGAGCCTGCTGTATAACATGCTGTCTATAGTCTTTGCTGATGACTATTAATATCAGCACAGGGAAACTTGTGCATAATATTACTGTATAGTACTACTCTGAATAGTATTACTACAGTATTACTCTGTGCTAAGGGCCTTATCTAGTTCACTTAGTTTCATTCTTACAGCCCTACCCGGCGAGGCCCTGTGCTGCTGTGCTGTGCTCAGTCGCGTCTGATGCTCTGAGACCCGCCAGGCTCCTCTGTCCTTGCGATTCCCCAGGCAAGAAGGCTGGAGTGGGTTGCCATTTCCTCCTCCGGGAGATCTTCCCGACCCAGGGACCAAACCCACATCTTTTGCGTCTCCTGCATTGTCAAGCGAATTCTTTACCACTGTGCCACCTGGGCAGCCCCAAGTATTATGTGACTCATTTTATTGATGAAGACATCGAGGTTCAGAGAGATAACATTGCCTGCGTCCCACAGAGCCGGGATGCAAATTCAGATGGGCTGACCTGGGAGCCTTGAAAACGGGCACAGCTAGGTGGCCTGGCACACGCCTTCCCCTCTGGGCCTCAGTTTCCCTGCCATCAGTAAGATGAAGGTGGTGGATTCTGAGGGCTGGGGCAGCAGGAGTGAGGTACCCCTTATGACCACTAGAGGTCTCTCCTCCAACAGCTGGAGATGGAGTCCAGCCTGGTCCCCGCTCCTCTGCCCAGTGAGTTTGAAAGAGAGAACTTTGGGGTCATTTAGGATAACACGGCTTCCCACAAGTGCTGACACCCCGGATAATTCCCCACTGCCTCTTGCCAAGTGGGATTCCCCACCACCTTGTCCTGGGCAAGGCTTCTCGTTTACATATTCAAAAAATAAAAAAACCCAGCAGGGAAAGTCAGAGAGGCCAGAAACAAAACTTGATCAGTACACTGAAACAGTGTGTTAAAAAAGAAAGGAAAACACACACACACACACGAGTCAAGAAATAATCAGGCCAAGCCATCAGTGCTGATTATCTTGGAATGAGGTGGGATGGTGGGCGATACTTATTCTCACTGCTGTTTCTGGCCACACTGAATGGCTTGTGGGATCTTAGTTCTCCAACCAGGCATCAAACCTGTGCCCCCTGCAGTGGAACTGCAGAGTCCTACCCACTGGACAACCAGGAAATTCCCATTTACTGTTTCAAACTCTTTTCTTTTACATCATATTTCAAAAGGGTAGCAAAGGGGGCCCCCCCCCCCCCCCCCCGCCATTAAACCAAGCAAACAAAACAAAAAACCCCCTTCCTCTTTTGTTCTGTGCTATGGGAGACAGACCATTGGTTTGTCACTTGACCTCTATGAGCCTCAGTTACATTCTCTATAAAACAATGGTTAAAATGCAGCACTGCCCAGGAGGACTTTCTGCTGTAACAGAAATATTGTCTATTTGTTCAATATAGAAGCCATGAACCACATGTAGCTATCAAGCCTTTGAAATACAGTGGGTGCCACTGAGAGAAAATTTAATTTTTATTAAAACTGGACTTCTCTGGTGGTCCAGTGGTTACAACTCTGCGCTTGCACTGTGGAAGGTGTGAATTCAATCCCCACTTGGGGAAGTTCTGCATGTCACACGGTGTTGTAAAAAAGAAATTTTTTTTTAATAGTATTATGGGCTTCCCAGGTGGCACTAGTGGTAAAGAAACCATCTGCCAATGCAGGAGACGTAAGAGACTTGGGTTCAATCCCTGGATTGGGAAAATCCCCTGGAGGAGGGCATGGCAACCCACTCCAGTACTCTTGCCTGCAGAATCCCATGGACAGAGGAGCCTGGCGGGCTACAGTCCATGGAGTCGCAAACAGTCGGACACGACTGAAGCGACATTTCCATTCCATTCCATGTGGCTGGTGACTACTATATCTAACTGTACAGTATAACCCTTCTTCCCCCACAGGGAGACTGAGTGGGTTTAATGCAGCAGCTGTGCCAACTACCATGGGCCTTACAGATGCCAGGGGAGATTGCTATCCGGAAGGTGTAAGGCAGTTCTGAGTGCCAGCTCCCATCTCTTTAAAAAAGGAAGTCTCTTTTTAAAAAAATAAAACACATTGAGCTCTCGGGATGTGTGGACAATTAAAACTTTGGTAAAACACATTAACCCTTTATTTTAAAATGTCCACAGTGTCAAGGCCAGGAGCAAACAAATCCAGAAGTTTCAAATAGGTTCTCAAGCATGAAGGTCCCCAGGGGCTGTTCATGTGTGCCAGTGGCAGGACAGGAAAGGGCAGGCCAAGTGCCTCATTAAAGCGGGCAGCCCTTCATCTGCCTGGGGTTGACAAGCAGGAATGTGAGCCTGCATTTCCAGATCCTCTCATTTCTCAGGAAAAGTAGGAAACTTGGGCTTTCTCTACGAAACCTGCCAATTTTAAAATGCTGATAAATAGTAATAATTTTAAAAACACCCTTATGTTTGAGCCAAAAACACAGAAGGGACTTGGCTGTCCTTCTCTTTCTTCCCCATCCCTGACTCAGGGCCTAGCTCCTAGACGAAGCTCAGCAAATAGCCAGTGTTGTCTCCTAAGCCCCCCAAGGCTCCCTGAGAGCAGACCCTGGTCAGCTGCCCACCTAGTCTCTGACCCACCCACCTCACTGTTCTCTGCCGCCCCCTACCCTTGCAGGTATCTCTTCTGGCCCCGAGGAAACCCTCTTCAGCCCCATGAACCCTCACAGTGGGACCTCTCTGGGGGCTCTCAAGGCTTCCTAAGTGGGGCCCTTTGCTGCCCTGAGGCTGGGGACTGCTGTAGACTGGCACTGCTCTGCCAACCACGCGCCCTGGGCTGTCTGGGCACAGCTATGGAATGAAAGGCAGTGACATCCATCTGGGCGTGGCTGCAGGGACCTGGGCCCAGTGGCCCTAACACCTCTCCTAATTTGGGAGACTGATTTTCCTGGCTTGCGAATGACACAGGAAAAGGCCACAGGATTTTAGGAGGCATGCGGAGTGGCTAAGTTGAGTGCCCAAGAAAGGGTAATAAAGGAAAAAAGAGGGCACTTGTAAGACAGAACGGTTGGGCTTGGCCTGAATCTGTTTTTCCCATATGCACAGGCCTCGGAATACAGGATTCCAAAAATGCTTTGCACATGTGTGTCTGGGGTTAAACAAATTCAAATTCGGGGAATTCTGTCATAGACCTCCCTCTTAGAGATTCACTGTGTACATTTGCATCCTCAAAGCCTGAAACTTCCTAGAATTAAAGCAATGAAGTAATGTAACTTTAACTCACTGTTTCTAAGCTTATTTGACCCAGAACCCCTCTCTCCATAATACCATCGGTTCAGTGGGATCCCACACGGGCAAACAGTGGTGGCTGTCGCCTCCTTGGCCTGCCCACGGGGGCGGCCAAGCCACGTGGATGAACGTGGTGGGCGGGTAGGGCTGGGCAGATGGAAGCTGGCTGGGCCTTGGCTGACAGACCAGGCGCCTGCTCCAGGGAATGGGGAGCAGCCGCTGGAGCGAGGCCAGGGATGGGAAGCCTGCTTCCTGCTGACCCACTCCTGTCATCAGCCTTCAGCCATCGAACTTGTATCAAACGCTTTAGCGTGTGCCAGGCCTTTCCCAAAAATTATTTCACTTTAGTTCCCACATCCCCCTGGGTGGGTGGGAAGATCCCTTCTCCACTTCCGGATGAGGAAACTGGTGGCCAGAGAGGGCAAAGAGCTTGCCTAGGGCCACGTGGTGCCCGTCCAGACAGTACTTTATTCTCTGCGGTGTGTGAAGGAGCACACATCAGTCCGCTTTTCTCTGCTGGCTCCTACACCCGCCCAAATCCCCCGTGAGTGTCTTAAATGACAGATGCCTGGGTTCAACCCTAGAAATTCTCATTCGGTGGGTCTGGGATGGGGCCCAGGCATCTGGGTGGTTAGGAAGCTCCCCCAGGTGATTCTGATGAACGGTTCAGTTTGAAAAAAATAAAAATAAAAACACTTAAGCAAATACTCCAGCTATCTCTGGGTCCGGGCGGAGAGCAATCGAATATTGACTCAAATCTCATTTGACCCAACCTGTCTGTCCTTCTGCTGAGTGTCCAGGTCCAGTTTGCACTGTCGACTCCTGTCTGCCCTGAATTAAGGGAGCCAATCCCGGATAGGGGCACCGCGGGAGAAGCCAGGAGACAGAGGGCAGAGCTGCCAAGGCCCTGGACAAGGCAGGTTTCTAGCGATGAGTACATTCCTGCCCCAGGAACCTCTGGGCTGGGCTTGGCAGGGGAGATTCTTGGCTGCAGCCCCTGGAGGAAGCGGGAAGTGGGGGCGCACAGGCAGCTCAGGCTGGCCGGGTGCCCCTGCGGCTGCTGTCCTGAACTGCCGAGGGAGCGGTTCTATGTCTGAGCTGGAGGGTCTGTGGAGAGGCACTGTCGCCTCTGTGGCTTCCTCACTTTTTCCTTTCCGGGGCTGGTGTGTGCTGGCCTGGAGGAGGGGTGGGGCACCCCTGGACCCAGCTGCCCTTCTCCGCTTGGACCCCCTGACCCCTTTCCAGCACTGGCCACTCCCGGTCACATACGCTGTGTCCTCCCACACCTTGGGCGTCGCTCGCTCACCTTCTCGATGACCCCGACCACCTTGCAGCCCCTCAGCTGCTCCAGGGCAGAGCTCAGCGTGCGGATGGGCCGGAGCCTCAGGCTGCTGAAACCCTGCGGTAGCAAGAGAGAGCCCCGCGGTGGCCTCAGGGTCATGGCCTCCTCACCCGGCTGCGAAGGGCAGGGCTCGGCCTGCCAGGAGACCAGTGGCCACAGAGGGCAGGACCAGGGTACGGGCAGACCCCCACCTCACAGAGACAGACCCAGCCTTGGTCCAGGGTGGCCAGGCCACCCTCTCAGCTCAGCCCCTACCCGGGCTTCCTCCCAGGCTCAAGGAGTCCTCTGCAACCCCCTCTCAAAAGTGGTATCCACAGAAGGCAGGTGCTCCCAGGGTGGGGAAATAACCTGGGCAACAGGCATCACAGACCAAGGCAGGCCCAGGCACCTGCACTGGGGGAAGCACCTGACAAGGCGCATCAGACCTAGGAGTGTGTATGTGCACACCTAGGGCTGAGAAGTGGGCACGCATTCTCAACCCTCTCTGAGGGGCCCGCTGGTCAGGATGTGGGGAGAGGATTTGTGCACATTTGTATATGCACGTATTCACGTGTGTGTATATGCACGTGGGTATTCATGTCTGTGTATACGCACGTGGGTGGGTATTCATGTCTGCTCCAAACACTCACTGCAGCCCAGCCAAAAAGCACTCTGGGAGCCTGAGTGTGTACACAGGTGAGCATGTGTATGGGCTGTGTGGGAGGGGAGGAGCTGCCTCTGTGTGTGTGTCTCCTCTGTGAGGGTGCGAGACTGGACTGGAGATGATTCACCAAGTGTTAGAATGTGAATGAGCTACGGAGAGTGTGGGAGAGGGAGGAAGCCAGGAGGAGGAGGGCAGGGCGGCAGCCCCGGGACATGCGCCAGCCTGCCTGTGCTCTCCACCGTCTGCCCGGCCGGGGATGGCAAGGTGACAGCTCCCTGGCCTGGGGGGTGGGGGCCTTAGCTTTCTTCCTCCAGAGCCCTCAGGCCTCTGGGGGCTTCTCACCTCATCAGGGCTAGCTCCGCTGCCCAGCGTCCTCTGCAGGTGGCAATTAAAGATCTCCTCCGCCCGCCGCAGGTATTTGGTTATCTTCAGCTTGACAGCCTCGCACCTCTCCTTGTTGGGGTCGACTGTGGGGAGAAGGGGTCAAGAGGACCTCGCCAGCCCTGGGAGGAGGCGGGGGTTTGTCTCCCATTGCCTACGCTCTGCCCCCTACAGGAGGGCAGCTATTTCTGAGGCTGGTCAGTGGATTCTGACCCCACATCTGTTCTTGGGTCCTCTTCTGGGTGGGAGACCAGCAGGAGAGGAGGATGAAGGATGGTGGCAGGAGGGCCTGGGAGCCAGGGGCCCCTCAGACCTTACAGTTAGCATGCACCACCTCCTGGCCACTGTCACAGCCTGGGAAGGGATGGAATGGAGTTTCCCTGTCTGTTTTTTCAGGAAGAAAGAGAAGCCCCCAGAGGGCACACCTTCTGCTATCTTTGATGCTCAGTATGAAACAGGCCAGAACAGGCATTAGGCCTGGAGGGTAAATGGGACAGGCAGGAAGCCAGCTGTTGAGAGGCATCATCAGTGCAGGGACTGGAAGCGTGAATTGGGGCCTGAACTTACCCCCAGGCTGGCCATCAAGGTCCTCGGGTGTCTCCAACTGGCTTCAGGGCCAGCCTGTCCCACAACTTGGAAATGCCTCTTTTTGCCCTGAACAGGCCTCCCCCCTTACCTTCAGGCCTTTGTCTGTGTTCTCTGCTGTCCCCTCTCTCTCCCCCTCCAGGCTCTTCAGCTGGACAGCATACCTACCATTCTTCAGGGCTCAGATTAGGGTTTTGACTTTTAGAAAATGCCCTGTGCCAGGCTTGCCTGGCCTCAGTCTCCTTCTTCCCTCCCTTTACTTCCTCCCCATTGTCCTTGCTACCTGGGACTATAATTGTCCATCATTAACTCATCAATCTTCTGCCATTAGAATGCAAGTACCCAGAGGGCAGGACCCCAGCCCAGCTCCATGGGCAGGAGGGCTTAGTGGGCCAAGCTCATAGCCTCTGGAGCCCAAACTGTTCAAATCTCAGCTTTGTCACTTGATAGCTGTGGAGTCTTACGCAAGCTACTTAACTGCCCTGTGCCTCAATTTCCTCATCTGGAAAATAGGAATAAAAATCATTCTTGTATATTTGGAAGTACATGCCAGAACATACACAGTGGTTTGTATTACTGTGAATCAGAAATGAACTGATACAGGTAAAGCCCTTAGACCAGCGCCTAGTGTAAAGGAACTCCTCTCTAAATGAAGGCTATCATTATCAATACTACTGTCCTTCTCATAGGTCCTGCAGGGCCAGCACAGAGCCCTGCTCACCCAGCACAGATGGACAGATGATGGGATGGGCCCTTCCTCGGGCCCTGCCCAGCCCCAGCCTCACCGTGCATGCCTCGGAGGAGAACGTCCACGCCGTTCTGGTAGTGGTTGAAGGCGGCCTCGTAGTCCTCACTGACGTCGCGCTCCAGGGCCAGCCGGATCTGAGTGGCTGCATCCACCAGGTAGTCATGCTTAGTCATGTCAGGTGTCCCCGGAGCCACCCGGTTGCGAATCTGCTCCAGGTACACTCGAGCCTGGGACCGTGCTCGAGAGCAGGGCTCGGGCTCCAGGCCAGGGCCAGGAGGGCATTCACAGGCCACCAGGCTCATGGCTGCCCTGGGTCAGGGATCTGGAATGAGCAGAGGCATTAGGAAGAACCCAGCTGGGGACAATGTCCCAACTGTACCCTGGTTTCTTCCCTGAGGATTGTGGAGACTGATACTCACCTCCAAGGGCTGGAGGGATCAGAGCTAATGGGGGTAATATCCCTTACTAAGCCAGATCTTTCCTAAGTGGTGGTCATAACAGAATAAAAACATGCTTTGGGCTCTGAGTTGTTTTTACAATTCTTTCCATTCAAATTCAGTTCAACAAGTATTTCTGGAGCACCTACTATGTGCTGAGCATCAGAGAGAGCTGAAGATATTTGTGATTCAGAGCTGCCTTCAAAGGGCCTCTGTGCACATTAATCATATGCAGGTCACCATACTTTGAGGCTGAAGCAAAAGCCCGGGGCCCCAAGGCCATTCCTTATACCGTGCCCTGTCCGGCCCTCCCTCCTCCTCCCATGGGAATCTCACTTATCCTTCAGGGTTCGGCTCCATGGTACCTCTCCGAACAGGAGGGATTGCCCCTGCTTTATTTCATTTCCCTTGGTCCCAAGATCAGTGTGGCCAGGGAGTGAGGACCCCCAAGGAACCAGGTGGAGAGCTGGGCACAAGGCTTGGCCTTAAAGACTGCAGGCAAATGAAATGACTGCCTGGCAGATTCAGTACCACTCTGGATGGAATTAGATGAATGAGGTCAGAGCCCAGCCAGCCCTAGGGAGGGGATGGCTCTGTCCCCCTGGCTCTGCTCTGAGAAGTCCAGGAGGCCACGTGGCCTCCAGGGACGGGACAGCAGCTCCACCCTGAGCAGCAAGTGATACAAGTGGCCACCAGGGTTAGAGCGGTGCCTGAGGGAAATAGCTCAGAGGCCAGAAAGCTGCCTCTATCCTTCACTGAAGCCTCTGCACCTTTGCGCTCTCAGGCCTCACTGGGAAAGGGCAGGGCCCAAACCCCAGGTCTTTTCTACTTCTGTGGAGAGAGGGAAGAGAGAACAGGATGGGGAGTGAGGCAGAGAGGAAAACCCACATCGCCAAGCCAGCGGGCAGCTGAGCCCCGGCCAGGATGCGGCCAGGAGGTGGAGGAGGGGAGGAAGGGAAGCCGCGCCCTTCCCATTCGCCCAGCCACCAGGGCATGCGGCTCGGAGGCCTGTGATCCAGAGGCACCCAGGTCGGCAGTGTGTGCTGCTCTGAGTCAGGGCCTAGCTTCAGGGTCCACCCGCCGGGCCGAGTCCTCCTAGGCAGAGTTGCAAAGCTGCGTCTGGACCCAGAAAGACGTGCATCCAGCCCGCGAGTCCCCTGCACACAAGGTGCACCGCCCCGTGAGGGTCGCCAAGAAAGGGGACTGGGGAAATGAGAGGTGAGGGCATTCTCTCCTGGGGAAGAGGGGATGGAGGAGGAGCCAGGCTAACACCGTACCTGCCCGAGCCAGGAGCTCGGTCCGCGCGGCCCGACTCAGCCCTGCGGCCACCTACCCTTCGCCCCCGCGGGGGACATAGCACCGCGGGCAGCTGCTTTCCGCCCTCCTCCTAGGTGCAGGGGTCTGGCCGGTGCAGCCTGGTCATTGGTTGCAGATGAGCTCATCCGCTATCGTTAGAATAAACCACCAATCAGCGCCCGGCTCGGCTTCTGTGGGCTCTTAAAGCAGCAGCGCCGGGAAAGCGGAGCTTTGCGAGAGGGCTTGGGGAGGGGATGGGGATGGGCAGGGGATGCGATGGGGATGGGGATGGGGATGGGGATGAGGATAGAGATGGAGCTGGGGACGGGCGGGTGGAGCTGCGGAGAGTGGAGGTCCAGACTCTCTCAGGGATGCGGAAGGAGTTGCTTCGCAAGTTTAGGCCGACTAAAAGCACACGCGCCACTTTGGGGACTCTTCTCATTCGTTATTTCATGCATTTATTCAACTATTTGAATATGGTTGAAGATGGTGACTGCAGCCATGAAATTAAAAGACGCTTACTCCTTGGAAGAAAAGTTATGACCAACCTAGATAGCGTATTAAAAAGCAGAGACGTTACTTTGCCAACAAAAGTCCGTCTAGTCAAGGCTATGGTTTTTCCAGTAGTCATGTATGGATGTGAGGGTTGGACTATAAAGAAAGCTGAGCGCCCAAGAATTGATGCTTTTGAACTGTGGTGTTGGGAAGACTCTTGAGAGTCCCTTGGACTGCAAGGAGATCCGACCAGTCCATCCTAAAGGAAATCAGTCCTGAATATTCATTGGAAGAACTGATGCTGAAGCTGAAACTCCAATACTTTGGCCACCTGATTCGAAGATCTGACTCATTGGAAAAGACCCTGATGCTGGGAAAGATTGAAGGTGGGAGGAGAAGGAGATGACAGAGAATGAGATCATTGGGTGGCATCACAGACTCAATGGACATGACTTTGAGTAAACTCTGGGAGTTGGTGATGGACAGGGAGGCCTGGCGTGCTGCAGTCCATGGGGTTGCAAGGAGTTGGACACAACTGAGCGACTGAACTTAACTGATTCAACTATTTAAATATTATGTGTTTAGAGAATACTGTGCGGGAAGAGCTAGATGGCAAGATGCAGCGACTGAGTAGACAGTCTCTGCTAATGTCTTCCTGGGGTTTACAGTCTAAATGAGGGGATACAGGGATTAAATAACTAGAGAATACTGTTGATATTTCATTCCAGGTGTGATCAGAGTTGTAAGAGAGAAGCACCATAGGGGCTGTGAGACTTACAGCAAGGGGAGTGACCTAGTTTGGGGGTCAGAAGACCTTTGGGAGAGGGTGATTTCTGAACTGGACACACAGACTTCATCTGCACCCTAGTGCTGCCTGGACTTATACTATCCTTCCCTAGTACACTTGCTCCCTGCTAGATGTCATTCCATTCCCTTCTGATTCCCATCGCCTTCCCCCCATCCTTACTGTCCGCCAAAGAGCATGCTTCTTCCATCCCTCAAAAACATAGGAACACAGACCCCTACTCTGCTTGCTGGCCAAGTCTGCATCCACATACCGTCTCCCCATCTCTTTCTGTAGATGACCTGTCTGTGCTGCATCAAAGGCCAGCCTTCCCCTTGGGGTCAATCTTGTGCCTTCACCTACTCAAGGAACCTCCTCCAGCAGTTCTCCCCTCTCTTTCCTCCACCATTAATTTTTGGCTTCTACTGCATCCTTCTTTCTCATCTAAACAAACATGCTGATTCTTGAATCTTGAAAACCATACAAAAACCAGTCTTGGCCTCACTTCTCCCCTCTCTATCACCCCAGGGGAGAAGAGAAATTGGAGAAGAGAAGCTTCCCACTGGAGAAGAGAAACTACTTGCTGTCCTTAGTTTCTTTTCTCCTGGTCTTTCTTGAACTCTCTCTGATGAGGCTTTCTTCCCCAGCATTGGTCTGAAATAGCTCTTTGTCATGTTACTATGACCTCCTGGTTGCTAAACCCAATGGTCATTTCTTGGTCCTCATTTTACTGACCTCTTAGGAGCCTCTGAGAGCCAGGGGATCACAGCCTTCTCTCCATGCGGTTTCTCTCTAGGCTTTCAGGCCCCCCACTCGCTGTTGCAGACCCTTCCCAGTCTCCTGTGATGGCTTCTTCTCTTCCAGATGTTTAAGGGTCCCAGGGCTCAGGCGTCCCAGATGCTTGACATCTTTGTTCTCTCTGTGCTTACTTTCTTGATGAGGGATTGCACTTCATCTCATGATTTGAAATAGTGTTATTCTATATGTTAATGATTCTGTGCATCTATTTACAGATATCGTATATCTTCTTTATCCCTTAGCCCTCACCTCTCTACTGCTGCTGCTGCTGCTAAGTCACTTCAGTCGTGTCCGACTCTGTGCGACCCCATAGACGGCAGCCCATCAGGTTCTCCTGTCCCTGGGATTCTCCAGGCAAGAACACTGGAGTAGGTTGCCATTTCCTTCTCCAATGCATGAAACCTCAAAGTGAAAGTGAAGTCACTCAGTCCTGTCTGACTCCTAGCGACCTCATGGACTGCAGCCCTCCAGGCTCCACTGTCCATGGGATTTTCCAAGCAAGAGTACTGGAGTGGGGTACCATCGCTTTCTCCAAACCTCTCTACTAGACTTAAATATTTAGAAGTCTAATAAAACACCTCAAATTCAACAAGTCTGGAACCTTGAAAACAGAATACTGAGTGAAAGAAGCCAGACACAAAAGGCCACATGTTGTACGATTCTGTCTACAATAATTTCCAGAAATAGGGAAATTCATAAAGACAGAAAGTAGATGTCAAGGAGGGGGGAATGGGGAGTGGATAGTGGGTCTAGGTCTTTTGAGGGAGTCAACGAATTTTCTGGAATTAGATATTGTGGTGGATACACAACTCATGAATATACTGAGAAGCATCGAAGCCACATTTTAAAGAGGTGAATTTTATGATACATGAATTATAATCAATAAAAAATCATCTTAATGAAAAAGAAAAACAACTGAATTCTTGATCTTCCCCCACCTCAAACCTTATCCACCTAAAGCCTCTTCCAGTCTTCCAGCCCCATCTTTCCCATTGCTCAGGCCAAAGTTTTGAAGCCACGTTGGCTTCTTTTCTCACACTCTACTCTAATCCATTAGAATATCATCATGGTATTTTCCTTCAAAATATACCCAGAATCTGACCACTGCTCAGCATCTCCACTGCTATGATATCTTCATCTCATACCTGGTTTACCATAGAGGATTCCTCCTATCTTTTTGTTTCTGCCCTTACCAGCCTACAGGCAGTTTTCAACACTGCATCGGGGGATCCTTTCAAAGCACAGTAGATTCTGTACCTCTTCTGCTCCAAACTCTTCCAGAGCTCAAAACTCATCAGCCCAAGAAAAACTCTTAAGTTTTTGCTATGACCTCCTCCAAGGCCCTCATGGTCAGCCTCCTCTACTATTTCTCCAGCTTCATTGCTTGCCAGGGTCATTCATTCAGTTTCAGCTCCCGAGCTTCCTCACTGATTCTAGAACCCACATGGCAACTCCCACCCTAGGGCCTTTAGCTCGCAGCTGCCCCCTTCCTGGAACAGCCTGCCTTTGGATACCTACCTAGTCAACTCTGCCCCTGTTTTGAGTCATTTCCTGATGTCACCTCTTTGAGAGACTTACTCTGACTGCACCCTCCCTATACCTCCAGTTCTCCCTTGCCCTGCTCTGCTTCTCTTCTGCTGTGTCCAAAACTATTGACAAGGACTTCCCTAGTGCTCTAGTTGTTAAGAATCCCCTGCCAATGCAGGGGACACGGGTTCAATTCTTGGTCCGGGAAGATCCCACATGCTGCAGAGGAACTAAGCCCTTGCGTCATAATTACTGAGCCTGAGCTCTAGAGCCCAAGAGCCACAATTACTAAGCCCATATGCTGCAACTACTGAAGCCCGTGTGCCCTAGAGCCTGTGCTCTGCAACAAGAGAAGCCACTGCAATAAGAAGCCCGTGTACCACAACAAGCAGTAGCCCCAGCTTGCCACAGCTGGAGAAAGCCCGTGGGCAGCAAGCAGCAACGAAGACCCAGCACAGCCATAAGTAAACAGATAAGTAAAAGTAAAAAAGACTGTTGGTCTGCATCTGATTTACTTATTTGTTTCATATGCTTATTTCTTCCCGCCCCCCAGTGTAAGGTAGATCCACAGGGGCAAGGCTTTCATCTGCTTTGTTCACTGCTGTCCTAAGTGCCTAGAATAACATCTGGCGCATAGCATTGCTCAGTCAGTATTGATTGGATGAATGAATGAGCTCTAAAGAATGAGAAAGAATTAACAAGGAAAGTGTTTGAAGAGGACTGTGGAGGAGAATGTTTTAGGCAGAGAATCATCATGTATAAATGCCTTAACAAATTAAGGCAGAAAAACAATATTTATACATAAAACAGATGGCATAAAACCAGTTGATAAAATTTAAAACTCGTTCACGATAAGGATACATTCTTTGCTTAACAAATTCTAAACAAACTCATGAACTTACTTCTAAACTTGATAAAGGGGCTATCTACAAGAAACTTAGAGCAAATACTGTACGTGATGATAGAGCATGAGGCACATTCCCGTGGCTCAGCTGTCTTTCTGACACATGGCAGGATCATACCTTCCTACTCCTTTGGAAGTTAGACTTGGCCATGGGACTTGCCTTGAAATGCTAGTGGACAGAACATGAGTTACTTCAGGGGAGAGGCTTCCAAAGCCAATGTGCAATTCCTTCTGTCACAGCAATTGTGGAAGCGCACGTCGGTGGAGGAAAAGAGCCTCCATCGCTTGAGGCTTTGAGAAAGAACAGTAAGGAACGCCTCCCTTGTTTTGAATATGAGGTGCAAGTGAGAAATAAAGTTTGATTGTGTTGCGCCACTAGATTTTGGAGCTGTTTGTTATTGCCAGCAAACTTTGACCTTTTTTGAATGATACCCCCAATGCAGTCAGAAATGAATGAATACCTCTACTTGTCAATAGTGTACTGGAAATTACAACTAACACAATAAGAAAGTAAAGACAAAGAAGAGGTTTAAGACTGGAAAGGAAGAAGCCATATTGCCATTATTTGTGATAATGTGATTACTCACCTTGAAAACCCAAAGCAACAACTGATATGTTCACCAGATCAATGTTTAAAATCAAGAGACCTTTTCTATATATCAACAATAGCAATTTGATGGGACTTCCCTGGTGGTCTAGTGTTTTAAGAATCTGACTGCCGGTGCATGTGAGTTCAATCCCTGGTCTGGGAAGATCCCACATGCCAAGGAGCA
The DNA here is from genome assembly GCA_006408695.1 of Aepyceros melampus. Classification (NCBI taxonomy): domain Eukaryota; kingdom Metazoa; phylum Chordata; class Mammalia; order Artiodactyla; family Bovidae; genus Aepyceros; species Aepyceros melampus. The sequence goes on along the minus strand of SJXQ01011207.1, from coordinate 343,533 downwards.
ACTAAGCTCCTGCACCACAACTACTGAACTGTCATGCCTAGAGTCCCTGCTCTGCAGTAAGAGAAGCTACTGCAATCAGAAACACCCTCGGGGCCTTTCTTGTTGGCTCAGTGGTAAAGAATCCACCTGCCAATGCCGGAGACTCAAGTTCAATCCCTGATCCAGGAAGATCCCACATGCCGCAGAACAGCGAAGCCGGTACACCACAGCTACTAAACCTGTGCTCTAGAGCCAGGAGCTGAAGCTATAGAAGCCCACGTGCCTAGAGCCTGTGCTCTGCGACAGAAGCCGCTGCAATGAGAAGCCTGCACACAACTAGAGAGCAGTCCCTGCTCACCACAGCTAGAGAAAAGCCCACACAGCAACAAGGACCCAGTACAGCTCAAAATAAATAAATAAATTAAAAAAAAAGGAACACCCTCATTGCAATGAAGAGTAGCCCCCTCTTGCCACAACTAAAGAAAGCCCATGCATAGCAATGAAGACCCAGTGCATCCAAAAATAAATAAAGAAATAAAAAAAAAAAACTTGAAGAAGTTTAAAAAATAGTAATTTGAAAGTGTAATAGTAACTTTAAAATTTCATTCATCAGAGTAACAAAAACTATGAAATACTTAGGAATAAACTAATTAGAATTATATAAGACCTTCTGCAATGCAGGAGACCCAGGTTCAACCCCTGAGTCTGGAAGCTCCCCTGAAGGAGGAAATGGCAACCCACTCCACTATTCTTGCCTGGAGAATCCCATAGACAGAGCATCTTAACCCACTGTAGTCCATGACGTCGCAAAGAGTCGGAGTTGACTGAAAGATAACGCTTGAGAACACACTTGAACTTTCCTGGAGAAAACAATAAAATTGAAAGTTACTAAAAAGGGAAGAGATATGTTGTGATGGGAAGATTCCCTGGAGAAGGAAATGGAAACCCACTCCACTATTCTTGCCTGGAAAAATCCCATAGACGGAGGAGCCTGGTGGGCTACAGTCCATGGAGTCGCAAAAAATCAGACACGACTGAGTGACTAATGCTGGACAGCTGTTTTGTTCAATAATGGGATAACTATCAGCATAAAAATGTCAATTCTCCTCAAAGTAATTGAAAACTTGGATGCAATCTCAAACAAGATGCTAAAAAGACTCTTTGTAGAACTTGATAGGATGCTTCTAAAATCCATGTTTCTTCATTTCCTTAACAAAAATTTACAGAGGGCTACTTCAGGCTTAACCTTGTTCTAAGTACTGAGGATACAGTGGTAAATAAAACAAAAACAACAACAAAACAAACAAACAAAAAGGCTTCCTGGAGCTCTTTCCTAATGCAGAAAAAACAATAGTAAACACACAGACATAGATACCTAATATCTCATGATGATTTTATGCAGTATATATAAATGTTACATTAGCCCTCTGAAAAAAAAAGACAAATGATTGGAGCTTGGATCCACTTTACCAGATCTCAAGACTTACGATAACGCTGCAGTTTTAAAAACAGGTGGCTACCGAGACTGTGTGCCTCAACTACTGAAGACCACAGGTCCTAGATAGAGACTGTGCTCACAAGAGAAGCTACCGCAATGAAAAGCCTGTGCTGCAACAAAGAGTAGCCCTCCACCCCTGCTCATTGCAAACAGAGAAAGCGTTCAGCAACAAAGACCCGTGTGGCCAAAAATAAATAAATAAATTTGAAAAAAGCAGTTGGCATCAGTGCACATAAAAACTGTGTTGGCTAAAAAGTCCCTTTGGTTTTTAAGCTTAAAAACAAAAAGACACCTTTTTCATTTTCACCAAGAATGTTATTGAACAACATATTCACCGTTTTGTTCCACTACTTCCTGCCATTTTCCAGGCAATGTCACATTTTCAATTTCTGAAAACTGATTCTTTCTGAGCAAAGAACCATTCCAGGTGACTTTTAGTTTTCCAGAGAATTGACATTTTTTCCATTTAAGAGAATTTTGTAAAGACTGAAATAATGGAAATCTGAAGGTGCGATGTCTGGTGAATATGGTAGATGAATCAGAACTCCCCAGCCAAGCTATGACAGTTTTTGCCTGGTCATCAAAGAAACAGGGTCCTGTGTTACCCTGGTGGAAGATTACGTGTTTTCTGTTAACTAATTCTGGATGCTTTTTGTTCAAGTGCTGCTTTCAGTTGGTCTAATTGGGAGAAATACTTGTTGGTATGAATTGTTTGGTTTTCCGGAAAGAGCTCATAATAGACGACTCCCTTCCAATCCCACCATAAACATAACATCACCTTTGGATGAAGACCAGCCTTTGATGTGGTTGATGGTGGTTCATTTCACTTGACTCTTCTCTTCTAAATTATTCTACAGTATCCACTTTTCATCTCCAGTCAAAGTTTGTTTTTTAAAATGGAAGTTTTTGTTATGTTTAAGTGGAGAATTGCTTCTGGAAATATGGTCAAGAAGATTTTTTTCGCCTAACTTATGTGGAACCCAAACTTCCATGCAATTAACATACCAAGCTGGTGCAGATGGTTTTCAAGGCTTGATTTGGATATTTTGGTTATCTTGCGTGGTATAACATTGATCATTCTCAATGAATGTCTAGGTTTATTGCTACCAACTTCAACTGGTCTACCTGACAGTTGAGCATCATTCAGTGAGACATATTCAGCACAAAACTGTGCAAACCTTTTTTGACTCTGATCAGTCACAGTACCTTCTTCATATGCTGCACAAACTTTTCTTTTTTTCTTTGCATTTTAACTGCATTTTTACCTTTCTTGTGATAATAAAGCATATGCTAAAATGTTCCTTCTTTCTCCATCTTCACTATTAAAATGGTTACACAAAAATTCACCAATTTTGATAAGTTTTTTAAAAAAAAACACATGCTAATATAACAGCTGTCACAATACAATCCAACAAAATTGTTTTGAATGAAATTAAAGACAACTATGTGCTACAAGAGGCTGCTTATGGAAAAAAATTTTTTTTGGTCAACCAATTCTGTAAGAAAAGATTAGAGTCCCCCCCCCAAAAAAAATTGATAAAAGCACTTCATGCATCTGAGGGGAATTTGACTTAGGATAAGGAAGGCATTTTGAACCAGTGGGGTAAGGACAACTCTTCATAAGAGGTGTCAGGACAATTGACTTAAGGGAAAAAAGTCGATCCCTTCCTCACAATATATACAAAAACAAATTCATGTTTAAAATTCTAAATTAAAAAAAGAACAACTTCACAATTTTATAAGAATTAAAGAATATCAGCAAGATCTTCAGGTAGAAAATACTTTTAAATATTCTTGGTGGAGAGGGATATATAAATTAATGCATTTTGGAGGGTGATTTATCAGAACTATTTAAGTGGAAATTCACTTAACCTAAATTATCTATAACCTATCAATTCTACTTCTAGATATTTAAGGAAAAAGAAAATTATCCCAGATTCATAAGGATATATGTGGATATTCATTGCAGCATTGCCTGCAATATTAAAAAAAATTGGGAAAAATTCCAAATTTCATGTATTGTGGAATATCAGTGTAGACTAGAATTAATAAAATGAAGTATATTTGTATATTGATTTGTTATTAGTTATTTGGCATTTTAAAAGAATGAACTAGGACTAATCTGTATGTAAAGACATGCAAGATCTCAAAAATGTTTTGTTGAGTAAAAACAGTCAGTTCCTAAAAGCTACCTACAATTTGATGCCATTTATATTTACATTTTTAAAGTACACACCAAGACAATACTAAATGCTATCCATATTTTGCAGACTGTTAGGATTCTCCAGAGAAACAGAACCAATAGGATGGATAGACAGTAGATAGATAGATACTCTTACTGTAAGACACTGACTTGTGCGATTAGGGAGGCAATTATCCCATGATCTGCTGCGCTGTCTGCCTGCTGTAGACCTAGAAAAACCTGGCACAGTTCCAGCCTGAGTCTGAAGACCTGAGAACCAGGCCCAGTGATGGTCTAAGTCTCAGATCAGTGTCCCAGCTCAGTCAGGCAGAGAGAGTAAATTCTCCCCTCTTCCACTTTATTGTTCTATTCAGGCCCTCAGTGGACTGAATGATGCTCATCCACTTTGGGGACTTCCCAGCTGCTCAGGGGTAAAAAAAAACCCACCTGCCAATGCTGGAGACTCAGGAGACGGAAGAGATGCATTCAATCCCTGGGTCAGGAAGATCCCCTGGAAGAGGAAACAGCAACCCACTCCAGTATTCTTGCCTGGAGAATCCCCTGGACAGAGCAGCCTGGCGGCCTACAGTCCATAGAGTTGCAAAGAGTTGGATACAACTGAGCGACTAAGCATGCACGCACGCATCCACGTTGGGGAAGGCCATCTGCTTTACTTAGTCTACCAGTTCAAATGCTAATCTCACCTGGAAACCCTCTCACAGACAGATCCAGACAGAGTGTGTAACCAAATATCTGGGTACTCCATGACCCAGTCAAGTTGACACAAAATTAACTATCACCGACAGTAATAGCTAACATCTATCCAGCACTTACTACGAGCTTGGCACTATCCCAACTATTCAAGGAACACCTTATGTGAATCCTAATCCTACACTATTAGTTACTATTATTAATCCTTACCTTACAGACGATAGAACCGAGGTTAAGTAACTTGCTTAATTTACCCACTTAGGAAGGAGGAGCACTGGGAATCAAATCTAAGCAGTTTGGCTCCAGAACCAAGCTCTGGACCCCTGTGCTGATCATATTAAGCTTCTAACAGTGGCGTTATCCAAGGAGTTGGGGAGGCAGGGACCGAGACTTGGGAGAGGAGATGGTCAGTGGGCAAATAAAGCTCTACAATACCTGTAATGTTCTATGTTTTTAAAGGGCAAAGTAAACTGGTATATTATTTGTGATAATAAATTAATTTTAAATATAGTTATTTAAAATGATATTAACTATTATATTGGGTGGGCCAAAACATTTTCTCTTACCAACCCAGTACATGAAATTAAAGAATTACTTTTTGGAGCATGGTGATTCACAGGACTTCCTTGGTGCTTTCCAATGTACAGGGATGTATGTTTAATTTCTGATCAGGGAACTAACATCCCACATGCCACAGGGCAACTGAGCCTGTGCACCGCAGCTAGAGAGAAGCCCACGTGCTGCAACAAAGACCCAATGCAGCCAAATAAATAATCAAATATTTCTAAAAGAAGAATATAGTGGTTAATGCTTGTAGGTGGTGTTCCATAAGCCTCTAATGGTGGGCTATACCTGGCTTATGGGAAGTGGTGTTTGGGAAACTTTCTTTGAGCTGAGCGGTGGATGATGTCTATGTGTTAGTCAGCAAGGGTGAGGAGCAGGGTGTGGGCAGGGGGCGGGGCGGAGGGGGCGTAGATTTCCTGGCAGAGGAAACAGCATGAGCAAGAGCCCTGAGGGGGTCACCACACACCCCTGGAACTAAGACAAGTGTGTTGGGCTCTAGAGAAAGAGGGAACATGGCTTGAAGTGAGGCTGGAGAGGTGGGCAGGCGTCCAACCTCATGGAGGCTGGTAGGCTGAGAAAAGGCCTGGGAATTTAATTCTCAGAATAGTGTGTGCTGTTGGTTAAGGTGAAAACTGGACGCTGATGGCATCACCGAAATCCCTGGAGTCATTTTTGCAGAGCTGTGTCCCGGTAGCGGGTAGAAACTCCAGAAGGAGACTGAAGATGTAGTGGTGTTGCAGTCACTAATTCACTTTTGAGTCTTGCGACCCTATGGACCAACCAGGCTCCTCCATTCATGGGACTGTCCAGACAAGAATACTGGAATGGGTTGACCTCGACAGCTCTCAAAACATGTGGATCTGAAGGTTGAGGCTGGGATAGAGAGGCACCTGGAAGGTGAACAAGCCATTGAAGGCTGAGGTTAACTTTGGCTGGCTGTCATTATCTTTATGATGAGAAAGATTTACACCCAAAGACACATCCACAAGAATGTTCACCATAGCACGGTTTATTACAGCAACAAAAAGAACTTAAATATCCAAAAACAGTTCAATTAACTGAATAATGGAGTATTTAAGCGACACAAAGCAAACAATAGTATACTCAGACTCTTGTTTCAGAAAGTGAGTGGTCACATCCTCCTCTAAAGCAATTCAGTGCTTAAAAAATCATTTTCTAGAAGAATATCTATTGTTGTGGGGGAACATATAAAGTTCTATTATGAAGCATATTAAGCATATGCTTTATAATCAAACATATAAAGCATATTAAGTTTAAGAAGCCAGTTATAATATAATGAGTATATTATAATCTCATTTTGGTATCAGGAAGTCTCCTCCATCTCTACCTTTCTCCCTGTCTTCATGCCTGGTGGGGTAAGAGGAGGGGGTCTTTTGACATAACACACCATCGCAAAAATTGTGCCAAGGGAAGTGATCCACTTTATCAAATGAGAGATCTATTTGTCTTATGGATGCTTCATGTTGGTTCAGAATGGAACTAGGATATTGTGGGGAGGGCAGAGGGGTAAGAAGGAAGGTCCTTCTGGCCCCAGCTTAGGCCAACTTTATACCAAAGCTGGAAAAAAAAAAGGTATTGTTCATTCTCTAGACTTTGGAGGAATATGTGATAGGTTATAAGAAAGATTTGGAGGTGGGGGCAAGTTTTAAAGGAAACTGTGACCACTCACTACCTGAAACAAAAGTCTTTGAGTCCACTGCTTGCTGTGGCAGCAACGGAGAGCTGTTCCTGCAAGGCAGTCTCTGAGCAAAGCAGAGGGTCATCTCACAAAGACTTTAAGGAAGTGAGGAGTGCAGCACTGGGTCAGCTTTCAGAGAGTTTAGGAATGGTTGACCCTCTAGAAGCATGGTCAATGGAGTGAGGCTGCTGATACCTGGTTGTTCTCAGAAGGGTGGGCTATTACTGGTTGAGCATGGGATTCCAGGTTACTGAAGCAAGTGCTCATAGAAGTGAGGTTTATACCTGGTATTAAGAGTTCAGTTCAGTCGCTCAGCTGTGTCTGACTATTTGCGACCCCATGGACTGCAGCATGCCAGGCCTCCCTGTCCATCACCAACTCCCAGAGTTTGCTCAAACTCAGGTCCATCAAGTTGGTAATGCCATCAGTGTTAAGAAAGGCAATGCCAAAGAATGCTCAAACTACCGCACAATTGCACTCATCTCACATGCTAGTAAAGTAATGCTCAAAATTCTCCAAGCCAGGCTTCAGCAATACGTGAACCGTGAACTCCCTGATGGTCAAGCTGGTTTTAGAAAAGGCAGAGGAACCAGAGATCAAATTGCCAACATCCGCTGGATCATGGAAAAAGCAAGAGAGTTCCAGAAAAACATCTATTTCTGCTTTATTGACTATGCCAAAGCCTTTGACTGAGTGGATCACAGTAAACTGTGGAAAATTCTGAAAGAGATGGGAATACCAGACCACCTAACCTGCCTCTTGAGAAATCTGTATGCAGGTCAGGAAGCAACAGTTAGAACTGGACATGGAACAACAGACTGGTTCCAAATAGAAAAAGGAGTACATCAAGGCTATATATTGTCACCCTGCTTATTTAATTTATATGCAGAGTACATCATGAGAAACGCTGGACTGGAAGAAACACAACCTGGAATCAAGATTGCCGGGAGAAATATCAATAACCTCAGATATGCAGATGACACCACTCTTATGGCAGAAAGTGAAGAGGAGCTAAAAAGCCTCTTGATGAGAGTGAAAGAAGAGAGTGACAAATTGGCTTAAAGCTCAACATTCAGAAAATGAAGATCATGGCAGCTGGTCCCATCACTTCATGGGAAACAGATGGGGAAACAGTGGAAACAGTGTCAGACTTTATTTTTCTGGGCTCCAAAATCACTGCAGATGGTGACTGCAGCCATGAAATTAAAAGACGCTTACTCCTTGGAAGAAAAGTTATGACCAACCTAGATAGCATATTCAAAAGCAGAGACATTACTTTGCCGACTAAGGTCCGTCTAGTCAAGGCTACGGTTTTTCCTGTGGTCATGTATGGATGTGAGAGTTGGACTGTGAAGAAGGCTGAGCACTGAAGAGTTGATGCTTTTGAACTGTGCTGTAAGAGAAGGCTCTTGAGAGTCCCTTGGACTGCAAGGAGATCCAACCAGTCCATTCTGAAGGAGATCAGCCCTGGGATTTCTTTGGAAGGAATGATGCTAAAGCTGAAACTCCAGTACTTTGGCCACCTCATGTGAAGAGTTGACTCATTGGAAAAGACTCTGATGCTGGGAAGGATTAGGAGCAGGAGGAGAAGGGGATGACAGAGGATGAGATGGCTGGATGGCATCACGGACTCGATGAACGTGAGTCTGAGTGAACTCCGGGAGATGGTGATGGACAGGGAGGCCTGGTGTGCTGGGATTCATGGGGTCGCAAAGAGTCGGACACGACTGAGCGACTGAACTGAACTGAACAATTTATCTTCGTGTGTGTGTGTGGCCGTGCTGCCGTGGCTTGTGAGACCTTAGTTCCCTGCTCAGGGATCAAACCCAGGCCCCTGGCAGTGAGAGCACTGAGCCTTAACCACTGGACCGCCAGGGATTCCCAGCAATTCATCTCTTCCTAAGAGGATGGGAAATGTTATTTCCTTAGGGGAGAAGGACTGAGACGGCAGGATAATCTACACATACATGAAGATGAATGGTCTCAGTGAAATAGCCCAGGTGGGGCCTCTGTGCTGGAGCTAATCCCGATTAGCCAGGACTGGTTTCTAAAAAAGGATCCCAAAGACACCCAGAGTTTCCTGGATTTGGACTCAGGATGTAGTCATGAGGGAAGAGTCTTACCCGCTCCTCACCTCCCCCAGTCTGGTGACAGGGTGTATTTCACACTGATGGTGGGGGCGGGGGGAGTACCCTGGGCACGCCCCACCCTCAGGTTCTGACTGGGCCCTCCTCCCCCCTGAGTGATGCCCTCCAGGACCCCGCAGGGCCAGCCGCCCAGTCCACACGCAGGTCGGAGCCTGCGCGGCCTCGGCCTCGGCCTCACCCTGCGTGGCAGCCGCGGCCAGCTGTCGGGGCCCCCGACCCTCCAGAGGCTCTGGGGCTGGAATTCCTTGGGCAGATTTCTCACCCTCTCAGTACTTCCTTCCAGCTTGTCTGGCAAACGAGAAGCCTTCACAGGCTTCAGAAAGAGGGCTGTGGCAGAGACAGCTTTGAGAGGGATCAAGAGCTCAAGGAGGGGAGGATATCACCGTTACAGTCTAAACCTCAGGCCCCGCTGGGGGCGTCAGACGATCCCGTGTCTGTAAACAGCCCTCGCCGCTGGCCCGGCTGTGTGAGAGCAGGGCTCGCGTTACCCGGTGGCCCACACGGTGACTCACGGT
>SJXQ01011207.1:287338-334014 GCA_006408695.1 Aepyceros melampus | reverse complement strand
GTGGGCGGGACAGGGGCCTTAGAGGGGAGAGAAGAAGGGGGAGACTTCGAGATGGGGGTCGGGAGTGGGGCTGGGGTGGCGCGGTCTCTCCTATTCCGAGCCCACTGAGAACAGGGGGCTGGACCTTCTGCCTGTCATCCAGGTGACACTCTCAAGTGAGAGAAACGGAGGCGGTGGGGGCGGGGCGCCCAGCTCTGTGGGGAAGCCCTCGGCCTCCTCCCTGCCTGGTGATTTCTGTGGTAACAAAGTTACCTCAGAAACTAGGAACACGCCATCTTGTTTGCCTGGAGCCCCGTGGCCTGTGAGGTGCGGCCCACAGACAGCTAGCAGGGAGCAGGCTCTCATCTGCCTCCGTCACAGCCAGTGTTGGGTGGGCGGTGAGGGGCCGGGAGGGGAGCTCCAGGCTCCCCTCAGGAGAGGGAAGGCTCCGCTTTCTCTAGAAAAAACAGCTGCTGGGCTCCGGTGCTGACAGAACCATCTTTCCACACCACGGCCCTGGCCTGTCACCGCCCTGTCTGGAGCCTTGGTTTCCCACCGGAGTGTGCGGAGGGGCCTATTCTGTGGACCCACCTCATAGACGTCTGGCCTGCTTCTCAGATTTGGAGCAGACACCATTCGCTTCCCCGCCTCCTCTCCTCTGTGCTCTATCCTGAGAGGAGATAATATGGTGAGGGGTAGAGAGCACAGGTTCTGTATTCGGATCTGTATTCAAATCCATTCCAGTGACTGGTCAGTCATGAAATTCTGGCTCACTTAACTTCCATAGCTTTGGACACAACTGGTCCTCAGCTTTTGGGCTTCCCTGGTGGCTCAGAGGGTAAAGAATCTGCTTGCAATGCAGGACATCCAGTTTGATCCTTGGGTCTCAGCTTCTTCATTTGCAAGATAAGGAGACAGAAATGGATTATTTCTAAGTTTTCTTCAACCTTGAATGCCAAGATCATGCCACACTCATGCTTAAAGCATTTCAGTGCCTCCCACTGCTTTGCAAAGTCCTAATTCCCTAGGATGGTGTCTGGGGTCAGCCCACCTTCCCCTTCGTGCCTTTTCCATCTGCTGGTACCTTAGGCATCACATCAGCTACACTGAACCACTTGAAAACCCTTGGCTTTTCTACCCTGGGTCTTTGTTAGTGGGTTTTCTGCAACCTGTTAATGGGTTCCCCAGCCATCTCTCCACACTCAATCTGGCCTGTTCCTCAATGTTACTGCCTTTGTGAAGCTGACCCTGATTTTCCTCATGTGTAAATTGGTTCAGACTTCTTTAATAGCACTCCATCTGCATTTGCTGAATCTACATGGACTTTTCCCCTTCTATTGTGATCATCTGTGCATATCTGATTCCTTTGACTCTCTTTTTAGGGTCAGGGAAAATGTCTTAGCTATCTCTGTATGTGTGTGTATGCATGTGCTAAGTCGCTTCAGTTGTGTCCGACTCTTTGTAAATCAATGCACTGTAGCCTGCCAGGCTCCTCTGTCCATGGATTTTCCAGGCAAGAATACTGGAGTGGGTTGCCACACCTTCCTCCAAGTGATCTTCCTGATCTAGGGATCGAACCTGCGTCACTTATGTCTCCTACATTGGCAGGGGAGTTCTTTACCACTAGTGCCACCTGGGAAGCCCTAGCCCCATATATATCTATATATATACAGAAAAATATAGATGCCTTGGCCCTATATATATATATATATATATATATATATCCCTATGTATCTATATAAATATCTATATATATAAGAAGCCCTATATATATATATATATCTTATATATATCTCTGTCCAGCCCTATATATATCTCTGTACAATCCAGGTTTTTCACTGGGCTCTGCTTCGCCCTAAGAACATTAGGGCTGGACATCCCTGGTGGTCCAGTGTTTAAGAGTCTGCCTGCCAATGCAGGGGACATAGGTTAGATCCCCAGTCCGGGAAGATTCCATATGTGCTAGGGCAACTAAGCCTGTGTGCCACAACTGTTGAAGCTCATATGCATACAGACTTGTTCTGCAACGACAGAAGCCACTGCAACTAGAGAGTAGCCTCTGCTCCTGCAACTAGAAGAAGCAATGAAGACCCAGCGCAGCCAAACATAACTAAGTAAATAAACAAAATTTAAAGAAAAGAACACTAGCACCTTTGGGAATTCCCTGGCAGGACAGTGGTTAGGACTCTATGCTTCCACTGCCAGGGGCTCAGTTCCAATTCCTGGTGGGAGAACTGTGATGCCACAAGCTGCAGAGCTAAGAAACCAAAGCAAAACAAAAAATTAGGGCCTTCAACATTAGCAAAGTAGTGTAGCAACACTTCCCAAGTCACATCTTTCACACCCCATACTTATTATCAGAAGCTCCAAACAGAACACCAAGTTCCTTCTCTAGCTCTGACCCTGATGTCTTTTATTTCCCTCTCCCATCGTGCCTTCTCTCTCTTGGTTCTCAGGCAGACAACTTAGCCTTTCTAACTAAGACCTCTCTCTTTATCCTTCTTTCTTCCAGAATGGGGTTTTCTTCAGTAAGTGGGAAACTGGAAAGACTTTGAGGAGATACCCCACATCCAAGGGCAAAGGAGAAGCCCCAGTGAACTCATCTTGGGAAATAATACAGTATCCATCCTTTCTGGCTTCATTATGTTGATTTTATAGCCATATATAATAAGAGATTATGTCTTCTTGCCAGTGGTAAGAGGAAAAAAACAATGAAGAAGAAGAAAAATTTTGAATAAACACTTCATGAAAGAAGATATAAAATCTGAGGCTCTGGAAGATGGCCACTGCATGACAGGAGTGAGCCTCAACCCCTGAATGACACCATGGAGCAGAGCTGTCTCTCCCAATTTCTTCACCTTGGGTGAGACAGAAATGAACAGGCGTTTCTGAAGTTAGTTATTTCCCTTTCCCCCCATCAAAGTACAATTTAAGGAGACATCCCACATTCAAGGGCAGAGAAGCTCCAGCAAGATAGTAGGTGCTGGAGCGACTTTGAGGAGATACACCATGTCCAAGGGCAAAGGAGAAGCCCCAGCAAGACAGTAGGAGGGGTGAAATCACATTTAGAATCAAACCCCATACCTGCACAGATGCTCAGAGGGCTCAAACATAGCTTGCGCACACCAGGACCCAGAGACCCTACAGAGACTGAGACAGAACTGTGTTTGTGAAGATGGCCACTGCATGACAGGAGTGAGCCTCAACCCCTGAATGACACCATGGAGCAGAGCTGTCTCTCCCAATTTCTTCACCTTGGGTGAGACAGAAATGAACAGGCGTTTCTGAAGTTAGTTATTTCCCTTTCCCCCCATCAAAGTACAATTTAAGGAGACATCCCACATTCAAGGGCAGAGAAGCTCCAGCAAGATAGTAGGTGCTGGAGCGACTTTGAGGAGATACACCATGTCCAAGGGCAAAGGAGAAGCCCCAGCAAGACAGTAGGAGGGGTGAAATCACATTTAGAATCAAACCCCATACCTGCCACAGATGCTCAGAGGGCTCAAACATAGCTTGCGCACACCAGGACCCAGAGACCCTACAGAGACTGAGACAGAACTGTGTTTGAGTGTCTCCTGAGGAGGTATGGGTCAGCCTGCTGCAGGGGCAGGGGCTCTGAGTGCAGTAGACCTGGGTATGGCATAAGCCCTCTTGGAGGAGGTCACCATTAACCCCACCACAGGGCCGCCAGAACTTACACAGGACTGGGAAACAGACTCTGCGAGGACACAAGCAGAAGCTTGTGCGCACCAGGACCCGGGGGAAAGGAGCCATGACCCCACAAGAGACAGATCCAGACTTGCCTGTGAGTGTTCAGGAGTATCTGGTGGAGGCGTGGGTTGGTGGTGGCCTGCTGCCGGGTTGAGGGCACTGAGTACAGCAGTGCATGCATGGGACCTTCTGAAGGAGGTCGCCATTATCTTCATTACCTCCACCATAGTTTGGCCTCCCTCAAATAACAGGAAGGGAACACAGCCCAGCCCTTCGACAAAAAATTGGATTAAAGATTTACTGAGCATGGGCCCACCCATCAGAACAAGACCCAGTTTCCCCCTCAGTCAGTCTCTCCCATCAGGAGGCTTCCATAAGCCTCTTATCCTTCTCCATTAGAGGGCAGACAGACTGGAAACCACAGTCACAGAAAACTAACCAATCTGATCACGTGGACCACGGCCTTGTCTAACTGAATGAAACTATGAGCCATGCCATGTAGGGCCACCCAAGACAGATGGGTCATGGTGGAGAATTCTGACAAAATGTGCTCCACTGGAGAAGGGAATGGCAAACCACTTCAGTATTCTTGCCTTGAGAACCCCATGAATGGTATGAAAAGGCAAAAAGGTAAGACACTGAAAGATGAACTCCCCAGGTCAGTAGGTGCACAATATGCTACTGGAGATCAGTGGAGAAATAACTCCAGAAAGAAAGAAGAGACTGAGCCATAGCAAAAACACCACCAGCTGTGGATGTGACTGGGGATGGAAGTAAAGTCTGATGCTGTAAAGAGCAATATTGCATAGGGACCTGGAATGTTAGGTCCACGAATCAAGGCAAATTGGAAGTGGTCAAACAGGAGATGGCAAGAGTGAACATCAACATTTTAGGAATCAGTGAACTAAAATGGACTGGAATGAGTGAATTTAACTCAGGTGACCATTATATATACTACTGTGGGCAAGAATCCCTTAGAAGAAATGGAGCAGCTATTTCTCCAAAAAAGTCAACAAAAGAGTCCAAAATGCAGTACTTGGATGCAATCTCAAAAACAGCAGAATGATCTCTCTTCATTTCCAAGGCAAACCATTCAAAATCACAGTAATCCAAGTCTATGCCCTGACCAATAATGCTGAAGAAGCTGAAGTTGAACAGTTCTATGAAGACCTACAAGACCTTCTAGAACTAACACCCAAAAAAGATGTCCTTTTCATTATAGGGGACTGGGATGCCAAAGTAGGAAGTCAATAAGTACCTGGAGTAATGGGCAAATTTGGCCTTGGAGAACAGAATGAAGCAGGGCAGAGGCTAACAGAGTTTTACCAAGAGAATGCACTGGTTATGGCGAACACCCTCTTCCAATAATACAAGAGAAGACTCTACACATGGACATCACCAGATGGCCAACACTGAAATCCAATTGATTATATCCTTTGCAGCCAAAGGTAGAGAAGCTCTATACAGTTAGCAAAAACAAGACTGGGAGCTGACTGTGGCTCAGATCACGAACTCCTTATTGCCAAATTCAGACTTAAATTGAAGAAGGTAGGGAAAACCACTCGGCCATTCAGGTATGACCGAAATAAAATCATTTGTGGCTATACAATGAAAGTAAGAAATAGATTCAAGGGACTAGATCTGACAGACAGAGTGTCTGAAGTAACTATGGACAGAGGTTTGTGACATTGTACAGGAGACAAGGATCAAGACCATCCCCAGGTCTTGAGAAAAAGAAATGCAAAAAGGCAAAATGACTGTCTGAGGAGGCCTTAAAATAGTTGTGAAAAGAGGAGAAGTGAAAAGCAAAGGAGAAAAGGAAAGATATACCAATTTGAATGCAAGTTCCAAAGAATAGCAAGGAGAGAAAGAAAGTCTTCCTCAGCAATCAATGCAAAGAAATAGAGGAAAACAAAAGAATGGGAAAGACTAGTGATTTCTTCAAGAAAATTAGAGATACCAAGGGAAATTTTCATGCAAAGATGGGCTCGATAAAGGACAGAAATGGTGTGGACCTAACAGAAGCAGAAGATATTAAGAAGAGCTGGCAAGAATACACAGAAGAATTATACAAAAAAGATCTTCACGACCCAGATAATCATGATGGTGTGATCACTCACCTAGAGCCAGACATCCTGGATTGCGAAGTCAAGTAGGCTTTAGGAAGCATCACTATGAACAAAGCTAGTGGAGGTGATGGAATTCCAATTGAGCTATTTCAAATCCTAAAAGATAATGCTGTGAAAGTGCTGCACTCAATATACCAGCTAATTTGGAAAAGTCAGCAGTGGCCACAGGACTGGAAAAGGTCAGTTTTCATTCCAATCCCAAAGGAAAACATTGCCAAAAAATGCTCAAACTACTGCACAATTGCACTCATCTCACACGCTAGCAAAGTACTGCTCAAAATTCTCCAAGTCAGGCTTCAACAATACGTGAACTGTGAACTTCCAGATATTTAAGCTGGATTTAGAAAAGCCAGAGGAACCAGAGATCAAATTGCCAACATCTGTTGGATCACCGAAAAAGCAAGAGAATACCAGAAAAACATCTACTTCTGCTTTATTGACTATGCCAAAGCCTTTGACTATGTGGATCACAACAAACTGTGGAAATTTCTTCAAGAGATTGGAATACCAGACCACCTGACCTGCCACTTGAGAAATCTGTATGCAGGTCAAGAAGCAATAACTAGAACTGGACATGGAACAACAGGCTGGTTCCAAATTGGGATAGGAGTACGTCAAGGCTGTATATTGTCACTCTGCTTATTTAACTTACATGCAGAGTACATCATGAGAAGTGCTGGACTCCAGATATTTAAGCTGGATTTAGAAAAGCCAGAGGAACCAGAGATCAAATTGCCAACATCTGTTGGATCACCGAAAAAGCAAGAGAATACCAGAAAAACATCTACTTCTGCTTTATTGACTATGCCAAAGCCTTTGACTATGTGGATCACAACAAACTGTGGAAATTTCTTCAAGAGATTGGAATACCAGACCACCTGACCTGCCACTTGAGAAATCTGTATGCAGGTCAAGAAGCAATAACTAGAACTGGACATGGAACAACAGGCTGGTTCCAAATTGGGATAGGAGTACGTCAAGGCTGTATATTGTCACTCTGCTTATTTAACTTACATGCAGAGTACATCATGAGAAGTGCTGGACTGGATGAAGCACATGCTGGAATCAAGACTGCCGGGAGAAATATCAATAACCTCAGATATGCAGATGACACCACTCTTATGGCAGAAAGTGAAGAAGAACTAAAGAGCCTCTGATGAAAGTGAAAGAGGAGAGTGAAAAAGTTGGCTTAAAAGTCAACATTCAGAAAACTAAGATCATGGCATCTGGTCCCATCACTTCATGGCTAATAGATGGGGAAACAGTGGAAACAGTGAGAGACTATCTTCTTGGGCTCCAAAATCACTGCAGATGGTCACTGCAGCCATGAAACGAAAAGATGCTTGCTCCTTGGAAGAAAAACTGTGACCAACCTAGTCAGTTAGTTCAGTTGCTCAGTCATGTCTGACTCTTTGCAACTGCATGGACTGCAGCACACAAGGGCTCCCTGTCCATCCTAGACAGCTTATGAAAAAAGCAGAGACATTACTTGGCCAGCAAAGGTCCATCTAGTCAAAGCTATGGTTTTTCCAGAAGTCATGTATGAATGTGAGAGTTGGACTATAAAGAAAGCTGAGCACCGAAGAATTGATGCTTTTGAACTGTGGTGTTGGAGAGGACTCTTGAGAGTTCCTTGGACTGCAAGGAGATCCAACCAGCCCAACCTAAAGGAGATCAGTCCTGAATATTCATTGGAAGGACTGATCCTGAAGCTGAAACTCCAATACTTTGGCCACCTGAGCTGACTCATTTGAAAAGACCCTGATTCTGGGAAAGATTGAAGGCGGGAGGAGAAGGGGACGACAGAGAATGAGATGGTTGGATGGCATCACGGACTCAATGGACATGAATTTGAGTAAACTCCAGGAGCTGGTGATGGAAAGGGAGGCCTGGTATTCTGCAGTCCATGGGGTCGCAAAGAGTTGGACATGACTGAGCGACTGAACTGAACTGGAAAGACTTTCATGTGCTAATATATTTTTCCCCTTCACACATGTATCCATTACAAAATGCCTGGTCCTAGTAGACTCAAAAAATGTTCAGGAATGAATGAATGATGAGGGTAACCAGCTCACATGCATAATTAAGATCAAACTCTCTTCTGGCCTTCTCAGTGGTATTTGTACCTGGTCTCGTGCCCCTAGGGTACATTCTCCACATGGAAGGCAGAATGAACTTAAAAAAATGTGCAGATTAATGCTTGTTTCCTTGCTTGAACCCCTCCAACGGTTTCCATCCACATTATTACAAAATTCAAACTCCTTACCCTGCAAAGTCCTTCATGATCTGCCTACCTCTAACATCATATGTCACTGCCCTTCCTCCCTTGCCCTTCAGGCTCCAGACACACTGGGATTCCTTCCAGGCTTTAGCATCAGCTGTGTTTTATGTTTGAAGGACTCTTGTCCTGCTTTGGAGTAATCGTCACATGACCATAACTTCACCATAAAGGTCACCTCCACAGAGAGGCCTTCTGTGACCTCCTGGTCTAGAAAACTTTCCTCAAACACTGTCTCATCACCTTTCTGTATTTCCATGAAGCCTCCATTGCTGCATGACAACTGCCTCCAAATACTCTGTTATTATTTTATTTCATAATTCAACAATGAGGAAATCAATTAAGGTACAGTGGGTACAGCTTCTCTCTCCTCTCTCTTTTTATTTTTTTTAGTGAGAAACAATTTCATTATGTATTTGTTTGGATGTGCTGGGTCTTTGTTGCAGTGCACAGGCTTCTCTTGTGGAGCAGGGACTCTGGAGCGTGCCAGCTCAGTAGTTGCAGCTCACAGACTAAGTTGCCCTGCAGCATGTAGGATCCCAGTTCCTCAAACAGAGATCAAAGCCACTTCCCCTGCACTGGAAGGCGGACTCGCAACCACTGAACCACCAGGGAAGTCCCAATCTGTCTGTTCTCTAGGGGGTCTGAGGCTTCATTTGAGATGACTGTAATGCCCGGGAGTTGGAACAATTGGAGGCTGATTGATCCCCCCCTGTCTCCTCCCTACACACGGCTTGGGCTTCCTTCCAACATGGTGACCTCACCATAGTTGGACTTCTCACATGGCAGCTCAGGGTTCCAAGAGACCAATGCAGAAGCTGCCAGTCCTCTTTAAAGGACTTGGAACCATTATAGGGTCCTTTCTGCCATACTCTATTTGTCAAAGCAGACCCAGGTCTACTCAGATTCAAACAAAGGGCATCTCTAATGTGCCAGACCCATACTCTGGCAATAAGACCATTTTCTCATTAATTTCTCTGTTTACATGTATCAATTACTTATTGAGCAAGCTGCAGGAATACAAACAAACCAGTTTCTTTCTCTCATCGTTGCTTCTAGATGAACTATGTTGTTTCTCCTTTTCCTGTTTCTTAATAGCATCTTGGGCAGATCTTCTAATGTTCCTGTCACTTTAATTTATTAAAGGCCTGGCCTCATTTAAGCTGGTCCACCTAATTGAAGGCTAACTCCTTTCGCTCCTGGACAGGGCCTGGATTGAACTCGAGCAAGCAAGAAGAGGCCTGATCTGCTCTTAGACCCCTCACCATTTCCTGGCCAAAGTCCTTTTCTCTTTTTCACAGGGTCAGGAAGGAGATATCAGGTGACAAGTTCCTCTTAGCAGACGCCATTTCTTCTCTAGCTGTGAACGTGCCTAGTATGGTAGGCATCGAGATGCCAGCTGTCCTGTGGGTGCACCTGTTCCCTATTATGCTCCTTTTCCAGGTCTGCACCTGACACCCCAGTGATTGCCCCAACTCTACACCCACAGCCAATAGCCTCTGGGGGTCTCCACCTGCAGGTGTCCTTCTTGGGAGACCATGGGCAAGGCAGCTCATGGCCATTCACCTTTCCCACGTCCCCTAACCCATGGGAAATGACTGCTGGATGTCCCTCTCCCTGTCCCTTGTCTCTATTCAGTTCTCCAGCCCTCCAACCTCCAGCCAAATAGCACACGGGCTAATCTGAATGGCAAATCCAGCTCCAGGGAGAGGAGGGTAAACACCAGCAACCCAGGTATCCAATGACTGCCCCTCCCTCTCTCTCCTTCCCCCACCACCCCGTACCCTCCCCTACCCCTCTGCTTATGGAGGCTGTAGAAGGGAGCGCTGGGTGATGTTTGAGCCTAGCGGGACTACTTCAACCATCTCCTATTAATCATAAATCCAGACATGTCCAGCACCAAATTGCTGCTTGTTTTAAAAAGTGTGGCGGTGCTCAAGACCCTTTCTCCTAAGTGCTGGGTCCAGTTTCCAATGTGAAAAACAATAAAGTCCACCCCACATCCCAAATCTGTGATTACAGTCCATCTCTCCACTCAAATATGAGATCCATGAGAGCAGGTCCTGGATGTTTTATTCCCCACTGGGTCCCTGGTGCCTAGGTACACAGGTGGGGCTCACAAAGAGATAAAGAGCAAAAGAAAAGGGCCTGCTATGTCCTGAATGACCTGAAAGGATGGCCAGGGTGGTCAGATGCACCAGTCAGTTCCCTTCCTCCTGGCTCCAGCTGTGAGGTTCTGGCCACAGATGCAGAGTTTTGCTTCTGGCCTCTGGCTGCTCCTCTGGTCTAGTTCTCTCCAGGGGCAGCTGGTCTGGGTCGGGGGGCAGACCTCCATGTGGGTGACTTGTGAAGCCAAGAGCCTGGGACGTGCTACGAGGGCTGGGGTAGTGTCCCTGGGCCCCGCCCCCCATCAGAGACTGACTAAAGGGGAGGGGTGCTCTTCTTAGCTATCCATCCCTCGAAACGGGTGTAGCCCAAGAGGGAAGAGGCAGAAGAGAAAACACCTTTCTCCCATGAAGCATGTCCTGTGGGGCCGGCTCACACCCACTCTGTGATCGCCGGCCAGAAGCACACTCTGACCAGGATGTCCTCCAAGGCGGCCCAGGCCTCAGTGGTGGACAGACCACCAAGGGCAGCTGCCTCGGCAGCGCTGCCCCACCCAGACTGTCCCTGGCTTCCCTCCAAAGCCTGAGGAGGGCTCCGGCCCCAGGCCCTGTGGCTTTATCTGAGCAGCCTGCAACCAGAGAGAACAGGGAGCACCCTGTCCCTAAACACAGCAGGAAAACAGACACACCTTGGGGGTCGTAGGCTGAAGGAAGTCAGATAATAAGTGGTTTGGATTGGGGGGGGCATTTTTTTCCTCCTTTCATGCCAAGGCATTCAGGAGGAGACAGAGGAAGATGGGAGGCCCAGGGCGGAAGAAATCAGGCAGCATCTGCCAGTCCCTGCATTCAGCAGCCGGAGGGGCTGGAGGTGGCGTGGTTTAGGTCCTTGGAGCCAGGAGCTGTGGCACCTGAGAGCCAGGCATTGGGCTGGGGTAGGGTGGCCCTGGGGAAGGTGGCAGGTACTAGGGGAAGAGGACTGTGCTCTCAAATTTGAGGGTGTTCACTGGTGGCTGAGGCATGGGCCCCCAAGTTTAGGGCCAAGCCTCCATTCTGGGAACCCCTCATTATGGGAAGAGTGGGCCGCAGGTTTTTGCCTAAAGCTTCTGGAGAAGACGCCCCAGGGACTGAAGGCTGTACCCCCACCCACCCCACACCCCCAGGCAGCCTTGGAGCCCACGGTCCTCTTTCCTCTGTCCCCCTTCCACTTCTTGCTGTCACCCGCTGCTCTGGCAGGAACGCTCCCCTGGAAAGCAGTTGCAGACTAGAATACTTTATTCAAGAGAATCTGGCTTGATGGTCAGACAGCCACGCGAGGGCAGCTTGCTCCACGTCCAGCTTGGGGCCCACTTTTTGCCTTTGTCCTTGAGAGGGGTGGGATGATGATGCCTTGGCCACAAAGAACAATGTTCCAGCACAAGCAGCAGTTAAGAGGTGAGGCGAGATTGAGGGGACGAGGAGTGGCAGAGGCCCCCCAGGCAACCACTGTTCTCCAGAGCTGAACGTCCAACCTCCAGGGTGCAGAGTGACTGCCCGCCCACCCTCTCAGCAGGGCCAGCGTGGCCAGAGCAGGGGCCTCCACCCGCTATTTCCACCAGGAGCTGCCCCAGCAAGGGTTGCTGGTCTGCGCGGAGACCAAGGTTCCGGGAGGGCAAGTGGTGGGTCTCCAGTCCTTCCTTCTCCAGCCTCCTGGAGACCCCCGGGGCCTCTGGGGCCAGGTCTGCCCATCACAAAGCCGCAAGTCTTGCTCCTTCTCAAGCTGAAGCCACATGGGTCTGTCTTCTTTCTCTCACGTTCTGTTTAAGGCACTGAATTCCTGAGGGTCCTGTCCCGTGGAGGGAGTGAGTCATTCAGCAGGGATACAATTGGCTAATAAATAGAGGGAGGTGCCAGCAGGGAGGTAACTGAGAATGTGACGGTAATAAATACACGAGCCGGGTGTGGGGGGTCTCTCTCCTCCGAGGGACTGGTTACCTCTGGGAAATAGTATCACCGCACCTGCCAGAGACCAAACACAGAAAGCGGGCATCAGCCCAGGGTGGAGGGTGGGAGGACTGCCTGGAGGGGAAGCTTGGCCAGGAAGCACGGAGAGCCTGCAGTGCTCCTGGATCTCTGCTTGCACGAGGCTGAGAAGCAGCTAGGAACTGGTCTTCACCAAGCACTTACCCAGGTGCTCAGCCCTGTGCCAAGCACTCTCTCATTTACCCTTAATGATATTCCTCAAGGAAGGGTGCAATTACTATCATCCTTTGGCAGATGAGGAAACGGAGGCTCAGAGAGGTTAAGAAACTTGCCCAAGGTCACACAGCAAGTTAGTGACAAAGCTGGCTTTGAACACAGTCTGGCTCTATGCACCAATGCCTTTGGTTACTTTGGGGCAGCAACCTTCAAACAAGGATACCGGAACCCCTGGATGCACATGAAGATTGTCCAAGTCCTATGTGAGTATTGCTGGTTTTAAAGGAATCTGCTCCCAGCCTCTACCTGCACTCTGCCCAAAAATTGTGTGCGACAGAGGTCTGCTTCCCAGCATCTCGTTGCCAAAGGCCCTTCTCCCTCAGAAAGGAAGGAAGTTCCTGTTACAGTACTTTGCCCCAAGGTAAAAAGGATTCAGAGGAACACTGAATAAAAGAACAATTTGATAGATATTGGTGTAGGTGGTTAAGAAAAGAAATATGGTGAGCTATTGGGTAACCAAGTCTTTTGCAAGTTGGGTGATTTCCACATCTGCTTTCAACAAAATTGAAGAGATTAGCTAAATCGTCAGCTAATATGTCAAGAGAAGTAAATTCTTATAGCAGATCACTTTCAGGTTTTCGGCAAATATTGATAACTTGGAAAGAGTTCAAGTGATTGAGTAACACCCAGCCCCATTTACTTATTTATGTGAACATGGTTTTTCAGTCTTTCATCTGCAAAAAATGAACAGGAATGGAATTACTGCTGAATCCCGTCTCAGTCTGGCAGGAGATAACGTTCATTGCCGGGTTCATCAACTAATTGAAAAGAAGTAGCTACATCCATCTCATTGAGATGCAACCCCAGTAAGATTGACTGTCCTTTTGTGCTTAGCATCTAGTAAAATATAATGTATTTGTGCTGTTTTAACCAATGGGTATTACTAACAATTACTGTGATAATTCATTCTAAGAAAAATTTTAATTTCGCGTTTTCTGCTCACAGGAATTTTAAAATAATTCAAACTCATATACCATTGTTGTGGCAGATAAGTAAGACAAGGTGGTACATAAAAGATGTTTGACTATTTAAAAAATATTACATTAGGCTGAAATTCTGTGGGGAAAGTAAAATGGAAAGATATGTTTGAGGAAAAAGGAAGCAATGGAAATATGCAGCTATTAAAGGAGAGTGTTCATATATTTTTTGATGTTGTTAAACAATTTTTAAAAAGTGGATGATGGTATTAAATTTGGATGGCTTATTCCATAGGATACATCTAGAGAGTGATATAATGGCTTTATATTAAAATATTAATATATTACATCCTTTGCAACTATCTACAATGTTGATGAAAAAGGTTAATGTCGACTTAAAAATGAACAAGGGGGCATGTGGGCTTTTGAAGTTCTTTCAAGAGATTCCTAAATGAAACATTTGAAGGCTGCTACCCCAGCAGCTAGGACAGGACGCTTTCCATCGGGGGCTGCCCGGTTCCCTGCCTGTTCCCTCCCCTAGTCACTGCTGGGAACCAGGGGAGAAATAAGGGCTGCATGCCTGCAGGGACCAACCTCCCCAGAATCCCTAGCTTCACAGAGTGGGGTAGACGTGTCTGCTCCTGCAGGGACAGGCTCACAGGGTAGAACTTGGCCAGCTCCAGCCCCATGACATGAGAAGATCTGTGGAAAAGACAGGATGTGGAGACAGTTCTGTCGCTGGGAGGAGACTGGCCTTGAAGGAGAACCGCGGCAGACTGAGTTACGGCGCATGTGAGCTACTTTTACTGCTTACTCTCACAGATTCAGGGTTGCCCTTTGCTAATTCTTCTCTTTCAACACTTAGGCCTGGACCCCAGCCACCTTCTCCAGAGGTGAAGCCAAATGGACAGGTAACATGGACAAAGAAAGAAAAGCAAGTAGGCCCCAAGGCTCCCTGGGAGAGTCAAAGAAATACTGGCCTGGGAGCCAGCAAAGGGCTCTCCCTTCCCTAGGGCCTCCGGGAGGAGTCTTGGCTAAATTTCTGAACTTAAAAAAAAAATTCTTACTTAAGAAAAAAAATTTTTTTGGCCACACCCTGCAGCACGTAGGACCTTAGTTTCCTGACCAGGGATCAAGCCAGCTACCCGTGCGTTGGAAGGTGGAGTCTTAACCACTGGACCGCTGGCCTGTGTGTGTGCTAAGCTGCTTCAGTTGGGTCTGACTCTTTACCACCCTATGGACTGTAGTCCACCAGCCTCAGTCCTTAAATTTTTGGACTTCCTAACACTAGAGTGTAAGCCCTGTAAGGGCAGAAATATTATTGGTCTGCCCATGAAAGTACCTGGCACACAGTAAGTGCTTGGTAAATGTTTGTAGATTGACTGAATGCTTGTTTGACCCCGCTGACCCTCATTCTATACACAGAATAACTGGGCTCAGAGAGGCGATGTGACTTGCTCAAGGCCACACAAAGACTTAGAACGAAGCCAGGACGGCATCCTGGTTCTTGTCTCGGCTCACCGGAGGCTTCCTAGGGCCTGGAATCTCTAGGTTCTGGCCCGTACCGCTGGCTTTGTCCCTCCCCGACCACTGACCGTGCTGGCAGGGTGGGGCTCCCCTCTGGCCCAGCCTCCTTGCCATCCCTGGGCACCCCCGTGCACTCACAGGTGACAGTCTTTGTGTTTCTGCTCCTCTCTCTTCCTCGGGCCCCTGACCCTGGATCTCCTCCTGCAATAAGCCAAAAGCGTCAAGACAGAGCGGCTGGGGGCCCCCATGCTAGGTCAGGCGTTGGCAGCCTGAAAACAGCCCGGTACCCCTGCCAGGCTGCTTACCTTTTTGACTTCATCTTCCCCGACAGAGGTCTGGAAAAACAGAACAGAGGAAAATTAGGATAGCCGTGGGTTGGGGCTCCCTGGCCAGACTCCCCTGGCCATCACTGGGGCTGGCCCTGTAGTTGGTGATGAAGCCACTAGGGGGTAGCATGGAGCTAGTGAGGGAGAGGTGCCCAGAGGCCTGGGGGCTTCCACTCCCACTCTAGGCCCTGGCGACCCAATTACGAGAGGTGCAAATGTCCTCTTGGGGGTCCTCTCCACACCTGTCTGCTCTCCTCTGCTTCTTGGAATCAAATCTGGGGACCGAGTCTGCTCTCTGCTGCCTTTCTCTGTTCACTTCCTTCCCTTGCACCTGCCAGGGTGCCCTTTTCTTCAAGGGTGCCCTCTGGGAGTCTCCTCGCTGACAGTGAATGAGGGGCAAGGCCACCTGTCAAGGCACAGCTGCCACCACCCTACCCTGGGGACGTGTGATGTTGCAGCAATCTCAGGGACGCAGGGAGTGGGATGACAGGAGGTGATCGAAAGCCCCACAATCACCAGACTTGTCCTGGCTCTGTCTCCCAGGACCGTGGCTGTTGGCCCAGAAGAGAGAAGAAAGGTGGCCCTGTTGCTAAGCCCTCTGGACGGCGACAGTCTTCCCTGGGAACCATGGTGGGGGCGTGGGCCAGCGTGGTGACAGTCAGCTTTGGGCCAGGGAAGGCTGCCCTAGGCTGGCTGTCGCCCTTGGGGGCCAGGGCAGGGTGCCAGCACCTCCTGGGACTGTCTGGTCCTGTCTCAGGCATCTGGGACCAGTCAAAGACACTTTTGGACCCTTAATCTTCTCATCTGTCTGCCCCAACATACAGGTTATGAGGGCAAAGGTGATGGGGAAGGTGAAAGGTTGCTGTCTAGCACTGCCAAGAAGGATTTGCTACTGAACTGCTATTACATGGCCAAGCTCTGGCAAGGGAGGATGGGAGGAAGCAGATTGAGGCAGGGCTTCTAGGGTGGTATAGGTCCAAGAGCAGGGGCCAGAGCCCCGGACACCAGGCAAGACCGAGCCCAGGGCCATACTGGGGCTTCTGTAGAGTGTCGTAATGGCCATGAGAGGTAGCATGAGAAAGGGCAGGTTTAGGGGTCAACAGGCTGGGGTCAACCCACTAGCTATGGCAAATTATGTAACCTTAGCAAGCCTCGGTTTCCTCATCTGTAAAATGGGTGGTTAGGAGACCAAGGACCTGGTCTGTCTTGCTCACCACTGTATCCAAAACATCTGAGACCATACCTAGCATACAGTAAGTGCTCAGTAGATGTTTGCTGATTAAATCAGAAAATATACTCAGGTCAGGTGCCTATGTTGGGCGAGACACAGAGCAGATGCACCATAAATGGTGGTTCTCCCCCTCTTCCTGCCCCAAGATATGGCTCAGGGCCTCTGGTCCTGTGCCTCCATCCCACGGCCCAGAGGTATCAGGAGTGCCCCTGAACCAATTGCCGGTGCCAGGCCTGCTGCTCCCAGTAACTAATGCTAAGAGTGCCCTGGGCACCAGCAGCAAGATGTGTTGGGGAGAGGCTCTGCCAGGTGGAGACTCGATTTTAAAGAAAGCCCATGCCTCCTTCCCTCTGCCCCTTCCCTCCTACCAGGGTTTGTCTGTCTTTGAGCTCCTCAATCCCGCTGCCCCCTCCTGTGGGTCCGGGTGCCTCTCCCAGGGCCCTGGCATCCCCATCCCAGCTCGAGGAGGGAGACGGCGTGCCCACGCCTGGCTAGTTTGGGAGGGACCCTGGCTCCCTCTGTCCCTGTGGCTTCTCAGTGGCTATGCTCCAGCTCCTGGGACCAGCTCCCTGGGCTGCCATTGGTCCCCGATTTCCCTGGCCTCCATCAGCTAGGGAGGAGGCACAGACTGCAGCACGGATGGGCAACCCCTGGCTGATGCCGCCAGGTGCGTGGGGGCTGTCCCGGCCGCACCCAAGGACCCACTTGCACTCGCAGCGGACGTGCTGAGAGAAGCTCATCTCCACAAAGAAGGGTGGTCCAGAGAGCGGTACTTCATGAGCTGTGAGGAGACAAAGGTAGGGTGACTGGACTGCGGGGGTGGCCTGCGGGTTTCCAATACTCCGTTTAGCCACCCCTTAGGGGAGGACCAGACTCCCTGTTTCCCACCAGCCTCTGTACTACACGGGCTTCCCTGGTGGCTCAGATGGTAAAGAATCAGCCTGCAATGTGGGAGACCTGGGTTCAATTCCTGGGTAGGGAAGATCCCTTGGAGGAGGGCTTGGCAACCCACTCCAGTATTCATGTCTGGAGAATCCCATGGACAGGGGATCCTGTGATACAGTCCATGGGATCGCAAAGAGTCGGACACAACTGAGCGACTAATGCTTACTTCCTTCCTTCTGTACTACACACCCTCGTTCTGCTTGGAGTGTAGGGCAACAGCCCTCCTACCTGCCTGTGGACCCGAGGAGGCTCCTATCCCTCCTTTTCCCAGGGCCATCAGCAAAGCACAGGGTGGGAAGGTGGCCTGTGCTCTGAAGGCAGCAAGACCTATGTTCAAATCTTGGCTTTTCCACTTGCTAAGTAGGTGAAATATCATCTCTGAAGCTCAGCTTCCCTCTGTGAAATGGGAATATCACTTGGCTCCAAGGATTGAAAGTTGAGGTAACATTTCTGAAGCACAGTGCTTGGAAATGTCTGAAGTTTCAAGTGCTCAGAAAAAAAACCCAGCATTGTGAGTGCGAGTGTGGAAGCAAAGCTCAGGGCACCAAACACTCCTGGTATAAAAAGGGACGTCTTGAATCCGAACAGATTTCTTTCCCAACCTCAATCAGATACCTTGTGTCCTGGGGTAGGGCTAAACCAGAGCCTGAGAAAGCTGCTAAGGGAGGAGGAGAGGGGGGCTCAAAGATGGGGTGGGGACTCAAGAAGGAGGAGTGCTGTGGGTAAGAACACCTGAGTGTCAGTTCGGATCCTGCAGCCCTGGCCTGCCCTCTCCCGGCCCCCTCTCTCGGGGGGCAGGCTCCGCGGCCCTCTGAGTGGCTGTAGATGGCGGGCAGGCTGGAGTCTGAGCCAGGGGGTCACCCTACCTGCATGGTGACGTTGGCTGTCTCCAGGGGCATGCAGTGCATCTTCTCATCGCTGCAGCAGCCGGTGCAGCGCATCAGGGAGACGCAGGATGGGCTGAACATGTGCTCCACCTCGCTGGGGTACTCAGACACGACGTCCACCAGCCTCTCCACTGGCCGGCAGTAGCTGCGGCGCCACACTTGCTCGAAGGGCACCACTGCAAGGAGGCACAGACAGCTGGCTCAGGTCCCCAGGCACAGCAGGCCCTCCCAGGTGCAGCCCACACCCGCTCCTCCAGGAAGCCCCCAGCCTACGTGAGCTCTCCCCCTGCTCTGAACTCCTGATGTCAATTCTCTGGGATGACAGTTGGGCCTCCCGCTGCCTGCCCCGGCTAATCTGCTAGATAGAAATCCCAGGGGAACAGAACTTCTTAGGGGCTTGTGATTCTCGGCTCTGTTCTCAGCTCAGGTGCCAGCATAGGCCTCGGGGGCCTTGGAGCTTGGAAGACAGTGTCCTGGTCGTCTCCCCAGGTCCTCTGGATCTTTCTCAGGGCCTGACTTGGTCCTCCCTTGGTCTTAGGGAATTGGCAGAACACAGTTAGCTCTGCAAGTTCTGCAAGACTGGCTTGCAGAGTCCCGCAGGGAGGGTGAACCTTCCCCTTAGTCCTTATTTCCTCTAGTATCTGGGCCAGCTCCTCCGCCTGGTGGCCCAGACTGCAGCCAACGACGTGGCCCATCCCCGCTCTCCATTTTCAGTTGGACCACCCTTGCATGGGCCCAGGGCCACATCATTGACTCCCTCTTTTGGTCCACACTCCTTGCCCTCTTCTCATTTCTAACTGAGTAAGGCCCACCACCCACTCCTCTTGCCCTGCCTCCCTGCCTCCTCTCTGAAGCCTTCTCCAACTTGTCTGATATGAACAGATGTTCCTCTTTTGAGCATAACTCGGCCTCAAGAGCTTGCTTTATCTCTGTCACTGGTGGCTTTTATCACTTTTACAAGCAAGTTAGGCTCCTTGTAGACAGGCACCCAAACACCCAGTAAACACAGGCTAGGTAATTACTGATTGAGTAGATGACAGTTCACTGAGAATTATCAGGAACATCCCCGACCCCCACAATGTCCTGGTGGTTGTGACTGGATCTTTAGGGGACTGATCTGGAGTCTCTCAAAAGATGCTGCTCCTTTCGGGAAAGGCCTGGGGCCTGGACCCAAACACAGACTCGCAGGAAGTGAATAGCCAGGGTTAGGAGACTGGCTTCTGGTCCTGGCCCTGCTCTGGCTGTGTGACCTTGGGGAGGTCACTGCACCTTTCTGGGTGAGTTTCTCCAGCTGGGGAAAAAGAAGAAGCCTGGGAAGAGATGGTTGCTAAGGGTTCCCCCAGCTCTGACAGGCACTCTGTGTTTCTGTGTGCACTGCGCACACGACCCAGCCCAGCCTTGAGACTGCAGGCGGAGACACAGCGCCAATCCTGGGTCACCCTGCCCGCACTGGATGGTCGTTCTCCTCTGGTAGGAGAGGACAGGGGAGCTGGACCACCTGGGGTCCCTGCAGCCTCTGCCCTGGGGCAATGGCTGCTCCCAGCAGCCCCTCACTTCCTTCCACGGCCCTTCCTAGGAGGCAGAAAGGGCTGAAGTCCATTCTACTGAGCCTGCAAGGACGTGAGTCTCAGGGTAATCTCGGAGGAAAAATAAACTTCAGCCCTAGCAGAGGCCCTCGGGAAAGACTGCAAGCCGGTGGAAAATACCCAAGAGGCGGTGTGTCCACGTGGAGCTGGCTGGGGCAGCACAGAGCAATAAACCACGCTTATCTGGGCGTCTGCGGCTCCATTCTGCCCTGTCTGTTGCAGGGGAGCTAGGGCTGGGTCCGGGGATGAGAAGGGGACCAGAGGCCTCCCTGACCTTGCCTCTCCAGGCCCCTGGGCCACTCTCCCTGGACCCAAGCAGGAAACAAGGCCATGTCCGCCAGGCAACCCAAAGCCCCAGGAAACTGGCCTTTGCAGGGAGAGGTCAGAGGAGCGGCACCCTAATTACCTCCATGAGTGTGTGTTTAGTCTAAAACCTTCATGAGCACTACATAACTCTCAACGTTTAATCTCTGCCTTGGAAAACGTAAATAACAGCAGAAGAATAGCCGGCTGCCAAAGTGCCATAGAAGATTCAGGGTCCCACCCCGGGACCAGCCATTAGGAAGAGCACAGAAGCAGAGGAGGGGCCCCAAAGCCCCCTACCATCCCACAAGCAGACTCCAGCCCAGCCGGGCTGTGGGGCCACTGCCAGGTTAAGCAGAGCCCTGCAAGGCTGAGAAAGCAGAAGAGACTTCCTGTTCCCCCCACACCCACCACATGGATTGTGTCAACAGGACCCAGGCTCCAGGGCCCTGAAGCCCAGCACGTCCCGGAACAAACGGCCCAGATGGCGTTGGGAGAGGGCAGAGGAGGCGGTGGGCTAGGCCTGGTTTACCTGGTGGTCATCAAGGCAGAGGGCCGCTCATCCCTGGGGCTGCTGTCTTGGGGTGTGGGAGAAACAGAGGGTGCTGGGCGAGGGGCCAGCTAAGAGAGTGTGATGACCGCTCCCAGATGTGGGCTGAGCCCCTCAGCAAAGAGCTCTGCTCACCTGCTCCTGAGAGCACTTCCTCTGGCCCCCGACCTGCTTAGAGGCCAGGGTCCGAGAGAGGAACGGTGTGTGTAGGGGGTGTTGCCCGTGGCCCAGGCAGGCGCCTGGCTGCCCCCAGGGCCATGAGTGGGCTCCCTTGCCAGCCCCTGGGCAAGCTTCCAGTCTGGCTCCAGCTGCCTCCACCCAGGACAGAGGAGATCCCTGGATGGGAAGTGTTTCATCCTGAGAGCAAGCTCCTGGGTCGGGGTTGGGGACTGGGCCGAGCCACAGGCTACCAGCCCGAGCCCAGCAGGTATCCCCTCCGTGGTCACCGGCAAAGCACACAGCCAGCCTGCCTCGAGAGACACCCTGTTCATGCCTGCTCAGCTGTGAGCCATGGGGAGGCTTGGTGTCATAAACTCCAGCTCTGCCACATGTCCTGAGGGGTGTCTGAGCCTTAGGCAACCCCAAGGGCCTCTCTGAGCCCCAGAGCCTTCATCTACAAAACGTAGAGAATATGAGTGCTTTCCTAGTTCACAGCTTGTGGTTAGCATGGAGTTACAGTAAGTGGCTGATACTATTACCATGAATAGTAACAGTATAAAAAAATCAACGTCTGTGGCTGCAGAATACAGAGCATGCTGTCTCTTGTCTGGTATTACGAGGGGATGTCGTTTTCAGGGTTTTGATAACTGAGGTCCAAAGTTCTTTCCCTAGTCACAATACAGCCTCCCTAATCAATGATGATGATGAGAGGGGAGCTGCCCTAAGGGACTGACACTTCCAAGCCTCCTCACCCAGGTCCCTGGGATATATATACTATTGGGACACCTCTATGGAGTCAGAGAATCCTGCCACCTGGAAAAAAGAACCTTTAGATATCATTTGGTCTAACAATCCCATTTTACAGATGATGAAACTGAGGCTCAGACTTCTTTGTCCAAAATATACTAAGAGGATCAAAAGGGCCATGGGGTGGAGATAGGTGATGGGTCCCTCTCCAAATCTCAGAAAGCCTAATGTTGTGCCAGTCCCAGAAGGGACAGCAGGGCTAGGGAGAGGGTATCAATGAAATCAGTGGCTGCTACTGCCCCACCTTCTCAGTGCCCAAGGGGCCTGGGACTTCAGCTGGCAGAGCATGACCAAGTCCAGGAGAGGCTGGCTACCAGGCGGGAGAGGGAGGGTGTTCCCAGCACGCAGAGGCTACCACGCGTGTGCGTGCGCACGTCCCTACACGCTCCCTGTCTTCCGTGGGAAGTGGTGTGTGGCCTGCCTGCACGTCTCGGAGAGGCAGGGAGGGAGGAGCAAGGCGGGGGGCCTGGCATGGGCTCCTGCCTTCTGCACGTATGTCTCTTTGGCAAATGTCTTGCCCTTTGAAGATTCTCCCTTGATGCAACCTAGGGTGGGGAGTGGAGGGGCCGGGGAGGGCACAACTCACTCTGTCTGTATGTAATCAATGGAGAGGTCTCCTCAGATCCCTAAGTTCCTCCAGCCTGGCTGCTGGGAAGTCCTCTTGCCCCTCCCTGGTCCTCTTGATTGCTGGCCCACTGCAGCCTGCTTCTGGACCCTCAGTCTGGCCCTTGGCACTCATCGCTGCACAGCCTTCCAAGACCCCATCTGCCCCCTTGTATCATGCTGGGAAAAGGCTCTGAGCCAACTGTTTGGACACTGGGTATATGTGCTCCTGCCCTGTTCTCAGGGTGCCCGGTGACCCTGGCCCAGGAAGAGACCTCTCTAGGCCTCTGGGTCACAATGGAAGGGGGATCTCTCAGGCCCTGCCAACTCTGTCAGCTAAGGCCTCAGCTAGCTTGCAGACTCTTCTAACTTAATATCGGCCTGTACCCACTCTTCATGCCAACCCTTTCCCATCCGCTGCTGAGCCCTGGGATGTGAGGGCTTGGGGAGCCCTGCACCACGCCCTCCCCGCCCAGCCAGCTTACCTTCCACCTCTGATGAAATGCTCCCAGGAGACAAGGCCCACTGCTGTGGACAGAAAGGTGCAGAGGTGAGGGGGACGACCTTGGGCCTCTGTGCTCTGGGGTCCTGTGCATTGGCAAGAGCACAGAGGCCCCCTCTGCCTTCCTGCCCACCTGCTGCTCAGACATGCCGCCCCATCTCACGGCTGAGAAGTTTTTGGAGACCCGCCCCATTTCACGGCTGAGAAGTTTTTGGAGACCCATTTGCCTGCTATGTCCCAAAGGTCTGGTGAGACTATGGGGGTCTCCCTTCTACCCAGCCCCCAGGCAGCCTGGCTAGGTCCTGTGCAGCTTGCCTTGGCTGGGTGCCAGAGCCCAGGGGGAGGCCATCAGCTGGTGGGAGCGGAGGCGCTGGAGCTGGTGGCGCCAGGAGCTGCTGCCGCCGGTAAAGTTACACCTCTAAGCAGTCCTGCAGCAAGCGGGCAGGCGGCGGGTGGTACGGCTCTCCTGCCCCCTCGTGGGACTTGCCCAGCCCACCTACTTCTGCGCCGGGGCCGGGGACTCCCAGGGCAATGGGATAGGGCCGGGGGGTACCGTGGTGGGAAGGGAGCTTCACTGGCTTTGTCAGGATTTCACTGCCCCAGCTGGCTTGCAGCCAGACTCACCCAGCTCCTGGGAAAAGGGCTCTGCTCACTTCCCCAGGCCCTGCACTCAGGACCTCCGGCTGCCCACCGGGGGAAAGAGGGCACAGTGGGACTCTTGTCTCACCCGCCCGCCCCAGCCCACCCAGGAGCCCTGGGCTCGGCCTGGAGCCTTGGCGGGGGCAGGGCCCAGCCTCTCCTACCAATGGCCTCTTAGGCTGGCTTCCCTTCCACCAGGCCAGGTCAGAGGTCCTGGGGGCGCCTGCCTGGTCACAGGGCCTCGACCCTGACCACAAGGCCAGGGACCCGCCTGGGATTAGCAGAGAGATGCTTTTAGCAAAGCCACTGGGGGCTCCAGGGGCCAGACAGGAAACCTCCCTCCCTTCTCTGTGGCTTCCCTGCCCCCGCCAAGACAGACCCCAGGGGCTGGAGTCTGGGGCAGTTCAGCCCGAGGTCTCCTCCCAGAGGAACGGTCCGGCCTGGCTCCTGGGAAGCGTGTGGACATCCTTGGGGTGCCACTGCCCTCTGTGGGTCTGGGATTTCAGAGCCCCGCCCTCCCCATTCCCAGGCTGAGGGTGGGAGTCTTACCGGCGCAGGCAACGCCAGCCCCGTCAGGAGCTGCAGGAAGCAAGTGAACAGTCTCATGGTAGGCATCTTCTCAGACGTACCAAGCCAGGAGACTCCAAGAGAAAACCACCATGCTCATCTCCAGGGGAAGCCCCTGGCGCAGGACCGGAGTTGGATGGGAGCTGGATGCCCCCCTCACTGCTGCCCCGAGGTCCCCGTGGGCGGCCTGAGCATCTTCTGAAAGTCCTGGAGATTCTGGAGGCCCCCCGCAGGTAAGGCTGATGCAGAGTCCGGCGGGGCCGGGCGGCGTGGGGCAGGCGGGTCCCTGGGAGGGCGGGTCAGGAGCCTCAGCGCGATCCCGGGTCCTCTCTCTCTCCCTCGTAGCTGGCCAGTGATGCCGTTCTCGCTCAGACAGCAGCTCCCTTCTGGGACTTAAAGCTTGTTGGCGGCGGTGTTTCAGGGGCTGCGGACAGGGCGGGGCCGCACGGCCGCCCCGCCCACAGCCGACGAGGCTCCAGACCCGAGTCCCAGGGAGAGGCCGAGCCCAGCGGGGCCAGAGGGCGGCCGGGCGGCGTAGATCTGAGCCCCAGCTCCCTCGGCCCGCAGTGCGTGGAAGGGGCGATCCCGACGCGGACTTGAAAGAAGGCCAGCCGGACCCGTGCCCGCATCCTCCCCGGCGACACTCGGAGCCTGCTGCGGCCGCCAAGCAGGGGGCACCATCGGACTCAGGCAGCACCCAGTGCGGCCGCGGAGAGGGGACCACAGCTCGGCTCTGGCCACCTCGGGGGCGAGGCAGCCAGGTCAGCCCGCCGCCTGTGCCCAAAGCTCCTGATGTTAGCGGCCTCTGCAGAGATATCGCTTCAGACCCCCCAGGAAGGCAATGATTTGGTCTGGCACTTCATGGTGCCCCTTTATACCATCGCCATAATCCTCCAGGGTGAAAGAATTATCAACCCTGTTCTACAGAAGAAGCCGTGGCCGACTCTTTGCGGCCCCATGGACTGCAGTCGGCCAGGCTCCGTGGGCAGAGCAAAGAGTCTGACACAACTGAGAGCTTAAGCACAGCACACAGCACATAGATGAAGAAACCGAGGTTCCAAGAGTGCCCCTGCCTGTGTGTGCTGGACACACATATGTGCTCTTGAAAAGTGTGTGTGTGTGTAACTAAGCCAAGCCATGTGGCTGTCTCTTCAGCCCAAGCACCATCCTCCTAGCCAGGCACTCAGACAGCAGGCACCGGCCAGGACTTCAGCACTATTTCCTCTTGTGGGAAGCAGTTTTCCCAGGCCTTGCCAGCAAAGTGGCCACATGTGGGTTGGAGAGGGGCCGAGTGCAGCATTTCCTCCAGGTCCCAGGAGAAGGAGGAGGTGTTCCAGTGCAGCAGGGGTCTGTGCCTGTGCCTGTGTGTGGCCATTTAGGTGTGTTGTGAAGGTCCCCTGCGTGCTCTCAGTCTCTGTGTAGTCTGAGTGTTTGTGTAAATGTCGCTTGTGTGAGGGTCTGTTCTCTTGGAATCTCTGTATGCCTGTGTGATTGTGTGTGTGGTGTGTGATTTTTCTGCTGGCTTTGGAAGTGTGTCTAAATGTGCCTTTCGGCAGGATTGTGAATTCGTATGCCTGCCCATGTCTTTGTGAATATCTGGGCCGGCTTCTGTGTGTGACTGTGCATCTCTCTGCGTATCTGTGTGTGTCTTCAAGGGTTCATCACCACCACCACCCTCTGTGCACAGCTTCCTGGATGCAATAACCTGGCAGGACTTGGGGTCACGTGTTGGCCTGGGCCTGGGGCTGGTGGGCGGCTGTGGGAGAGGGGGGAGGTCTGAGAGGCGGGCCCTATAGCTCACATTCCAGCCAGGAAAAGAGAGGCCAGAGCAGCCCCAGCCCTCACCCCAGTGACCTCTGCGTCCACTGTCTGCCTGCCCACTCATGTGGGGCTGCCTCCTGCTTGGCCAGCCCCAAGTCCGGAGCTCCAGGAGCCAGAGGCCAGTCACCAGCCAGCTAGATGGGGGCTGCAAGAACTTTCTAACGAGCTCCAACATGCTGAGGCTCGTGGAGCAGACAGATTCCTTCTTGGGCCCAGGGCCTTGGTGGAGGATGTCTGGGCATCCCTGCTATGTGTGTGTATGAGGGGTGAGTAGATAAGTATTTGGGCATATCTGGATCATATATATTTGCCCATAATATCTGTGTTTATGTGTGTCTTTATTTTGGATTTGTGATTGTGGGCACAAGTGTGGTTTGTGCATGAGTGGGTGTATTTAAGTATCTGTATTGTACATGCTTTGGAGAAGGAAATGGCAACCCACTTCAGTACTCTTGCCTGGAGAATTCCATGGACAGAGGAGCCTGATGGGCTACAGTCCATGGGGTCAAAAGAGTTGGACACGACTGAGTGACAAACACACACATTATATATGCTTGTCTATAACGGAGTGTTTTGAGCACTTACGCACCTTTGCATATGTATTCAGTTCAGTCACTCAGTCATGTCGGACTTTTTGTGACCCCATGGACTGCAGCACACCAGGCCTCCCTGTTTATCACCAACTCCCGGAGTTTACCCAAACTCACGTCCATTGGGTTGGTGATGCCATCCAACCATCTCATCCTCTGTCATCCCCTCTCCTCCTGCCCCCAATCCTTCCCAGCATCAGGGTCTTTTCCAATGAGTCAGCTCTTTGCATGAGGTAGACAAATTATTGGAGTTTCAGCTTCAGCATCAGTCCTTCCAATGAACACCCAAGATTGATCTCCTTTAGGATGGACAGGTTGGATCTCCTTGCAGTCCAAGGGACTCTCAAGAGTCTTCTCCAACACCACAGTTCAAAAGCATCAATTTTTTGGCACTCAGCTTTCTTCACAGTCCAACTCTCACATCCATACATGACCACTGGAAAAACCATAACCTTGACTAGACGGACCTTTGTTGGCAAAGTAATGTCTCTGCTTTTGAATATGCTATCTAGGTTGGTCATAACTTTCCTTCCAGGGAGTATAAGGGAACATATATTTGTGTGTGCCTATGTATGTGTTTGTTTTCATTCATTTCTTCTTTCATTCAACATGCATCGCTTCATCCCTGCTGTACTCAGATGGCTGGGAACGCCACAGTTCCCTTTCTGCTCTCTGGGGTGAGCCCAGTGTCTGGGCAGTGTCTGCGATTTCTGCAAGTGCACCTCAGATTTTTGTCACTAAGTTGAAGACCGTATCATTCTATATCTTGCACTGTGAGATGAATTGGCTAGGGTAGGCTAGCGGAAACCAATGAGACTTCAAAATGTCCATGGGTCAGAGAGAGTTTACTGTTGCTCAGATCCAGTCCAGGGCAGGTGTGCTGGGGGCTTTGCTCCCTGGGACTGTGACTCCAGTCCTTATCAGCTGTATTACTTTAAGTCACTTCCTTTACTTCTCAGAGCCTAGACTTCCTCCATCTCAAGTTGGAATAATAATTTGCTTACCTCATAGGTGAGGCTGCTAAAGTATCTGGAGTACAGGAAATGTTAGCTGTTAGGCATGATTTCTAACTCAACTTTTTATTTTTATCGGAGATATAAAGACACTACAGAGTAGAGTCCTCGCTATCCTGGACAAGAGACAGAAAATGAAGAATCTCGTGATTCTGAATTGCAGAGGCACAAAGTACGCAGGGATTTGCACTTGTGCACGCGTGCATACCTGAGCCAGCAGGGATTGCAACCCACTCCAGTATTCTTGCCTAGAGAATTCTACGGACAGAGGAGCTTGACAGGCTACAGTCCATGGGGTCACAAAGAGTCAGACATGACTGAGTGACTAACACACATGCATGCATACACACACCTACACACAGGCACAGACACAGACAACACTCACAACCTATCACCATCACCTTCCAGGCGGTCAGTCCCCAGCTGTGCCTGTGGCCTTCTGAGTAGATCCAGGTGCTGAGCAGATCCACGCATAGCATCGGTGTTCACAACCCAACATTTAGTTGTGGAGTGTGACAATCATTTGTCTTTGTTTCAGGGAGAGAATGAGTATTTTTTTTGAGTGCCTATTATGTGTCAAGCAGCATACTTCGTGCTTTTAACACTTCAACTCATGAATTCTCACCACAACCCTGTATGTGTGTGTGTGTTTGTGTGTGTGTGTGCGTGCCTAGTCACTCAGTCGTATCTGACTCTGCGACTCCATGGACTGTGTCTGGCCAGGCTCTACTGTCCATGGGATTCTCCAGGCAAGAATACTGGAGTGGGTAGCCATTCCCTTCTCCCGGGGGATCCTCCCAACCCAAGGACTGAACCCGGGTCTCCTTCATTGCAGGCAGATTCTTTACCGTCTAAGCCGCCAGAGAAAATGGAAGTGCTGGGAGTTGAAGTAATTGGCCCATAAAACATTTAGCTACCAGGGAAGAAACAGAGATGGAGATAAAGCTTAGGTCTTTCTCCAGGACTCTTTCCAGTGAGCCATGAGGTCTCTCGGCAAGCAGATTGCAGACACTTTGAAGGTAGGGTGATGTCTTGAAGCTTTTCTGGACCTTCCCTTTGCTCGAGTGGAATGGCTGCTTGACTAACTCTGAAGGCTGAAGTGTGGGAGGGAGAAACTATCATCTCAGTCCTGGAATGGGCCTTGTTGCAGGTAAATACAGGTAAACACAAGGGTCTAGGCCATAGGAATGTTGATTGCACCATGACAATAGTCCCCTTGAGCAGCTGTGGGTTCTAGTCCTGCATGCGGGCTGCCTCTTGAGACTGCCCTAAGACACAGGGCTTCCCACACCTTGCTTTAGTCATGGTTTGAGCCTGAAACACTTGCCCCAGCCCATCCCTATTTCTTGGCTTTTGGCTTCCTGACTCGTTTTCTCATTTCGGCCTGACCTCTTCATAGACTTGACCCTCTGATCTATTTCCCAACTCTGATTTCTTCCTTCTCCCTTGATGACATTGATCATCAGCCTCTGGAGCGGTGTCTCAGGTGGCTCTGACCTTGTCCCTGAGCCCCAGATGGTGTCCAGAGATGAGAGAGAAGCAGAATATCCAAGGACGAGAATCTCCTGCTTCCTGGCTGGCAGGGAAAGGGGCAGCGGGCAGCATGGGCCAAAGGCCTTTACCGTTTATGGCCTGGACGTGTGCTGTGCCACCAGCAAGCCAAAGTCAGCAGCAAGAAGATGGTTGGCTGGCCTCTCTGCCTTCTCGTCCAGCCTCCTGGGCCAGTAGACCCACCCCAGCCTCAACCCTGAGTCTCTCTCCTTCTCTCCATGAACTTCATTCAGGCTCCGTTGGACTCCCTGGCCACCAGCACTCCTAACCCAGGCTCCCTTCGCACTTTGAGTTTCCCTTCCATAACGGCGCCTGGCCCTCAGCATCACCACTGCCCAGATGCTGGTTTATCTTCCCTCAGCTTATAAGACAGACACTTGTTCACCTTTGGGCCCCCCAGCACCTCGTGCAGTGCCTGGCTCACTGTAGGGGCTTACTTGATGTTTGTTGAGGTGGGCCCATCCTCAGAGCACTCTCTCCTCTCTCCACAAGGAAATGTCCCAAGCCTGCTCATTCCTTATCCAAAAGTCCTTCAGCCTTCAGAGGTAGCCCTCCTAGACTCCATGCTCAAGACAACTTGGGTGGGCCCCTCTGGTCGGGTGGTGTGGGAAAACAATCTCCCATTACTATGTAATCCTCCCCTGGGTTGGTCGCCACAGCCCTGCCAGCCCCCAGGGGACATGGCTCATGCCTTGGGCCAGAGACCAGAACCTGGTGGGAGGCCTAGGGTAGGTCCGAGTTGGAAGAGAGACAAGAGTAGAACCCACGGGGGATCGAGTGTTTCCCAGGAGTGGAAAGCAAGATGGCAGCCGCCACGAGACCGCGAACGATGGCAGCCAGGCGAGGTGCCCGCGGCCTTAGCCCAGGCTTTTGGGGTGACGTGTTGTCACCAGAGGATTGGAAACCTGTACTTTGGGAACTTGGCAGCCGGGTCTGGGTTTTTCATGTTTTCTGTAATTATTTCCCTTTTGTTCTCCCTTAGTAGTTAGTAAAGTCCTTTGTGAAAATGCCAGCTGGTCTCAGCTGTGCAAAGTGGAATGACAAAGGGGTACTCTGTGCGTGCTTGGGACCTCGCTTAGTGGCAACAGCAAAGTCAAGGCGCAGCAGGGGCACAGCGGCCTCAGCCAGCACCTCGTGTCCAGCAGCCTCGCTGACACTGCCCTTCCTTCCAGCTCTTCCAGGTTCCAGCCTGGGCTTTATCGAAACCAGAGGAGCCGGAGGACTGGCAGGCTGTTTTGAGGGAAGGCATTTGTTCAGATCCCCAAGTTACCAAAGCTCTCTAGAAATCCAGAGGCCAGCACCTGCTGTGCTCCGGCTACCCAACCAGAGCCCGTCCTCCCAGGGCAGGGGGCTAGAGGGCTGGGTGGGTGTCCTTGACCAGCTGTTCTCCTGAAACTGGGCCCTTGAGCTGCACCATAACTGCCTTCCCGTCCTGCCCCCATAGCTGGGGACCCTTGCTAAGCCTTGGTCCCCCACCTGCCTGCTGCCTACTGGGACGGACACGGTGGGTCCCTTCCCGCTGCTGAGCTGTTCGACGTCCCATGTCCCGTGACAACACCCCCTTTTCCTCCCAGCCCCTCCTCTCCTTCCCATTGTGTGTCCCAGCTGCCCTGGTGAGAGGGGCCAGGGAGACCGTCCTCCTAAGGAACAATCTCCCCTTTCTCTCTGGGGTGTAAGTGATACAGGAGGAGAGGAAGTAATTTGTAACTAATCGGCTGTGATGTGGAACAGAGCTCTCCGAGAACTGGAGGGCCTGTGACAGCTCGGGGCCGTCCTTCCCTGGCAACAACAGCTGGGTGGCTGGTGTGGCAGGTCAGCCTCCTCCTCCCCCACTCCGCCAAGGAGGCCTGAGGGCAGAGGGCAGGGGGCCACTCTTGCCCGCCCTGTGTAGCACCTCCTGTGTGCCCGGCAAGCTGCAGAAGGGAGAAGGATGGACGAGCACTAGCAGGCTCGTACGAGGAGGCAGTGTCTGGCAGGGCTTGAAAGCTTTTCTCTTTCTAGCTGTGTGGCCTTGGGCAAGTCTTTCCAGCTTTCTAATCCCGTCTTTAGCAGCTGGGTTTAAGTGAGAAAGTAGAAGTCGATCACATAGCAGAGTGCATGGTACCTTGTGTTTAATAACTTCAGCCATTATCGTCGTTTCCTGGGGAGAGGGGGATGGCATGGGCCGGATTACCCCCTCTAAGCGTCAAGCAGACATCCCATGGTCACCATGGTTACCATGGATAGCAGGAAAGCCATCCCAGAGGAGGCAAGGCTTCCAAGCTAGTCCTCTGACCTCCAAGGGGGTGGAGTCAACCTCAGAGACCTCCTTCTCCATAGCACGGGAGTGTCAGGAGAGGAGAGGGCACCCCCATGCACCCCCATCCATGGGCCCCTTCTCTGTGCCGTTCACCTAAGGAAACAGAGATGCTCTCAGGTCATAGACAATCACAGATCATTGTGAATTGGCCTCTGAAGAACCAGAGTCCAGGTGCAAAGTGCTACGGGAACACCGAGAGGGAAAGAGGATGCTGGCGTGTGTGTATCTGTGTATGTCCGCGGCATGTGTAGGGGTGAGAGATCCAAGTCAATATTGAATCTCCCTGGCCTGGGAGCCCTGACCATTCCTTCCCCCAGGGGAGGCCTCCACCCAGAAGCTAGAAGGGAGATGAGCCCTAGAACCAGGGCCTGATGCTCCTAGGGGAAGGAGGCTGAATGCCCCAGCTGTGTCTCCCAGGTGGCAGTGTGACAAAAGTCTTCTGCAGGGACTCCTCCCAAAGGAGAAAAGTCATGCCTGCTTTCTGGTAGCAACCGAAGGACTTCCTAGCACCTGGTAGGAATGGGGGTACTTGGGGAGAAGTAGAAGAAAATAGCAACCAGAAGACCCATCCCAGCCCCTCACCCTCGAAGTACCATGTCCAGAAGTTGCAGAGTCTGGGGAGCCAGCCAGCCTGTCCTCCGTCCGGCCTCCCGGAGTTGGCAGGGCGCAAAGGACCTAGAGTCTTGGCTCAGCACTCCCCCGATGTCGGGAGCCCAGGGGGCGGTGAGGGGCTTCTGTTCTCATCAGGAATGACGCTGCCTCTGTTATGGGTCGAAAGGTTAGTGGAGACAGTATAGACTAAACATCTCGTAATTGGAATGGTGTGGATCTGGGTGAGGTTTGCTGTGAGGGCCAGTGTCTGTTCCATTTTAATGTCATCCTTTAGAGTGTTAGTCCCTGGTCAAGCTGTCATTCTGCACTTCAGAGGGAGGGGGCCAGGGCAGTGAATAGGCTAGACTCTGGGCTACAATGGGGAAGAGAAGGAGCTGCGTCTTCTGTGGGTCTTTCACTCATTCAGCCCTACTCTGTGCCAGGCCCTGGGCTCACTGTGGGGGACACCAAGACCACGATGGTGCTGGAGGAGCTTCTGGTCTTAAATAACACCAAGTCCACGCAAAACAAAGCCGTCCAGGGTCTCTGCTGCAGACCCATGGACTGCATGCAGGTGAGCGGCTCTTACCTTAGATGTCTGTCCGCTGGAGGGCATTCTAACATAGAAGAGTGTTCCAGAGACTTGCCAGGAGGTCCACAGAGCAGGCAAGGAGGTTTCACATGGAGAAGGTGATGCTTCTGCAGCATCTCACAGGATGATGGACGTTTATCTGGAATTGAAGCGGGGAGGCAAGGGGAGTAACCTGGTGAGGCATGGATTATTTGAAGGACATAGAAGAATCTGGTGGGGCTGGACAGAGTGCAGGCCTTGGAGAGTGTGCATCCGTACCTGAAGAAGAGGCTGGAAAGGAAGGCTGGAGTCAGATTGTGAAGAGATTTGAAGGCCATACTGCGAGTTTGCAGTTAATTCCAAGGGCTCCAGGGAGCCACTGCAGGTTCTTGAATAAGAGAGTGATATGGCCAGAGGTGGAGGGTTGGCCTGGAGGCAGGCAGGCCAGATCTGTGCTTATGATAGACCTGAGAGAGGTTTGACTCAGGACAGTGGTTGTGTGAAGAGACAAGATAAGATCTATTGTCACCCAGATAGAAGAGCTCATTTCCCAGCTGTCTCTGGAGCTGGCAGTGACCTTATGACCAAGTTTTGGCCAATCCTTGCCCCTGAGGGCTTCTGAAGAGTTCTGGGTGTAAGGGAAAATTTGGAATTTGGACTTTGTAGAGTCCCCTTAAAAAAAAAGCATGCTTTCCTTCTCCAAGCTTTTGCCTGGAACTCAAATATGATGGCAGGAGCTCTTGCAGTCATCTTAGATCTTGAAGATGAGTTGAAAGGAAACTGGATCCCTGAAAACTTTGTAGAGTCTTCATACCAGCCCTGGCTATTAATGTCCAAACTTATTTTATGTGAGGAGAAAATAAACTTCCATCTTGTTTAAGTCATCACTTCGGAGTTTTCTGTTAACAAATATGCTCTTCCACATTTTGCCATATAAAGGTAAGAGCATGAGTTCCACAGTTTTATATGAGTGTTACAGAAAAAAGGCTGCATTCTTCCATGGCTTATCCTGGAGAGTAAATCAGATCACTGCTTCCTGGGGAGAACTGGTGCTCTCCCATCCCCTCTCAGTTCTTAGTTCGAAACAGGAATGGGGAGGCCACAGTTAAACATACAGATGTTGGGCCCAGCTGAGCTGGACCTGCCTCCCCAGCCGCATCCCTCTTTTCCCAGCTCTCATCTTCTTCCAGAAAGCACAGGAAGGAAACTGTGTTGGGGGCAAGGGGTGCAAAGGGGAGCCAGATTAGTTCCTCTTATGGTTGGATTCCCAGGGATGGAGGAGACAGAAAGTCTAGCGGAGCTTTTAGCAGACAGACAGAGGTCCTCCAGCCAGCCCCCTGGCCCCTGGCTCTCTTATGAGTCAAAGAACACTTGGCTGCTTCTCCAAAGATCCTCCTCTTCCTCCAGCTCCTGTCATCTTAGAGAAGAACAGGGGCCTCGAATCTATAGCCCAAGAGACTCTAAGAGGGCAGAACTGGCTCCCGCCTTCGTAGCATGGGGTGGAGGTGGGAGATGGGGGTGGAGGTGGAGCTGACAGCTGCGCTCTACTCTCCAGCTCTCGCTTTAGAACAGGACAGCTTCGGGGAGTCCCATTCTCCCCAGTTATGAATCAAGTGCTCCAGATAACTTCATATAGTGTGAATCACTTCCCTATCTTTCTTCCAAGAACCTTCAAGAATTCTCCAGAACCCACATTTACTGAGCACTTGCTATGTGTCAGATCGCATGTACACATGTGATATCTCACTCCATTGTCACAATAGCCCTGAGACTTGGCATCACCGCATCTTAGTGCTGAGAATGGTAAGGAACCAACAGGTTAAGTAATTTGCCTCAGGTCACCTAGCCAGTGAGTAGCCAAGTTGGAACTTGTCATGTGATACTAGACACGTGACTCCAAAGACCAGGGTTTTTGTGCTGGACAAACCTGGGGAGCTCCACTAGCAGCGGAAGCCTGTGCTCAAAGTCACAGAGGGCAGTTTCCAGGTCTTCCCAGCCCTAGATGAGGTTGTGAAGGGTCCTTGGCATCCTCCCTTTCCAGCCCTCCTGCCTCTCACCCCATTTTACTACCCTCTGTTTCTCCAGCCTCGTCTTCACTTCTCATTTTCTATATGCAAAAGGGTTTGAATGACACTGGATTTGATTTGACCACACTGAGTGTGCTGAAAACATACCGTGATGCAGTCAGATGAGGGGGTGGAAGGGGCTTGTTCAGGGCCACAGATGTGAGCGTAGGCGTTAGGACAGTGCTCAGTTTCCCAGCTCCCAGCTGATACTTGGATGTCGGAAGCCTGTGCTCAAAGTCACAGAGGGAAGTTTCCAGGTCTTCCCAGCCCTAGATGAGGTTGTGAAGGGTCCTTGGCATCCTCCCTTTCCAGCCCTCCTGCCTCTCACCCCATTTTACTACCCTCTGTTTCTCCAGCCTCGTCTTCACTTCTCATTTTCTATATGCAAAAGGGTTTGAATGACACTGGATTTGATTCGACCACACTGAGTGTGCTGAAAACATACCGTGATGCAGTCAGATGAGGGGGTGGAAGGGGCTTGTCCAGGGCCACAGATGTGAGCGTAGGCGTTAGGACAGTGCTCAGTTTCCCAGCTCCCAGCTGATACTTGGATATAGCAAATATCTTATGCCCCACGAAGCCTGACCTCTGACCTCAAGTCTTTTAGCCCTTTGTGA
The DNA here is from genome assembly GCA_006408695.1 of Aepyceros melampus. NCBI lineage: Eukaryota > Metazoa > Chordata > Mammalia > Artiodactyla > Bovidae > Aepyceros > Aepyceros melampus. Next base: position 298,909 of record SJXQ01011207.1, on the reverse strand, counting down.
ATGACATTTATCCTGTTCCAGGCCCTGTACTGGGTTGTTCTGGGGGAGATTCTGAGACTTAAACACCCTCAGCCCTTGACATGTTCAAAACCTGGCAGTAAGAGGAGGAAAAGCTGAGAAGTCACCCCTAAAACTAGAGCCAGTATAAGCAGTGATGGGTAGGTGGGTGGAGCCTCAGAAGAGTCAACCTGAGTGATCACTCCCTGCAAGGGTGCCTGCCTCCCTCCAGGAACCAGTATCTTCATAACCAAGTGCCATGATCATGAAGCTGGCCAAATCCTAGTACCGCCTACACTGTTGTTTGTTTGTTTTAGATTGATTTTTTTAAAACTTATAAAACATTTTTAAAGGAAATGTTATATCAGTACTCTAAATAGTAAAATAACTGTAAAAATAAATTATAACCGAATATTGCCAGTGAAGACTCTGAGTCTGAGGCCTGCTCTTTTTGTTTTGGACAGGACATTTTAGTGTTAGAGACATATTAACTCCTAACTGAGGTTTTCTCTTGAACTCACTAGAAGCATGAAGAGAGGATTGAAAAGGGAATAATCTTTCCACTTTATCGATCGTAATCAAGGCTAGCTAAAATCATCTCAAACACACCTATTTCAGGGCAGCTAAAATCATCTCAAAAATCATCAAGGCTAGCTAAAATCATCTCAAACACACCCAAAATCATCTCATATGCTTTCCATACTTTGAGAACCAGTGGCATAGAAAAATGAACATTCCAAATCCATAGTCAGGATAGGTGTAATGTCTGGGGAGCAGACCCTCATTGGCAAGCTTCACTGGGCAATATGGAAGGCTTAAGTCATTTCCTCTCTTAAAAAGAATGAAAAGGATAGGCAAGCTTCTCAGTTTTGGTACATGTTTTTACAACTTGCAAAAAGTTGTTTTTGTTTTTTCCCCAAGAATATGACACTCAAAGCCTTATGCAGCCCAAAAGATCTCTGGGTAATTTTCCTCTCTATTATGGCTGAGAAAGCTCAGGTAGAGGTCACAAGGTCCACACAAGGTCATCCAGTAGGTTATCCCACAAAGGACTTTGCAAATGCCTGATGGTCCTCTCTAGTCACCCTGTCCTCAGGTAGGTGAACACAGCATCGCTTTGTGTGGGAAGCCTGTCCTGCATTGCAGCAAACCCAGACCCATGGAGGCTGGTCCTCAAAGAAGAGTTTCTGGAAGAGCCATCCTGGGAGTCTGATCTCTGCCCTGAAATAGGATTCACTTTCCGGTGGGGATCTCTCTGTTCTTGGTGCCCACTGTGCCCACCCTGTGGGTCCCAGTGGGCACTCATGGGAAAGAAGGACAAAGGAGGTACAAAAACTGAGGGAAGTGGGATGGGTCACTGTCTGGAGGCTGAGATGTCTGCCCTCTAGTGTCAAAGGCCTGGGATGGGGGTCTTGGTTCCTGGCCTGTACCTGCCTCACGGAGGACAGCTTGTCTGCAGGCATACCACCTAAGGTTCCTCTGACACTTTGAATCCTCTTCCTGGTCCAGGTCCAAAAAACCCCATTCCCAGGCCTCTGGCCCAGCCAGGCCTTCTCAGTTCAGGGCGGGCTCTTGCACCGAGGGACACACCTTTCATAACTGGTCTCAGCAATACTTTCCCTTCCGCTGAGACTCACCTCTTACATTCAGGGTATGGCCTGGCAGTATAAACAGCCACTCTGTTTTAATTAAATAAATACAGTCAGCCCTCTGCATCTGAGGGTTCTGAATCCAAGGATTCAATCACCCACGGACTAAAAATATTCAGGAGAAAAATTCCAGTAATTTCCAAAAAGCAAACTTGGATTTGCTGCACATTGACAACTATTTACATAGCATTTACATTGTATTAGGTATTATAAGTAATCTAAGGATGATTTAAAGTATATGAGAGGGATTTCCCTGGTGGTCCAGTGGTGAAGAATCCGCCTGTCAATGCAGGGAACGTGAGCTCGATCCCTGGTCTGGGAAGATTCTACATGCCGCGGGACAACTAAGCCTAGGCGCCGCAACTACTGAAACCCTGAAGCCCTGAGTGTCCCAGAGGCCCTGCTCTGCAACGAGAGAAGCCCTTGCAATGAGAAGCCCAAGCACCACAACTAGAGAGTGGGCCCCCCTCTCAGAAACTACAGAAAACCCGCGCACAGCAACGAAGACCCAGCATAGCCCCAAATAAATAAATAATGAAAAATTTAAAACTACAGAATTTAAGTATGTGGGAGGATGTGCATGCATAGGGTATATGCAAGTACTATGCCATTTATATCAGGGACCTAAGCATCAGCAGGTGGTGGTCCTGGAGCCAAATCCCCAGTGGACACCAAGAGGTGACTGCATATCCATTGTAGAAAATATGAATCAACATAAAGAGTAAAATAAAAACCACCCAACCTCATCACTCAGAGAAAACCTCTATTAATATTTTGACTTCTTTCTAAGCATGCATAGCTTTTTAAAAATAAGAATGGCAGCATATTGCTTGTAGCATGCTCTTCTTCATTTTATCATATGTTGATAATATCTTTTCCTATGAGTAGTGAAAATTCTATAGTCTCACTGCTTGAAGTGTGTGGTCCAGGGACCAGCAGCATCGACATCCCCTAGGACCTTGCTGGAAATGCAGGATTTTAGGTATCACCCCCAGACCTGTTAAATCAAAATATTCATTTTAACAAGATCCCAAGGATATTCTTGTGCACATTAACGTTTGAGAATGCTGCTATCGGGCATCATTTTTCATGGTTGTAATTCCAGAGAAGACTTTTCACTGTGTGATTAAATTTCTCTTTTCAAATCCACCTATAATTGGACCTTCAGGTTGTATCTAATGTTTTCTCCATTATTAACAGTGCTACGATGAGCACGTGGGCTTCCCCGGTAGCTCAGCTGGTAAAGAATCCACCTGCAATGCAGGAGACCCTGGCTCAGTTCCTGGGTCGGGTAGATCCCCTGGAGAAGGGAAAGGCTACCCACTCCAGTGTTCTGGCCTAGAGAATTCCATGGACGGTATAGTCCATGGGGTTGCAAAGAGTCGGACACGACTGAGTGTTTTCAAATCCACCTATAATTGGACCTTCAGGTTGTATCTAATGTTTTCTCCATTATTAACAGTGCTACGATGAGCACGTGGGCTTCCCCGGTAGCTCAGCTGGTAAAGAATCCACCTGCAATGCAGGAGACCCTGGCTCAGTTCCTGGGTCGGGTAGATCCCCTGGAGAAGGGAAAGGCTACCCACTCCAGTGTTCTGGCCTAGAGAATTCCATGGACGGTATAGTCCATGGGGTTGCAAAGAGTCGGACACGACTGAGTGACTTTCACGTACATGTTTATTGCTTGCATCCCTTACATGCTTAGAAGTAGAATTTCTGGGTCAAAGGCTTTTGAGGCTTACTGTCAAGTTCCCTAGAGTAAAGCCATTCCATTCCTCCCTACCATGTCCAGAATGAGGAGATGCCCATACCTCGGCAGGCCTTAGTATCATCATTCTTTTTTAACATCTTTGCCATTAGGTCTGGGAAAGACTTGGGATTGTTTTGCATACATTTTCTTGGTTACTGGGGAGTTGAGTTGAACATTCTCCCTCCAAGTGAGCTTTAGCCACTTGCATTTGTTCTCACTGTCTGCTGGGTTTTATTTATTTACTTATTTTAAATTGGAGGAAAATTGCTTTAGCATGTTGTGCCAGTTCCTGCATACATCAACATGAATCAGCCATGTGTAGACATATTAGGCTTACTGTCAAGTTCCCTAGAGTAAAGCCATTCCATTCCTCCCTACCATGTCCAGAATGAGGAGATGCCCATACCTCGGCAGGCCTTAGTATCATCATTCTTTTTTAACATCTTTGCCATTAGGTCTGGGAAAGACTTGGGATTGTTTTGCATACATTTTCTTGGTTACTGGGGAGTTGAGTTGAACATTCTCCCTCCAAGTGAGCTTTAGCCACTTGCATTTGTTCTCACTGTCTGCTGGGTTTTATTTATTTACTTATTTTAAATTGGAGGAAAATTGCTTTAGCATGTTGTGCCGGTTCCTGCATACATCAACATGAATCAGCCATGTGTAGACATATGTCACCTCCCTCATGAACCGCCCTCTCACCTGCCAGCCCATCCCACCCCTCTCAGTGTCTCAGAGCACTCTGCTGGGGTGTTTGTGATACTCCGAGCCCACCGAGATAGTGGGAGATGCTGCCAGAAGGCTGGCCCGAGTCCAATCTTGGTGTAGAGTTCTGTGCGGACACTCCTGTTGCTGCTGCCAGGGGGCACAGTGGGCTGGGGCCAAACTCAGGCCCCCCCTTCCCTTCTTCTCTTGTGGACCCCATGCCCAACAGAGCCCCCCACGCCCTGGCCTTGTGAGGTTTGGCTGCCTTTTGGTTTGACGTTCTCTGGCCTGGCTAGGCACCCCACGGCTCCCCAAGACAGGCCTGCCAGGTGTGCTGGGGTAGCCAGCGACCGGGACAATTCAAGGAAGTGACCCTGCCCCGTGGCTGAGCGCCTGCCCCAGCAAGCATTGTAAGCCACCCACTGGCCAGTGGGGCTGAAGCTGCTGACAGTGGCAGCAGGAAACAGCACTTACTCAGCCCCGGCTGCATGCACGTTGGCTGCCTCCCTCCGCCCAGCCTTCCTCCGGGGCACAGCTCATCCAGCCGCAGCTGGGGGAAGCCGTGCTTGGGGAGGAAATGGGTGGGGGGTGACTACCCCCCCACATCCCCCAACAAAGCTGCACCTGCGCCCGGCCGGCCCTGCCACCTGTTGCCTGGCTGGGCATGAAGCCTGCCTGGGGGCCTCAGTGGCCAGTCAGGCACAGGCTGGGACAGGGGTGGGTCCTGGCCCCACAGCCTTCAAGCTTAGAGTGGGACCACGAGTTGACGTCTACCTGCTCACTCCCCACAGCCACTGGGAGGTATGTAGGTAGAAGGAAATGACAACCCACTCCAATATTCTTGCCTGGAAAATCCCATGGATGGAGGAGCCTGGTAGACTACAGTCCATGGGGTTGCAAAGAGTCGGACACGACTGAGTGACTTCACTTTCACTTTCTTTCTGACAAGCAAGGAAATCAAAGCTCAGAAAACAAGGGTAATAATCGCCTAACCCTGAGATCACATTGTTCGATGCCAGGAACTCTGCAGAATATTTTGCAACACTAACTCATCTGAGTCTCACAGGAATCATGGATACAACAGCAGATCCATTTTCACCAAAGTCACCAAGGCGTGGAGAGATGAAGGCTCTTGGTCCACGTCACATAGCCTTGGAAGAGCAGGTTTAAGTGTCTCACTCCAAAGCTCACATCCTCAGCCATCCCAAACACCAGCCCACTGGGTGATCCGTCTAGAACCCCAGACCCAGCGGGCAAGTAGCAATGGGAACGTTGGGAGGAGGGCCCACCCTTCATGAGATTGTCTCAGCACTGGCCCTGCCCCCCACAGGAGCGCCCGCGATGACCCTCGTGGGGGCTGCTCGGTGGGAGTCACCTGACCCCGGGCCTCTGCATCTCCTTCTGTGACCAGATGTCCTCGGGGACTGTCTCAGACGCTGTATCCTCTGACTGTCTCCACCCCGCTGCTTGATTCTGACTTTGGGACCCTATGGCTCCTCTCTCTGCAAAAGGGGCTGAGAGGGAGTGTGCCTGGAACGTGGCAGACTGGAGGAGGCACCAGAGGCCACGGGCAGCATCCAAGTGTTTCCTGGCTGGGAGCTGCATGGATGGAGGAGAAAGCAGAGGGAAGGGAGCGAGGAGCCTGCTTGGGGGCTGGGGGCCAGGAGGCAGGTGTCTGGAGGATGAGAGGAGCCTATTCCACAGAACTAGGGAGGAGGCAGCAGCCGGCATGACCGCTCCCCTCTCTCAACAACGCCCAGCCTTCTTTCATCTTCTGCAGTGGCGGTAGTGGCCCCAGGCTCTCCCAAGGGCTGCAACAGCTGTTGCTGCTGATGCAAGCTGTTGGCTGCGGGTAGGGCTGGGGTGGGAAGGGAGGGCCAGGAGGAAGGAGGGAGTTGATCTCAGAGTGAGGGTCTCTGCATGATGACAAGCTTTCTCCAAATGTGCAAGATGGGACTGTGGGTTTTCAACCAGATTCACTTTTGTCCTAAGTGGGGCTCAAGGCCAGACCTCCAGGCTTTCGGCAATCAGGTTGGGGTCCAACCACCAGCTGTCAAGACAACCTGTATCACTTAAGACTGCACAGAAAGGCCTGGAGAAATACTTGGCAATGGACAAGCCCATGGGTGTGCCAGGGGGAATCCTACACTGTAGGGCTCAGAAAGCTTTGACCCAGCAGCTTTCTTTCAGCCCTTGCCTCTTCCCAGCAGTGTCTTCTGGATCTGGGCTAAGTTGAACTTCAGCCAGCCAAGCTGGCTGGCCTCTGGATGGATTTGGGTCAGACAGCTGGGATGTGGTGTTTCCCGCTCTGGTGAGTTTGCAGCCTAGGGCCCTGGGCCTCTTGGCCACAGCCCTCAGCAGGATGGCAGGGTTACAGTGGGGTAGAGGTCGGCAAGAATGGCTTTAGTGAGATTTCCAAGGGAGGGGATGTGTCAAAGGATCAGAGCCAGGTGGTCCCCATAGCGCTACCTGTTCTCTATGCAGGTGACCTTGAGACATGAGTGGTCCCTCAGGAAGGCCAGCCAACTGGCCCTGAAGGCTCCTTCTGTGTCCTCACCCCAGGGCTCTCACTCATTCAGGAGAAGAGTTCTTCTCCTCTCGAGGTCAGGTCAGCCTGCTCCAGGATAACATCATGCACTGTTCAGTGGCCTCATTTTGGATGTCCTGGTGAACTTGGTCATAGCTGTTGAGACTCTTGATTCCAGGCTAGAGGCTGTGTTCAGCTCCTCAAGACAACCTGTGCTTGGCCTATGAGCAGCATGTGAAAACTAACACAGCCTTCCTCCTCATTCCCCAGCTGCCAGGTCCAGCTTCAGGACTTCTTCCCATCCTTCCTTATCTGGACCACTCCTGTCCATCCTTGGAAGCCTATGTCAGACGTGAAGCTGTTTCCTCTCCCCTCATCAGCTCCAGGTAGAATCGCTCATTTCCCCGCTCTGGGCTCTCGTCTCACAAGGCATAGAGTGAATGAAGCTCGCTAAGGAGCCATGCTTATCTTTACACTCTCCAGCTCAAACATTTGCCATGGCTCTCCATCACAAAAGACCTTTTACACTCTCTAGCTGCTGCGTCACTCCCTAGGCTGTGCCAGAGAACCCTGTACTCCAGCAAGCCATCCCCAAGCCTTGCCCCAACCTTGGCCTGAAACTCTTCCTTCTTTGCTCCCCTGCTCCGACCAGACCGTCTTCCTGGAACACACCACCACGCCTACCTACTGAAATTCTACCCACTCTGCAAGGCCTGGGGTCTCCTCGTGCCCAGGGGGACTGATGGCTCCCAAAAGGGCATGGGAGAAAACTTCCCTTGTGGACCCAGGGTTCCTCTTCCCATGCTCTCTAGAGTTAATGGCTTTGGAATAACTTCCATGGTATATTCCATATTGTAAATCAAGCAGCAGCTGAAAACCTTCCCTTAATGTTCCGTGTGATTCTACATGAAGCGTATCATTGTATGGAGATGAATATTTGTAACTTTGTGGGAAGATATAAGGCAGCATGAGCACATGAAGCTATGTGTGGGTTTGGAAATGTGTGGAAACGAGTGTGCCTCTGCTTGTGTGAAAGTGGGTGTGTGCACGTGTGTGCACGTGAGCCTGTGCGGGTGATCCTGCGCTCCTGGACCAGAGCAGGCATTTTGCGGGTGTGTGTAGAGAAGGTGTGTGCTGGAGAATTCTGGAGAATTCTGCTGGAGAATCTGTGCATGCCGGTGTCCATATCCTGGTGTACTTTCTTCTGCCCTGCCCATGGTACTGGGCAAGGCCAAGGCCCAAAAATCTGCTTCCCACACACCACCCACGCCCAACCTCCAGGGCTGTGAGGAGGGGCTGCACACTGCACCCAGACTTTTGACAGAGATAAATGAAGCATTCCTGTGCGGTTGTCCAGCTGTGGTGACGAGCATCTGTGAGCGGCAGGGGTCTGGTCCCATGGTGACCTGGCCCCTGGCCCCCAGCCCTCGGGGCCCCTTGTGCTCCACATAGCCAGTGACCAGGCCTAGGAGGACTCAGGAAGGGTCCAGCAAAAAGGTAATGGCTCGGGCTTCCCCGGTGGTTCAGTGGTAAAAATCCTCCTGCCAATGCAGGAAACATGGGTTTGATCCCTGATCCAGAAGGATCCCACGTGTCGCAGAGTAACTGAGCCCGTGCCCCACAGCTACTGAGCCTGAGCTGCAGAGCCCAGGAACCACACATACTGAGTCCATACGCCACCACTACCAGAGGGTGCGTGTCCTCGAGCCCATACTCCCCAACAAGAGAAACCACCGCAACGAGAAGCCCGCGTGCTGCAACTGGAGAGTAGCCTGCACAGCAATGAAGACCCAGCACAGCCAAACATAAATATATAAATAACATGACTTGTCAAAGAGAGAGGTAATGGCTCTGTGCTTGTTCCTATGCAACAGGAACCCTCCCTGCGTTGCACATATTGGCTGCTGGAGGTGGGGGGACAGAGACAGGGCCAGAGTACCCAGGGAATGCCAGGGCTCTGTGGTCCTCTTTCCCCTGGGAAGTGAACTTCAGAGGAACAAAGCAACAAGTTAGTGCTATGGGAGGGTTTGTTTGTGTGAACCCACTTTAGGGGAGAAGAGGAGCTACAAGTTTACAGCGCAGCAACGAAGCTTAGGCTAGACAGAAGGAAGGAGCGTCCCTCATTGACCAAGGCCACAAAATCCACATCCGCGAAGATCCCCCAGACAGCATCCACATCCATTCACGACATGGTGGAGGGGGTCAGAGGCAGGAGACTGGCCAGGAGTCTTCTGCAGCCCTGATTGGGCCCAGTGGGGGAGACTGGGAGAGGATCAGCCCGGCTGGCTTTGTTCACTGTCCCCAAGATGCCTCCCTCTACCCTTCCCGCCAAAAACGTTCTTATCCTCCACTTCCTGCTGCCCTCCCCTCACCTCCTAGGGGCTGCCCCGGCCTTGGCCCCAAAGTGGCTTCCTTGCTCCCTCCCTGCTGCTCCAGAATTCGGGAAAGAAGCCACAGAATCTGCCAGCAGACCACCCCCAAAGGGCCAGCCCAGTCCCGCCTGGTCCCTGGAGTGCAGCCCTGCACCTCCCGGCCACAGCAACAGCACTTGGAGGCCAGGACTTGGAGGGGTGTCTCGGGAGGGCAGGGCGCCTTAGGAAGAAAGGGCAGGCCTCAGTGGGCACAGGGCACCCTGCCAGGGTGGCCCCGAGGGAACCAAGCTGACTGAACAGGAGACTGCGCCCTGGCCCACCACCTCCGTGCTGGGTCCCCTCTTCTGAGAGGCTCTGGGGCCCCTGCCAGGTGTTTACTGCTGCTTTCTCTTGCTCCTGCTGGACTGGCTGTGGGAGAGGACACGGAGGAGTTTTGGGGAGGGTGTGGAAGGAGGGTGGGTATCCCCTACGCCCTGGGCTCCCTGCCCCTCCTCCTGGAGTTCCTGTGACATCCCTGGGAGGTCTGACCCAGGCGAGCTCAGGGACTTGGGGAGGAGGTCATTAATCATCATTATTTATTATTTCTTATGTAATGGGGGTTATGAAACATGGAACTTTGTATCAGGCATGACTGGGAATATCTGAAAGATGGTCCCTACCGGTAAGAACTCCCCTTGGGATTGACCAGGTGGGCCAGGAGCCATCCGGCCACTTGCAGACCAGCCGGAAATGAAGGGTGCAGGCTGGGCTGGGTTCTGGCAAGAGGCAGGCAGCTTCCTGTGACTGCCCACTACCTCTGGAATCCTTGAGGTAGAAAGGGAGCTGGGTTTGGGGCCCTCCTGCACTGCAGCAGGCTCGGATCAGCTCTGGCTCCAGGGTGGCCTGGGTCACAGCTGGAGTTGTCACAATATTGACCAGGAGGAGATAACATCCAAAGGGCTTGGAGTCTCAGTTGGATAAGGAGGGGGATGTCGCCGGAAAAGATCCCTGGCCCCCAAGGGGATCAAACTAAATGGGGCTTTAATAGGTCTCTTCCAGCTCAGATTTCATGGGTAATTGGAAGCAGGTCTTGAGCTGAGCAGAGAGGGCTGGCCCAGCAGCCTGCCGGGTGGTGCTGCCTCCATGTCACCCCACACATCCCGCTGAGGCCTCGCCGGGGGCTTCTGGACTCCCTTTACTCTGCTTCGGAAGTGCTGCTGTTTTAACCCCTTCAGGAGAAGAAGATGGATAAGTAGGGAGTCAGAGTTAGCTGGGCGGGGGTGGGGGTGGGAGAAGTGTACACAGCCAGATGGGCAGCAGGCCTTCATCCATCATCTATTCATTCATTCAACAAAGGTACCTTAACATTTCAAGCTGGCAACAGCCCTGTAGGGGGCTCCCCTGGTGGCTCAGTGGTAAAGAATCTGCCTGCCGGTGTAAGAGACAAAGGTTTGATCCCCGATCCGGGAGGATCCCACATGCTGCAGAGCAAAGAAGCCGTGTGCCACAGCAATTGAACCTGTGTTCTACAGCCCAGGAGTTGCAGCTACCGAAGCCCACGAGTCCTGCAGCCCATGCTCTGCAACAAGAGAAGCCACTGAAATGAGAAGCCTGCACGCTGCAACTAGGGGGCAGCCGCTGCTCTCCTCAACTGAAGAAAAGCCTGCAGAGCGATGAAGACCCACCACCGCCAAAAACAAACAAACAAAAGTGCTAGGTTCATCTACCTCATTAGAACCGACTCACATGTGTTCTTTTTGATGGCTGAGTAATATTCCATTCTGTATATGTACCACAACTTCCTCATCCATTCATCTGTGGATGGACATCTAAGCTGCTTCCATGTCCAAGCTATTGTAAATAGTGCTGCCTAGAGGAGTGGGAGAAACACAAGCTGGAATCAAGATTGCCGGGAGAAATATCAATAACCTCAGATATGCAGATGACACCACCCTTATGGCAGAAAGTGAAGAGGAACTAAAGAGCCTCTTGATGAAAGTGAAAGAGGAAAGCGAAAAAGTTGGCTTAAAGCTCAACATTCAGAAAACGAAGATCATGGCATCTGGTCCCATCACTTCATGGCAGATAGATGGGAAAACAGTGGAAATAGTGTCAGACTTTTTTGGGGGGGGCTCCAAAATCACTGCAGATGGTGATTGCAGCCATGAAATTAAAAGACGCTTACTCCTTGGAAGAAAAGTTATGAGCAACCTAGATAGCATATTCAGAAGCAGAGATATTACTTTGCTGACTAAGGTCCCTCTAGTCAAGGCTATGGTTTTTCCTGTGGTCATGTATGGATGTGAAAGTTGGACTGTGAAGAAGTCTGAGCGCCAAAGAATTGATGCTTTTGAACTGTGGTGTTGGAGAAGACTCTTGAGTCCCTTGGACTGCAAGGAGATTCAACCAGTCCATTCTGAAGGAGATCAGCCCTCGGATTTCTTTGCAAGGAATGATGCTGCAGCTGAAACTCCAGTACTTTGGCCACCTCATGCGAAGAGTTGACTCATTGGAAAAGACTCTGATGCTGGGAGGGATTGGGGGCAGGAGGAGAAGGGGACAACAGAGGATGAGATGGCTGGATGGCATCAC